>CM030359.1:234640551-234887483 GCA_017893485.1 Hemerocallis citrina
GCCACATTTCAAAACTATTTCCCAAACTTAGCCACTTGCCAAACTAATTCCCTGGGAAAGCCACTCTTTGCCACGTCAGTTGTAGCCATAGTTGAAAACTGTGGCAACACCTCTATTGAAACCGCAGTTCCCAACTGCTGCTACTTCATTAAACTTTTTGAGATTCCCGCAGTTCCCATATGTGGCAATAGTGCAAATCGTTGTCGAAGTTAGGAATAGTGATTGTTTCAAAACTTTGTGATATACGAGCCACATTTAGGCCTTGCTCTCTGAAAACAAATCTTTTAAAGAGATGTCGCAGTTCCCAACTACGGCTACAACTGACGAAGCGGAGTCGGGGGAGTTGATAGAGAATTGAGGAGGTGGAGGAATCAAAGTTCGCAGAACTTGAGATTAGAGTTTTGAAATTTGGGTTTCGGAGTTGGAAGAGATGAAGTGAAGAGGAGAGGGAAGAGTCCCGATATATTAACCTTAAAACCGCAGTTCCCAACTGCGGCCTCTGTTTATTACATTGTTTTAAATTTCGGCCGATACGTCCGAAATTTCGGCCAAAATTTTGTTTCAGCTAGCTTGCCGATACGAAATCATATGTTTTATACTCCATATCGTTTTGGACCGAAATGTGTAGATTTCGGCCGAAACTGCCAAAATATCGACCGAAATAGAACATTAATGTTATTGTGAATATACTAGGTTTGCCCGTTGACACGTGCCTACGGCACGTCTTTGGAACGGTGCACCTTGTTTGATCATATAAAATAGTTTTGGAGGTCCAGTAAATTAATTGAAGTAGCAAACAGAGAGCAAAAAATATATTATATGATTTTTTTGAATTATTTTTAAAGTTTTTAAATGTTTATTTTTTTTAATTTTTTAATATTTTAAAAATTTTAAAATTTTTATTTTCTTAATTTTTTGAATAGAAGAGGGAGGGAGGGAGAGGGAGAGAGAAAAAAAAAAAAAAATATATATATATATATATATATATAGGAATTGTTTTGGGTGGGAGATTTGAATTTGAGTTTTGGGGAAAACTTTTGGGGGGAAAATATGTTTTGTAAGGTTAGATCTGGGCCTTTAATTTTTGGGGGATTGAAGGAGAGCCACTTGATAGCTTTCTTTGTGTTTTATTATATATATAATTTTTTGTTTTGTTTTACTTTTTGCATATAAATCTTTCACTATATGACCTTAAGCTAAGATAATGTGATGATTTCGTCTCTTTATTGTTTGTGTATATGCAAAGTCAAGTAAGTCTATTAACTATTACATTTTTCTAATCAATGCAAATTCAATTTAGTTATATACTTATATTATATTCTCTTTTATATTGTTGTTAAATTCTGCAAATATTTACCGTGATTGTTCATGTCATTAGTTACATTATTCAATATTTTATAGATAAATGACATAAAAACATATAAAATCTTGTTTAGTAGCAAAAGAAATATGTTTATTGAGTGTTCATAATGAACATTCGAGATGATCACATTTCCCCCAAGATTTCCGCTATCCCCGATTCGAGATGAAACTCCCCTTGCTGAGACGAGTTCGAAATCCGATAATTAAAACCATGGTTTAGAATGAGGTCGCAATTCTCTTTAACAAAAAAAAATCTTGGCTCTCTGTGTCTCATAATTTTGCAACACAGTTGCTATTGCCAACTGCAGCAACGATTTATATTATTGCCGCAGATGGGAACTGCGGTAAGCTCAAAAAGATTTAATAAAGAAACCACAGTTGGGAAATACGGCTTCAATAGAGTTGTTGTCGCAGTTCCCAATTACGACTACAACTAATGTGGCAGAGTGGCTCACCCAGGGATTTAGTTTGACAAGTGGCTTAGTTTGGGGATTAGTTTCAAAAAGTGGATTATTTGTGTGTGTGTGTGTGGGGGGGGGGGGGGGGGGGGGGATCATTGTTTAAATTACCTAGTTACCATGAGGTTTGATGGTCATGATCATAGAACTCGTGACTGCCTGACCAAGGTATTTGACAAATTTGCATAAAATAAGTAGAAATTTGTTAAGGCATTTCCTCCAATAGTTATAACTGTAGTGTTATAGTTTCCAACCACAACAGATTGCATGGAAGCTGAAAGACCATATCAAACCACAACCAAATCTAAGTAACAAAGTAGCTATCAATATTATCAAAGACCAAATAACCTTCACTACTCAGTTAGTCACATATAACATGAAAAAGAGGGCTTTGTCGTCCACCACCAACACTCTACTTAAGCATCTAATATCTTTAGAATAACCAAGTATCTATTTTGCTAATTACTTGATACAATAAGTCTACTAAAAGCATCTCCAATCGTTTGTTAATTTGCCATTTTGGCAAAAAAAAATTGACAAAAGAGCGCTACAATCGTTTGCTATTTTGCCAAATTTTGGCAAACGAGGAACAGTAGCTTCTCATGTTTGAGAAACGAATTTGGCAATTGCCAAATATAGCAGACGGAACACCATGTTTTGTCTCTTTTTTTTATTTTTTAAACGCGTTGGACGAAACAATATGTTTCGTGCCAAAATTTTTTTAATTGTTTTTACTGTTTTAACGATCGGATGGTACAACATGTTCCGTCCTAATATATAAAAAATTAAAAAAACGTCGGACGGTAAATGTTGTACCGTCCAATACGAAAAAAAAGGAATGGACGGAACAACATGTTCCGTCCTTCCATTTCTTTGTTTTGTAAAATTTAATCCAAGTCCAAGTTTCCTCCATTCTTTTCAAAGATGGTCATATTTAAGTCAAACCAAGTTAAAAACAAATTACATCAAAGTCCAAGATGCTCAAATTATTTTTTTAAGTTATTTTAATTGGTTGGACGGAACAACATGTTTCGTCTGTCCATTTATTTTTTTTTCATTTGCTATATTTTAGCAAACGACGACTGCAGCAAAACACTTGATTTGCCATTTGCTATTTTGCCAAATTGCCAAAATAGCAAAACGATTGGAGATGATCTAATCAACAAGTTATTGGTATCAATATTCATATTCCAACTTGCTTTATTATCATCTTAGCTTTAATATGTACCAAACCATCTGGTTTCTATCTACTTCTTGGTCTTATATTCATTTAACTTCCTTTTTCACTTTTAATGCAATATAATATCATCAATATAATTTGAGTAATCAATTCCTTCATAAAAGAAATGTAATCAAGTTATCCTAATTTTACAGTCCTTAATTCCTATCCTATGATAGCATATAAGAGAAAATAATATATTTGACTATTATTTGATCCATGTTAAAGACAAACTAAATGTTTCTATCAATAAACCATAAGATAATGCAAAATTCTAGATCATACCACCCATTTCATTTTCTGGTACTTATCAAAGCATCATAATGGCATGAATGCAATACTTAGCAGTGTTAACGGCGCCCCAACTAGTATTCATTAGGATATAATTCATGTATAGATCTTATTTGGTTTTATGCTATTCATTGTCTATCTAACACAGTTTCCCACCTTTGTACTGGTTTGGGGCATGTATTAAGATTAAGCGCAAAACTGGTTTAGCCCTAAAAATATAAGACTCAGAAATCAAATGAATGACCATCTAATATGGGACAAATAATAATCCAGCTATAAACAAGGCTCTATCCGCACACACTCACACACACAAAAACAGTAAAACACTTAAATTATCATGCCGAATGAATGATAGGTAACAAACCTGCACAGTGAGGCACAATAGATCAGCAAGTCTCTTCAAGGTAATCCTTGCATAATATTTGGACACTACCAAAATATTCTGCAAAAAGAACCAGATTTTTCTTGTAAAGTCAAATTGTATGTTTCAAGATGCAAAAAACAGAATATGATAAGTATACATTTTAGCATCAATATTTGTACATGTTCAATGATTCTCTGTCTTAGATCTTCTTCTGCTTTGGCACCTAAAGATCCTCCCAGCAAGTTGCCCTCATTCTCAAATTCGTCCTTGTACATTTCCCATAGACGTGTCCACTGGATAACCTCCATGGTAACCAACTGCTTTAATAGAAGACTCAAAATACACATGCAACAACAAAATCAACACACATATTAAACACACGACTTAAGGGAAAATAGTATCAAGGATATTTAGAAAATAATTAGAGAAATTAAAGCACTACCGGAAATTAGGAATCTCAAAAAGATTTTTATCTTCCAAAGTTGAGTTAAGAAGGCTTGATTGCATAGGGTCATGTGGAGCCAACACTAAGTACCAACAAATCTTCCTCAGCACCTACAGGTCTTAAATTATAAGAATGCCAATTCAATAGAATTTTTTACATAGGAAACAGAATATAATGCAACCATTTACCGGAATCCACTGAGCTGGGACATCTTTCACTGATGGAATATCATATATTGCCTTGTAACAACGGCAAATTTCCAGGTAATCATTGTTATGAGAATAATAGCTACACAAAACCAATGATTTAGTCAATAGTTAAGGATTACCCACCCTTTTGACTATAGGACTAAGTAAGATGAACTAAAATCATAATAACAGCACAAGAAGCAACTTTTACTGGTCCGATAATTCTGCACATGGCCCTTAGAGAAAAGATTAAACATATATGTACATCCAAATCCTACCATAAGTGTTCACAAATACAAGTAACAAGCAAGTACCCTGGATAATCCACCAATTCATGTTCACAAATAAAACAAATTATAGAAGCATTTGGTTTGGTTCGTGGTTAGGACATTTGAAATGCTTCTTAAAATATGACGGGCTGCGGGGGGTGTGGGGGGTGCCTATTCATGATGATACTATCACAAGCATATATTAATTTAACATGAAGTAGGAAGGGAGGAAACATGCTGTTGAGCATTGCGGCCATTTTAATCACAAACAGGTGGCACACATCATAACATATACCACACTAAAATCACCCTAGGAATAGAAGATACTGTGGTTGAACAAAATTAGATGAGTGCTCAAGAAAAAGTGTTCTCATTTCTACATCAAATGATAGAACGTACTAATAGAAGAACTATAACATACCAAATATCAAACAAATTGGATACTAAAATCAATACATGCTGGTAACTCAACACCATGAACACAAAATGACGGCAAGATATTTCCACATCAACATTCATTCAGCCTTTTGGGACATACAGCCTCTAAATACCACTGTAAATACCACTGTAAATAGTCAGCATTTTCCATAGATACAACAGGAAGTCCTAGAAACATGACTTGGCCAATAAGTGATTTTGGTGACTCAATTCAATGAACTTTTTTATGGAGTCATGATAATAACTCATACTAATATTAATTTTGCCTCATCCATAGGAGGGCCACAATTAACACTGCCCAGATGCTGTTTTTAGAAAATAGCATCTGAATGCACTTGCAGGACATAATTGCAGTAAGGAATAAACTGTAAAAAATTTGTCTATTATTAGCTACATACACCACATTGAAAGTAAATGTGAGATGATGATAAATAAGAAAAATACAAGTTACAGCTCGAAAAAGAAAACAAGTGGGTATGTGAATATGCCCTGCATAGATATTGAACCATAACCGTGACATGAAGTTGAAAGATAAACAAGCAAGCAATATCATACCGAATCATTAGTTCATAATATATGCGCTTCAACTCCATTAGTGAAGGGATATCAGCAGGAGCTTCCTCAACAATATTATCACCTTCCTTAGGTTTCTTCTTTTCTTTTGATACGTCTGCATCAAAAACTCGTGGACTGATTTTTCTTGACAAAATTTGCGCACGAACATAATCTTGGCGATCCAAGCACAAGCGCACCTGTAAGGTTTGACAATACCAACAAATACCACATCACGGTGTAAGGACCAATAATCCTATTACTGAGTAAATGATAAACTGTAACATACTTGTTCAAGGATGAATGCTATCTTCTCTGTTTTTGCCATTGCTCCAAATGTTTCCACCTGAAACTCCAAGTCATCACTATGTATAACAGTATATGCAAAAAAATGAAAACTGAATTGCAGCATACACTGCTGTGACTATCAATAACAACACTTAATGCAAGAAATACAGCTGATGTATTAAGTATTCAACAGCTAGTTTCCACTTACGGTAACTTCTTGCATCAAATCTGCAGCTTCAGAAATTAGCCCCTGTTCTTCTTTGATCTTTGCAAGTTTCTTAATTAAACGTGCCCTCTCAATCTCGACATATATCTGTTAGGTGAAACTCACAGGTATAAAGTCAAAATGAGCTACATAAATGTATGTTTATTGTTTAAGTAAGAGAAAACATCAGTTATTAATACAACATGATAGGCTCACCTTCCCAGCAGAAACATTGTTCAAGGTTTTGATCAACTCTATACGTGTATCAATATCAGGTGTCTCATCAATATACTGCATTGCTTGTTGTACCATGGCAGTCACAGCCTGCATGGGAAAAATTGACCATAAAAACAGAATAAAGTTTACTTAAATAGGAGACAAATTAATCAACCAAACTGAGAAATAGCTGACTAGATAACTGAAATTAGTTCATCCCATTCTCTTTTTCATTCTCTCATTGCTCTCACTTCTTCTCATGAAGTGGAGCTTGTTTATTTACTACTTTATGTTATTTAGGTAATTATATTTTCCACCAATTTATCCAATTCAAAAATCAACAATAATGTGACATGCTCACAAAGAAAAGTAGATGTGCAAACAGGTAGTCCCTGGAACTTCGGATGAGAGCTTCATTTCTTAGACATTCTTCCGAAATTATAATAATTCAAAGGGAATGGTATTTTCTCATTACTTCTCTTTAACACTGAAAAGCCCAAAGCCCTAAAATCTAAATGTTATTAGCCCAATTATTCTCAACTGTACACTTACAGTTTGATTCAGTAATGCATAATTGCCCTTCATCTTCTGCTCACCAAAACCACTATCAATATCCTTTCCACCCAATCCCTCTGAGCAATCACATCTTTTTTTCCCACCAAAACCAACATTAATTTCCTTCCAGCACACTCCTTCTGAGAGCCCTACCATGTCAATCCATAACTGACCAGATGAGATGCTCTATCTAGGGTATAAGTTCAACGAAGATAATAGTAATAATAAAAACACAAAAAGGTGATATCAGACCTCAACTCAACTCAACTCATCTCATCTCAACTCAAACTATTTATCTCATCTCCCTCTGAAGGAAGTAGGAACCCCAAATTCTTTCCCTAAAGCATCTCCTTTGACCCACCTACCCTCAAATTTGATATCCCCGTTGGGTTCTAATCACCTATTCAAATTATTCTATATTTTGTAACTTACAGCAAAATTTAGGTTTTAGTTGGAAGGACATCTATTTCACAAATAATTAATGACAAAAATGGATCATCGACGGTTAGAAAAGAGAGAGAGGTTGAAAAGGAGAAAGGTTAATATTGAAAGTCGGTAATTTGGTAGCTAAAGCATTTTCTTTTAAGGAACTAGGTTTGATTAATATGTACTGGCTATGTACGGGATTCTTAGTGCTTATGAATGGTAATGGGTTTAAAAGTAATTCATCTTTTAAATTTGGAAACAAAATAATTATCCCTAGTTAACAGCCGTTTTGTTAATTACATAGCAATGCGCAACGCTACTATCAATTAAATTAAGTGTGTAACGGTCTTAAGTTGATCCGGTAAGTCTAAGATTCAAAAAAGTTTCAGAACACAAACACATGCATATAATACCTAACAGAATGCGAAGTGATGTTAATCAGCAACGGCTGATAGCTTACTAAAATATGCATCTATTTATAATGTTAGTGACCGAGGGTCATTTATTCCCTCAATGCATACTATACTCCCTACGTTCCAAAATGTAAGTCGTTTAAGCTTCTTTTTTTGCTCCAGAATGCAAGTCGTTTACACTTTCCAACACGACGTCTTTACACTCTCAATCTCTTACTAATAAAATTTTTAATCGAACTACCAATTCTACCCTTGAGAGCTTAATTTTCAAAAAATAAATATAAAAATCAAATAAGAGGGTGTTTTTTTAAGTATACCATTAATACGTTAATTAATATGTTCAATTAAAAGGGATATTTATTTCACACTCATATACCTTGAGTTACATTATACTAACCACGATCCCACAGAGCATATCTAGAACTAGAAACTTCTGGTAAGCTTACAAAGACGAAGGTAAGAAACTCCGTTTAGTTCATTCATCTTGCTATTTTGTCTTTTAATAAGAATTCATCAGATTCATCTTGTTAGTTGCTATGTTCTGTCAATAGTTTAGTTGTCTTTGACACAAATTGAAATTCGGCTTCACTCGTATTTATATCTACTACTATATAATGAGTAGATGGGTGTGTTTCATTTAGCTTCCTCCTACATAATTTAATGCACAGATACCCATATTACTCAAACCTCAGCGTAACTGCTGTACCAGGGTCATTTTCAAGATATGTAGTAGGATGAAATAAAATTCCTTATAACTTTCTCCCATCTTGAGCAAATTTTTGGCTCTGCCACTGGCCAGATGTATGTGAAAATATCTAAATTAAAATACCTAGGTTACCCTACCTTTCATCTGTTTGGAAACTTTGTTGTAGGTAAGAAAGTATCTTTAACTTTCTAGGCCCCAAAAGTTTAGATACCTGGACAAATCTCAACTCCTAAAAACCAAAGCTATTTTCTACATGTACGTATCTTTTAACTGCAACTAAGGCAATGCCACCTATAGGTTGCACGTGCACACATCTACCTCGAATTTAAAGACCTTTATAAGTATCAAACGCCCCCTTCCTATGTCCACACACAGCCACATACATCCCCAACCCTCTAACAATCATGGCCTCAAATCAAGAAGTCACCACAAAATCCAAACTTCAGAGAAAGAAATTACAAAGATCAACTGCAATTTTTTTCGGCGAAAACATGGGTCATCACAGATTGTAAAGAAGATTCTACCTGCTTGAGCTGCCCCCTGCGCTTCGACAAGAGAACGATCTGGTCATTCAGAGTCTTCCAAGCGCGCGCTTTAAAGCACAGCTCCACTATATCCACCGCTGCCTTCTTGGTTCCGGCGACATCGCCGGCGAGCCGGGCCTGCTTCTCGACGCTCAAGAGCGCGTCGATCGAAGCGTCCAGATTCGACTGGTTCTCCTCCTGTAGTGGAATTCCGAAAGTTAAAAGACATAATTCGATTCGTAGTTTCGACGGAAAAAGTTAGGGTTTTGAAAAAGGACCTCTGTGAAACCCTATGTTTAGAAGAAGAATTGAGATCTATAAGGAGAGGGAGTACGTACCATTGTTGCTGCGAATATTGGGGAGACAAAAACCCTAACCCTATATCAGAATCGGAGGTTGAGAATTGAGAGGGGAGATAGATGGCAGCCAGTGCCTGTTTATTTCGTTTTAATTTTAAACCCCCGACTTTCGGAATTTTTTGCCGTACTAGGCCACTTTTTGATAGTATTTGCGTTTTTAGGTCGGGTCCCAAACTATTAGCGTTCGTGGGCTAGCCTCTGCCACGTCAGCAGAGACCGCTATTGAGAATAGCGGCCTCTTCAAAGATACCAATTTTGTGCCCCCACACTTGGCTGTTTACGAAGGGGATCAGGAAATGAAGAGGTCGCTAGTGGCAATCGCGACCTCAGATGGGCCCCCAAATGCTTCTAACTATGAGTCTTGGATGTTTATACTAAGGTCGCGATTACCAATCGCGACCACAGGTATGATAGGTCGCGATTGACATTAGCGATTATGCTGTTTGCCAAATCAGCTTATCCTCTGTGATGTTTATACTAAGGTCGCGATTACCAATCGCGACCACAGGTATGATAGGTCGCGATTGACATTAACGATTATGCTGTTTGCCAAATCAATGTGACTCATAATAGCCTACAACTGTGGTCGCTATTGGTAATAGCGACCTCAGTTGGAGGAGGTCGCTAGTGGCATTAGCGACCTTCTTTACACATACTCAGCCCAATCCCCCCGTACTCTACCAAGTGTGGGAGTACAAATTTGGTGGATATGAAAAGGCCGCTATTCCCAATAGCGGCCGCTACTGACGTGGCAGTGGCTAGCCCACGAACGCTAATAGATTGGGACTTGACCTAAAAACGCAAATACTATCAAAAAGTGGCCTAGTACGGCAAAAAATTCCGACTTTCGGGATAAATTGCAGAAAGCCCCTATGAAGTATGAATATTTAGCAAAACTAACTTTTACTGGACTGAAAGAATTTGCAAGTAAACTCTGAAGTAGTTATTTATACTAGGAAACCCACCAAAGTTTGGCCGTTTAATTAAGAACCTGATATTATTTGTCTTCGATCAGCCTTCCTCGAACAACGTCATCCAATATTTTAATGGTTGTTCAGACACTATAAAGACTAAAAAGTGTTCTTTCTCTAATTTTTTTTATTTATTTAAGGAATTTAATCCATCGGATCTCAATTAACATTGGTATCGGGTCGGATAGGGTTCTTCACTATCCAAATCCGGTCATCTACGGGTCCAAAAATTAGATCCGGATCCGGACCCGGACCTGGACCCGTGAGAACCGGGTCCGGTTCCTATTAAAATATTCCTACCCGTTCGGGTAGGAGCGGGAGTGTGAACGGCGAGTGGAGGATTTAGAATAGAGGATAGAAGAAAAAATCATGTGTTTTGAGTTTGGAAAATGAAGATTTAGAATTGAAGAGAAATGAGATGAGAAATGAGGATAGAATATTTATTTTTATGTTGATTTTTGAGTTTTTTTAACGGATCCGGATCCGGATCCGGGTCCAGGTCCGGATCGGATCTCTTTTGAGCGGACCCGGACCCGGACCCGAAAGTACAACGGGTCCCATTTTAGGATCCGGACCCGGATAGACCGGGTCGGTTCCGGTCCAATGCCGGGTTCGGGTCGGGTTCGGGTCGGATCCGGGTTTCAGGTATTTATACCAATGCTAATCTCAATCATCTGATAGAATAGTTTCATTCACCAACAGCGATAATGTCGAATTTTTTTTATGTCAAATTTTGAAACTATTTACAAAAAGAGGGAAGTTGTCAAACTATTTACGCTCGTAGACTCAACAACTAAACTTGTCGTTCCAAACGGCAAGTTTTGTTGTTTCACGCTCGCCGTTGGGATACGACGAGTCTAGTTTTAATTTTATTAGACACTCGATGATCCCAACAACGAGCTTAGTTATAAAAATAAAATAAAATAACTCGCTGTTCCCAATTGCGAGGACCTTTGTAACAGACTCGCTGTTGGGAACGGCAATTGTGAAATTTTTCACATTTCCCAGAGAGTGAAAACTCTCTATTGGTTTACAAAAGAAATACTCACCGTTCTCAACAGCGAGATGGGAAAGCTAAACTCGTTGTTCTCAACAACGAATTTACTGAACCCCCACTTTATTAACCCAAATTTATTAACTTCTATTATCATTTCACCAAGTCTCTTTCCGACCCTTATTCATCTCCTTTCTCATTGAACCAAAACTCTGGTTCTCATCTTCGTCTTCTACCTCAATCGTTGGTTGGCAAGTTCACTTAGCGGAATCTCTAACATTCCCCAACAAATCTCTAGCCACTACGTTCGTTTTTTTTATCACAAGTGACAACATAAAGGTATGTTTTTACTTGACTCATACAATGTAATTGGATATTGTTAGGGTTAGGATTAGGATTATGCTTTAACTAAAATTGAATGTAGGGTTAGGGTTAAGGTTATGAATTGAAGAGGGGTTGTGTGTGGTTTGAAGTTAAGGTTCGGTTTATGTTATGCACATAAGGTGTTTGATGAATTGCGTAAGTGATCGAATTGTTCGTTATGCACATTCGGTATTCGATGTAATGCATTAGTGGTGACATTTGAATGTAGGTGACCCCATGTTTGTTGGGGGTGACTTGTTTGTTATCAATTGCATTCGTATGTAGTAGTTGTACCTAAGAATTGTTAAAAGGCAAACCGAAAAATGCAATGTAGTTAATTTTATCTCTATTTTTTTTTTGCAGGCTCATAATGACAAGACCTAGCGGTTCTGGACGTCGTCCTTCTACTGCATCCGAGTGTGGGAAAGCTGCTGTTGTGGTAAGAGTTGTTTTTTATAGTTCCGAACTACATGATATATATCACTTTCATCCAACCAGTATCAATTAACATTAACTATAATTTCGTCCGTTGCAGGATGTTACGGACACCCATATCGATGTCCCTCAAATACCACATACACATGCAGATGCACCTGGGGGTCTCGGTCCAATAGACCCATCACTTCTTAGAAGCAGGTCTCTCATCGATTGAACTTTGTGACCTGACATTCTGAAAACACAAAAAGCTGCCCCTACACAATCGCATTATCCCATACTTGGTGGAGGCGGAATTCTATGGAGTTGCACTAATGGAGTCAGTGAAGTTGGATCGGGGTCTTCTAACCGAAGACTCGTACATTCCACCTATCTCATGGTGAGATGACAGTGACTTTACAAGATGTTGCATTAGTTACTGGACTTTCAATAGATGGTGTAGCCGTGGCTGGAAGTTGGGACGGCGATAAGTTCCATCTTGTTCGAGAATACCTCAGTCAGGATCCGACTGAACACGTCTTTATTGGTACATCTCTTAAAATTGCATAGTTAATGATGTCTTTCAATAACTACTTGAATCCATAGTCGACTGAGTATCAAGTAGAGTGTTACACTTGAGCCTATCTTATGATGTTTTTTTTTTTTTGATAACAGAGATAGAGTCAGAAGACTCCAGCCCCAAAAAATTAATAAATAGGAAATGATAAAAGTATTTACAATGACCGACAATTTTACAAGGCGTAAAACAAAGAAGAAAAAAACCTATATACAAAAAACAAATTACAACGGGTGCTGGAAAAGGCCACATAGCAACCCAAAAAAAAACCCGGAGAGACCCCGGTCCATCAGCAAGAAGGAACCCTAACAACGGCACCGGCCAATGCACGAAGAATGGAAAGCACAAGACGCACCACCTAGAGACAGAGTAGGCAACCAAAAAAGCATATATTGGAGGAAACTCCTTGATCAGCAGCGGAGGCGTCAGAATGAACCAAAAGGCAACAGCAACAACCTCCATCTGCGCAAACACAAGCAGAAAAACCCAACACCATCTCAAAAGCTCGGATAACCAACCCCAGAGCACCGAAGAGTAGGCAGCCGAAAAAGAAACAAAGCAAGAACACACTCACAGCCGCAAAATAAACAAAGCAGAAGCACTATAACAGCAATCAGAAAGGGCTCAATCAAGCCCTCAAAAAGCCAGCTAGAGAGAAGCGAGTCGAACCCAGAGTAACCCGCAGCTCTACGACCGAGCAACACTATCTCTAAAGCGGACAGCCAACCCCAGATCACCGAAGAGTAGGCAGTTGATAAATAAATAAAGCAGAAACATAATCACAGCCGCAAGAGAAACACAGCAGAAACACAAACACAGCAAGCTGAAAGTGCTTAAACAAGCCCTAAAAAAGCCAGCTAAAGAGAAGCGAGCAGAGCCAAGAGTAGACCACAGCTCAACAACCGAGCACCAAAAAAACCAACCAACCAGCGCCAAATATAAACGAAACAGGGGAATAGACAGCAGCTCAAACCAAATAAAACAAGAGAGCAAGCCCCTCCACCACACTTTCTTTAGCCCAAACAATGAACGAGGAAAAAGAGAAAGAAAAATAACATCACAGAAATAAGAGAGAATTGAAAAAGTGAACAGCAGTAGTAAAGTAGTAGAAAACCAAGTAATAGTAGTAGCAGAGCTAAGTCACATAGACTCTCAAAAGGTAGAAACATAGTAGGACTAGCAAAATGTGCTGGAAATAAAGAAGTAAAGTAAACAACTTTGCAATCAAAAAACTGAACTGAAGTCCCCACAAAGTGAGCATGCCTGGGCTTCAAGAGTAAGAGGAAGACGGGAAAAAGCGTGGTCGGACACATCAGATCTGCGCCCAAAAAGACAACAAGAAAAGGAAGTTAATAGTGCATATCATAAAGTTAAGGTGGAAAAAAGGTAGTAAGAGGCAGTCTATAAGTAGCAGCATCTAGACGGTAAAGGTGCAAAGCAATCACTTTATCAGGAGATAAAGCGGACGACCAGTGCTTAGTAAAGAAAATTAAATCATCAATAAGTCGGACGAGAGGAATGATTGAAAATGCGATTATTTCTTTTTTTCCAAATGATCGAAATTAGCGCAATCATCGAGAGATCCCATGTAGAACCCCATATTTTCAAATATTATTTTAAATATTTGAAAATGAATTAAAATGATTTTTTTTGGAGATTTAATAAATATTTTCTAAAAGTTTAGCTTTTACACGTGCAAACACGCGCAAATACTTTCTTGAGAAGTTCAAAGTCAAATTTTCTTTATGGAAAATCATTATTTAATATTTGGGATTTATTTATTATTTTTCCATATTTTTCTGAAATTAATTGGATCTATTTGCAAATATTGAGAAAAGAAGGACCTTTTTTGCAAATTTGTCATTTTTAGGGGTTAAAATGCAAAATGTATTTTCTGAACGCTTTGAACAGTACCGGTTGAGATTAATGAGTATATTTTACTTTTTAAATCCTAATTTAAATGGTTTTATTGAGTTTCCAATAATAGAACTATATATGTGTAAAGTTATATCTTGGAAGGACTATTTTGCAAATGCGTTTCTAAAACCCTAAATCATTATTTCCAGCCTATATAAGTGGGTGTGCAGCCGTCATTCGCTGCACAACATTATATTTTGTGATTTTGGGAGGATCAAGAGGAGGATTTTGGATCTAGCAAAAAGGAGAGGCTTTCTTGTTGGATCTCTTCATTCCTAAGGCGAGTGACATTATTTTGTTTATTTTGTTTGTGTATGTTTTAGATGAGTAGATATAATTATTTGGTTGTTTTTTTTTTGTTACTCTTTGATTTGTGTACGTCATATGAGAACAATATGAATGTTTAGATTGATTGGATGATGAATATGTATATGTATGGATGGATGAAAAATTGGATCTCGTGAAACCCTAGTGGTTAGTGACTACAAATTTGATTATGGTTATGAGTTGTGGTAGAAATTCAGATTTTTGAGATAATTGAATGGAAGAGTTATGAATCAAGAGATCTTGACATGAAAATTGGAGAATTTAGAATTTAGTTGAGATTGAGGAAATACACCCAAATTGGGATTGTTATTGAGTTTTGATAATTAGATGGTTTGGATCTGAATACGAACTATTTCAGCGATCAGTAAATTATTTTAAGAAAATCTTATTTTGATTATATGCACAATTTATGTTTTATTTTGAAGAAGTTCATCAAAAAGTTATTTTTATTAATTCAAGTGATTTTTGATTGGTTTATATGGATCTTTGTATATCCTATAAGTTGTATTTGATCATATCAAAAATAAACTTTTTAGAGATTTCGTTTTGTAAAGTAAATCTATGTATCGGTTGATTGTGCACAACAAAAACTATGCAGTCTGTAGGCTGACAGTCGACTGGCATGACCTTTCAGTCGACTGGTACGACCCGGCTGCTATGATCTTTAGTTTCCTTGAAAATCCCTTCTGGACAGTCGACTTAGACCCTTTTCAGTCGACTGGTACACTTAGAATTTATTTTTCAAAGTTATCGTAGATTTTTCTCTGGTAAGTCGACTTATGACTTTTGCAAGTCGACTTATAACACTTAGAATATTTTCTTAAATGATTTATAGAATTTATCTCTGGTAAGCCGACTTATGACTTTTTAAGTCGACTTATATTCTCTGGTAAGTCGACTAATGATTTTTATAAGTCAACTTATATTCTCTGGTAAGTCGACTTATGATTTTTATAAGTCAACTTATATTCTCTGGTAAGTCGACTTATGACTTTTATAAGTCAACTTATATTCTCTGATAAGTCGACTTATGACTTTTATAAGTCAACTTATAACACTTAGTTTATTTTCTTAAAATCATGGAATCTTCCCTTCTGGACAGTCGACTTACTTTCGTATTAGTCGACTGGTACTGATGTATTCTTATATCTATGAATGTTCTTTCAAGTTATTGACCTTTGGGGTCGGGTATATTCTGCGGTGTTGAGAGTCATTGATCTCCGGGGTTGGGTATACTCTGCGGTATTGAGAATTACTGAGAGTGATTGATAACCGGGTATCCGATCAGTGGTGTTGAGAGTGACTGATAACCGGGTATCCGATCTGTGGTATTGAGAGTGATTGATAGGCAAGTATATTCTGCGGTGTTGAGAGTCATTGATCTCCGGGGTTGGGTATACTCTGCGGTGTTGAGGATCACTGAGAGTGATTGATAACTGGGTATCCGATATGCGGTGTTGAGAGTGATTGATAACCCGGTATCCGATCTGTGGTATTGAGAGTGATTGATAGGCAGGTATATTCTGAGGTGTTGAGAGTCATTGATCTTCGGGGTTGAGTATACTCTGCGGTGTTGAGAATCACTGAGAGTGATTGATAACCGGGTATCCGATCTGCGGTGTTGAGAGTGACTGATAACCGGGTATCCGATCTGTGGTATTGAGAGTGATTGATAGGCGGGTATATTCTGCGATGTTGAGAGTCATTGATCTCCGGGGTTGGGTATACTCTGCGGTGTTGAGAATCACTGAGAGTGATTGATAACCGGGTATCCGATCTGCGGTGTTGAGAGTGACTGATAACCGGGATTGATAGCCAGGTATACGAACTGCGGTGTTGAATAGTTTGATCTATAACTACTTGTACCTTTTTCTTCTATTGCACCCTATTACATGAAGACGTTAAGGGCTTGCACCGGACCTATGTAGAATGGATGCATAGACTCCGAAAAGTACGCATTAGAGAGTCAGCATATAGAAATTGTGTTTTCTTGGCTTGGTTTTATGCATGTGTTTTCCTGTTTTTCTGCTTCTACCACTTGGTTAAGCTACACTTGATGTTTTCATGTTTTCCTGTCATTTCTTACTTCACAATACATGTTTAGTATACGTTATTCTCGTTCAGTACATGTTGTTTAAGAATCCATGCTTATTGTTTATTTATGTTGTTGCTGGTTTATGTCACTCACACCATTTATGGCTGACCCCTTTAGTTTTGGGGGTTAGGGATCATCTCTAGCCTCAGGTGTTACAGGTTGTTGCTTAGAGTTTGGAGGTTGGGATGCTTGAAATAGTTTTGAGATAATTGAGCTTTTGTGTAAAATCTTGTAAAAAGAAGTGTTGTAAAAAGAAAGTTGTAATTCAAGGTGTTTTGTATTTCCGCTGTGTAGTAAAGATTGATGTAATAAAAGTTTGGAATAAAATTATTTGTGTTTTTGGGCTATGTGTACTATTACATTGAAGTTGATGCTGGGATTGTGCCACGTATTTTCATAGATATCATATTAGAAATTTGGGGCGCTACAAAGATTGGTATCAGAGCATGCTTCAATAGTAATACTAAACATGACATAAAAATAACCTAGGTGTGGACACTAGAGAGTGAGTACCTAGGTATGGACATTAGAGTGTGAGTATCACATAGAACTGAAACATGATGTTTGGTTTGGGGTATGGTTGAGGTTTAGCCAAAGGGTATTGATGTGAGTTTGAATTGTGTGTGATGCTCTAACTTTTCTCTCGTTTTGCAGTATTCAGAATGGTTGCACCCAGGCCCAGGAATGATGGTAACGATGAGGATGGATCTGGTAGTTCTCGAGGAACTGGAATTGATCTTGAGGCTGAATTCGCCAAGGTGTATCAGACTCTGAATGTGCTAATGGCATTTAATTTGGCGCAAAGTCAGAATCAACAGCAGAATCAGCAGCAGAATCCTGGAGCTGGACAGGGATTGGTTAACGCCGATCCTATCAAGCAAATCGAGTCCTTTAAGAGGATGAGGCCGCCAGTTTTTGAGGGGCAATCTGATCCAACCACAGCTGACGATTGGATTAGAAGGATGGAGGCAATCTTCGAGGTGTCGGAGACTCCGGCAGCCAGCAAGGTGAAGTTGGCTACGATGCAGCTGGAAAAGGACACTGGTGTCTGGTGGGAGTCGCTGAAGAGGACTTTGGGAGACCAGCCGATGACTTGGGAAGCCTTTCTGGAGGAATTTAGGGATTGCTTCTTTTCCCTAGGTGTTCAGGAGATGAAAGTGACTGAGTTCTTGAACCTTCAGCAGGGTAGCATGACCGTGCGGGAGTATGAGACCAAGTTTGCTCAGCTATTGAGGTATGCACCAGAGTTAATTGCTGACAAGGCGAAAAAGGCCAAGAAGTTTGAACAGGGCTTGAGGCCAAACTTGAGGTCGAGAATGATCCCATTGGGCATCAGAAGGTTCGACAAGCTGGTCAGGAGAGCAGCTATGACCGAGGAAGACATGGACCAGTTCCAGGAGAAGCAAGAGACCTGGAACAAGAAAAAGAGGCCAGCAGATGACCAGAATGGGAAGGAATTCCCAGTGCAGCAGGGCAAGTTCAGAGATCCAGTGCAGAAGGCACCTGCAACTCAGGAAGTGACTTGTTACTACTGCAAGGAGGCAGGTCATTACAGGTTAGCATGTCCGAAGTTGGCGAAGCAGACTTGTTTTCATTGTAGTCGTGAATGGCATATTCGACCAAACTGTCCACAGCTGAAGAAAGATGGTGCAGGAAAAGGCAAGGATTTGAGGCAGGGACGAGTGTTCGCATTGACTGAGGAGGATGCGGGTAACTCAGGAATGTGATCCGTGTGTGCAAGAATTTAGAAATTCATTCTTTTGTATTAAGTAAAACTTTTATTTTGAGAATAATTGAAGATTGAGTATTTTTCTTCATGTAACAAGATTTATTTGGATTAATAGAATAAAAACAAAGTTTTATTTGATATTCTTTTCTTGCATGCAATTGTGTCGCCCATTTGTTGCTAGTCTTAAGTATGGAGTTTAAGGTGTTTCCAGACAAGGTCTTGTGGTGACTATCCTTAGTCATGTCCTTTCTAAGGAGGGAGTGGCCACTGATTCTCGGAAGGATGAAGCAGAAGGTCAGAGTTGGATGCAGGAGTTCAGAGGTTGTTGCGGCGTGGCTTCCGATGGCAAGTTATCAGAGTTGCGCAGCGGAAGGTTGATTTTCAGAATTCTTTGCATAATCGCGTTTCTTCTGTATGATGTATTTCTTTTGTTGGAATGCATTCTTTGGTATGATTGTATTTTCTTAAATTATGTTTCTATCCATGAGTTTTCATTCCTTATTGGTGTGTTTGTTTGGACCCCATTAGCAGTAGTTCTGAGGACAGAACTCTTCTAAGGAGGGAGTGATGTAGAACCCCGTATTTTCAAATATTATTTTAAATATTTGAAAATGAATTAAGATGATTTTTTTTTGGAGATTTAATAAATATTTTCTAAAAGTTTATATTTACACGTGCAAATACTTTCCTGAGAAGTTCAAAGTCAAATTTTCTTAATGGAAAATCATTATTTAATATTTGGGATTTATTTATTATTTTTCCATATTTTTCTGAAATTAATTGGATCTATTTGCAAATTTTGAGAAAAGAATGACCTTTTTTGCAAATTTGTCAATTTTAGGGGTTAAAATGCAAAATGTATTTTCTGGGCATTTTGAACAGTACCGGTTGAGATTAATGAGTATATTTTACTTTTTAAATCCTAATTTAAATGGTTTTATTGAGTTTCCAAGAATAGAACTATATATGTGTAAAGTTATATCTTGGAAGGACTATTTTGCAAATGCGTTTCTAAAACCCTAAATCATTATTTCCGGCCTATATAAGTGGGTGTGCAGCCGTCATTCGCTGCACAACATTATATTTTGTGATTTTGGGAGGATCAAGAGGAGGATTTTGGATCTAGCAAAAAGGAGAGGCTTTCTTGTTGGATCTCTTCATTCCTAAGGCGAGTGACATTATTTTGTTTATTTTGTTTGTGTATGTTGTAGATGAGTAGATATAATTATTTGGTTGTTTTTTTTTTGTTACTCTTTGATTTGTGTACGTCATATGAGAACAATATGAATGTTTAGATTGATTGGATGATGAATATGTATATGTATGGATGGATGAAAAATTGGATCTCGTGAAACCCTAGTGGTTAGTGACTACAAATTTGATTATGGTTATGAGTTGTGGTAGAAATTCAGATTTTTGAGATAATTGAATGGAAGAGTTATGAATCAAGAGATCTTGACATGAAAATTGGAGAATTTAGAATTTAGTTGAGATTGAGGAAATACACCCAAATTGGGATTGTTATTGAGTTTTGATAATTAGATGGTTTGGATCTGAATACGAACTATTTCAGCGATCAGTAAATTATTTTAAGAAAATCTTATTTTGATTATATGCACAATTTATGTTTTATTTTGAAGAAGTTCATCAAAAAGTTATTTTTATTAATTCAAGTGATTTTTGATTGGTTTATATGGATCTTTGTATATCCTATAAGTTGTATTTGATCATATCAAAAATAAACTTTTTAGAGATTTCGTTTTGTAAAGTAAATCTATGTATCGGTTGATTGTGCACAACAAAAACTATGCAGTCTGTAGGCTGACAGTCGACTGGCATGACCTTTCAGTCGACTGGTACGACCCGGCTGCTATGATCTTTAGTTTCCTTGAAAATCCCTTCTGGACAGTCGACTTAGACCCTTTTCAGTCGACTGGTACACTTAGAATTTATTTTTCAAAGTTATCGTAGATTTTTCTCTGGTAAGTCGACTTATGACTTTTGCAAGTCGACTTATAACACTTAGAATATTTTCTTAAAAGATTTCTGGAATTTCTCTCTGGTAAGTCGACTTATGACTTTTTAAGTCGACTTATATTCTCTGGTAAGTCGACTTATGATTTTTATAAGTCAACTTATATTCTCTGGTAAGTCGACTTATGACTTTTATAAGTCAACTTATATTTTCTGATAAGTCGACTTATGACTTTTATAAGTCAACTTATAACACTTAGTTTATTTTCTTAAAATCATGGAATCTTCCCTTCTGGACAGTCGACTTACTTTCGTATTAGTCGACTGGTAGTGATGTATTCTTATATCTATGAATGTTCTTTCAAGTTATTGACCTTTGGGGTCGGGTATATTCTGCGGTGTTGAGAGTCATTGATCTCCGGGGTTGGGTATACTCTGCGGTGTTGAGAATCACTGAGAGTGATTGATAACCGGGTATCCGATCTGCGGTGTTGAGAGTGACTGATAACCGGGTATCCGATCTGTGGTATTGAGAGTGATTGATAGGCGGGTATATTCTGCGGTGTTGAGAGTCATTGATCTCCGGGGTTGGGTATACTCTGCGGTGTTGAGAATCACTGAGAGTGATTAATAACCGGGTATCCGATCTGCGGTGTTGAGAGTGACTGATAACCGGGTATCCGATCTGTGGTATTGAGAGTGACTGATAACCGGGTATCCGATCTGTGGTATTAAAAGTGATTGATATGTAACGCCCCGAATCCCAAATACACTGAATTCGAGAAGTTCTACAGGATCTTTTCGCTTCATTTAGTACAATTTTACAAGGAAATTTGAACTTTTCAATTTACATCAGAGTTTACATGAATACATTACAATTTACACTGCACAGCGGATGTAAAATTTACAACGATTGAACAAATGTACAACAACATTGAATAATCTTTAAGCATCTGTTCCTCTTTAATCTTTATCATGCCATTTATCCTGCATATAAAACTGTGGGTACGTCAGTTTATTCAACCGACGATAATTATACATGGTCATCCTCTCTATGCCAGAAACAGTATAACGATTCTCATTTCTTAACAGATCACAAACTTGTTCACATATCAAATTAAAGTAAAGGGAAAATCTTAATGAAGTCGTGTCGTGATTGTGCACTTAATCCTTAATGCAATTATTTATATTACATGACACTAATGCGCACTTGTTCGGATTCTATGCATCCCATACTACATAGGTCCGAGGGCAAGCCTCTTAATCGTTCTTCATCTTTGTAGGGTTCAATCCCTCGCCATGACTTAATCTACTACTATAACTACGGTGAGTATCCTAGATGATCTATGAGTACAAGCTCGTATACAGAAAACCTGGAGGGGAATCCCATGCCATGTCTTGACTCATCAAGCATGCATTCTGTGGCAATTCAGCCTCCTTCATGGCACACGATCCTCTTGCAGTCACCAAACACCCCACAAGCGTGGCTAAAGTCCGATCATTACTGAGTTGTGCCCATGCCATGTCTTGACTCATCAAGCATGCATTCTGTGGCTCACACACCCGCACCGTAAACTCTAGTTCTCATACTTGTGTTTTCTCTCACTTTCATCACATCTCCACTATGTACTAATTATTAGAATCATGAATAAAAATCAAAGCTTTAGAGTTAGCCTCTCCACTAAACCGGACTTATTCATTTATTCAACTTGACCAACCTTGGTCTTTCAGTTCACATTTCATTTCATTTCTTTCCAAATGCCGGGGGAGACTTAGCTACTCCTTTGGTTCAATTCGAATTCACAATTTCCAATTTGAGCATTTCCAACTCATAATTCATTTGATAGTCTCTCAGACTTCCTTTATCATGTTCCTAGCTTTCATATTCATTTAATTCCCAATTCAAATCAATGATTCATTTCATGTAAATTCATACAACGACAAATAGAGTTTACCAATATCAACCATAAGATTCACAATCTTTATCATAAGCCAAATAAGATTCCTGATATATCAAAAGTATCCTGGACAGTCGACTTGGAGACAGTCCAGTCGACTTGTTCAGTCAAATAAAGTTCTTCATAACTGCTCAGGAGAGTCGACTGCTGCACATGGCCAGTCGGCTGCTCCGCAATTTTTCATGTCTAAAAATATCATTCACTTGATAGCCCATAAACCCACGCCAGTTCGAGGTTAGGCCAAGCACCAGGGCAGCTTTCTCACGAAAGCACAACGGCTCGCCATCGCCCTTGCCGGCCCATAAACCCTCGATAGTCCGGGGTCAGGCCAAGCACCAGGGCAGCTTTCTCACGAAAGCACAACGGCTCGCCATCGCCCTTACCGGCCCATAAACCCTCGCCAGTCCGAGGTCAGGCCAAGCACCAGGGCAGCTCTCTCACGAAAGCACAACGGCTCGCCATCGCCCTTGCCGACCTACCCTCGTTAGCCCGAGGTCAGGCCGAACACCAGGGTAGCTTTCTCGCGAAAGCACGGCTGACCAACGTCAGCCCGTCACTACGACGTTCCGAAGCCAAGATTGACCCCACACTCGACATAATGCCTCTCCCCGATAAACAGGATCTGACTTCGGCCTCCTAGCCTTACCCAGCATCGACACTGGTCCTGGAGACCTCCCGAAAACCTCTCCCGCTTTTTCTCCACGACCAAAACTACTCCTCCACGGCTAGCTCACGCATCCCTACAGGAGTGGGGGGCTTGTGAGGTCGGATAAAAATGACCCGGCACCCCCAGCCGACGGTAGGCCCTCGATGACCCGGGATCAAGCCAAGGCCCAGGGTTGCTTCATCTCGAAAGCACGTCGTCCCGGCCCCAGGCCGCCATGGCATCGGGACCGAGCTGATAATCAAACCCCCATGAACCCTGCGGCCTCATCCCGGCAACCCGTACCAGCCTTCGGCCTCCGAGCCTCAACGGTCCCACAGGCCTCCCATCAACCTAGTACGAGATAAAGATGACCTGGCACCGCCTGGGCCATCCAATTTTCCCAGAAGCACAGGAACCACACGATCCGCCACGTCAGCCCCAAAACCACCTAGGGTTTTGCCACGTCAGCCCTAAACCACCCGGGGTGCTGCCGCGTCTGCCCTAAACCCCCTGGGCCTCCTGCCACGTCAGGACCACGGGCTTTCGGGTCCAGACCCGGCCCCCAAACGAGTCCAAACCTGGTTGGGTTTGTCTATAAATACAAGGCCCTCTCCTACCTTTAAAGGTAATCAATCTTTCTCCCACTAAAACCCCTAGTGACTGTTATTCTCACAGCAGCTAACTAGATCGTCGGAGGGTCTGCTACAGGGACCAACCCCGGTGTTCCTAGACCGTCTGCAGGGACACGAGGCGGAGCATCCGGATCCGAGCCGATCCTCCAGTGCCGAGCCGAATCTCTGGCGTACCGTCCCGCACCGCATCCTTCCACCAATACAAATCGAGTAGGAACTCACACCTGGTGCATCCACACTCCCCCCAAAAACAAACCGCATCACATCGTATTTCTAATTATCACTTTCTTTTGCATCTTGATGGGATGTTGTACTAGATTTTTAACGGCAAGTGTGAGGAAGAGGAAATGGGGTCGGGGAATGGCGGAGGAGTAAACTGATAGATTGAAATATACGAGACTTTTGCTAACTAGTCACTATAGTTATGTTAATTTTGGGGATTTAGGGTTTAATTCCTTTAAAAAGATAGAGAAAGTGTATTTTAGAGTAAAATTTAAAATCAAGTTGTTGTTGTTGTTGTTGCTGTTTTCATATCATTTAAGAGATGTTAGTAATTTTTTAACAGTAATGAAAAAAATAACTTTATAGATGATTTACAATTGTTATTTAAAGTGGGTGTATAAACCATGGCTAAAATTATGTTACTATAATCAGTAAGAGTATGCATAATATTATGATGAAGTAATTTATTCACTTATTAATATAAAAGTTTAAGCATCTTATGGATTTGAAACTTTTTGCCTTTTTTCTAGTGGTGATAAGCTCGTGCAAATGGGGGATTCACAACAGGGAAATAATAAAGGAAAGAGCAATGAAAAAGAGAACTATGAATCTTGGACCATGGATGATACCAATGAGCTGTTGCACCTCTTGGTGGATACTATAAATAGCGGATTGCGTGATGCTAATGGGTTGCTTGGCAAGCAAAATGTAGAAAGAGTGATACTTCCTCGTCTCAATGCGAAAATTAGGTTCCCTAAAACTTATAATCACTACTTGAGCCGAATGAAGTGGTTTAAGAATCATTATATAAAGATGTCAACACTTATGCGTAACAACTCTGGCTTTGGGTGGGATCCAATCACAAAGACGTTCACTGCTAGTGATGAAGTCTGGAAAGATTACTTGAAGGTGAGCTTAGTTCATCATCTTTTAAATATATTAATATCTTACAAGTTTAGTACATTATGTTGTTTGCAATATATTAACAATGAATAATTTTTTCTTTGCTAGCCCACCCAAGTCACAGTAAACTTTGGGAAAATAGTATAGTTGATTATGAAGATTTAAAGATTGTTGTTGGGGGTGGAATTGCTAATGGGAATTGTTCCATTTCATTAGGCGCTGATGATACCGAAGCAACAACTTTTGGGAAAGAAAATAGAGATCTTGGGATGGACGGTTTTTCATATGATCCTAACAATGATGCATTCATAGCACCAAGTCACTATGAACCACCATTCCAACCTCCATCACCTCGCCAATGTAGTCCACCATCTCATTCCCCTTTAGGTTCGGAGGTTCCCACTAAAAAACCAAGCCATCATAAGCGAAGTAGATCCGAGTATGAAGGGAGTGCTAGCTTAGTTGGGACCAACAATCAAGACAAAGTTTTAGAAGATCTTTCTATTGGATTTGAGACTATTGCTGTCCATTTTGAAAAAATATCTAACCTAATGGAGAAAAGAGAAAGAGATGAAGAGAGTAATATTTGGGATGCTATAAAAGAGGTCCCAAATTTGGATGATAACACTCGTTACATGGCGGTTGATTTGCTTAATACTAAATCAAAGAAGGATTTATTTATGAAGATGTCACTCAAAGAATGCTCATCTTGGATAAAATTTAAGTTAGGAATATTATTAGTATTTTGATCATCACCTATAAAAAAATATTTTAATCATCTTGGAATTTGTTGAACTATAATTTTTTTGGTGTTCTTTTGGTTGTACTATGATTACGGTATTTGGATTATATTTTGGTTCAACTATTATGGTTTCATCTTGGTTTAGCTGGTTATACTTTGGTTCTGCACTGTGTTGAAGTTGATCAGTTTATCAGTAAAGGTTATAGTGATGTGATAACCTTGTTTACTTTTATGTACAATTCTTACGAAGATCATGATCACTTTTTTTTTGTTGCATAACTTGTGATTAGGAAAGTTTCTTTTCCTTTATGCACTTTTTCTTTTTTCTTTTCAAAGTCATTATTATAGAATATAATAATATTAGAATCAGAGGTACATACATTTGGCTATTCCTACTTGAGTCAATGTCAATATTTTGTTAATTTACAAAGCAAAGTAAGTACAATCAAAGCAGATGAAGAAGAAAAGGCAAAGTCAATATTTCGTTAATTTTAGCAACTATTAATATCTACTATTTTTTTTTTATTGCTTGCAGTCTCGTATATTTTTTTATATACAATAATGTCACAATCGAGCATGTCGAGCATATATGAAGATAATGACATAGAGAAAGAAGAAATTGATGAAGATATGGATGACGAAGATATGAATGATGAAGAGATGGAAGGAGAATTTTATGAAGCCATGTACATATGTGTGATGACAATCAATGCATTAATGCATGTGCTAAATCAGTTTGTGATTATGATGCGTGGTGAACATATGGAACGTCCATTAACCCGACGTCAAATTACTATCATGGGATATGAATATATACATCAAGCATTGAACGATGATCCTGCAATCTTCCGACAAGTATATAGAATGTATCCAGATGTATTCCGGAAGTTATGCACAATTCTTAAAGAAAAAACACCTTTGGAGGATACAAGATTTATTTGTGTTAAAGAAATGCTTGCATCGTTCCTACAAATCGTCAGCCAAAATACTCGATATTGTGTAATTAGTAATACATTTAGCCGATTACAATTTGCTGCAAGTGAGAATTTTCACAATATTTTGAAGGCCTTGAATTCAATAGCATCTGATTTCATGGCTAAACCAGGTCCGGTTGTGCCCGCTAAAATAAGAGAAAGCACAAGGTTTTACCCTTATTTCAAGGTATGTGATAATTATTGTATTTAAATACATTTGTAATTATAATTGTCACTATTATAATATATACTTTTCATAATATGGTTATTGCTGCATATGAATAATTTTAGGATTGCATCGGAGTTATTCATGGGACACATATTTCGGCAATAGTGAGGGGGCGTGATGTAAGCAATTATCGTAATCGTCATGGAAAGATATCACAAAATGTATTAGCAACTTGTAACTTTGATTTGGAATTCATGTACGTTCTTAGCAGGTGGGAGGGTTCAGCTCATGATTCCAAACTACTAAGTGATGCTTTGACAAGGAGGAATGGACTTCAAGTGGCCCAAGGTGAATACTTATTTTTTAGATGATAAATATGTTTTTTTATTTTTTACTTTTCATACTAATTTTATATGTATTGTATTTGTAATTAAGTAACTATTTCCTAATGGATTGTGGATTTCCTAATTGACGCCAATTTTAGCTCAATTTCGAGGTATGCGATATCATCTACAAGATTTTGCAGGTCATGGTAATGACCCTTAAAATGGAAATGAATTGTTCAATCTTCGCCATGCATCCTTGAGGAACGTGATTGAGAGAATATTTGGTATTTTTAAATCGCGATTCACAATTTTTAAGTCAGCACCTCCTTTCCTATTTAAGACATAAACAGAACTTGTGTTAGCATGTACAACACTACATAACTTTCTTCGCAAAGAATGTCGTTCTGATGAATTTCCAATTGAATCAATAGACGAATCTCCATCTTCATCGTTAACAGTTAATGAAGACAATAATTTTGAACCTATTGCTCAAACCCAAGAGTAGGAATGAGAAGTTGCTAATGCATGGAAGGCTAGCATAACTTTAGATATGTGGAGAAATGCTACTTAGGAGGACTTGAAGCTATATTAAATTGGCTATTAAAAGATTGAAAATTTTGTATTGGGTTTAATTTTTTAGTGTTTTAATTATACTTTGGTTTAATTTGATTATATTGTGGAGAAATGCTAATGTTTTGATTATAATTTGGTGTAATTTTGAATATATTGAAAATTGATAATTAAATGTTTGCTAAAAATCCATGTATATTTTTAATAAATCCATATAATCTTTTCAAATTCTATAAATTTTTATGATACAAATCTTTTAAAATTTCAATAAGACAATATGGATTATATCAATCTTTAAAAAAAATTTATAAGTCATTACATTTCTACATAGTCTTTAAAATTCACAAGATTTTTTAAGCCAAAAAAGTCTTTTAAAATCTTAATCCAATACACTCCTCTTAGTCTGTTCACTATTTTCCGGAAAACAATTAGAATAGAGGATGACGTCATTTGGGGTAAATTAATCAAAAAACAAATAATATATGGTTTCTTAATTAAGGGGCCAAACCTTTGTGGGTTCCGCAACTATTTACCCTTTTTTTTTTTTTTTTTTTTTTTAACCATCATAAGGTGGCCTAGTGGTAAGAGCGATGAGACTTGGAGTGTGCTCCTCCAAGATCCTGGGTTCGAATCCTGGGCATGATGGCCAGTGGCCGTTGGCAAAAAGCTTTCGCAAAACCTAGCTCACGGGACTGGGAGTAGTCTGAACCATAGAGGGGGATGGATACCCAGTTAAATCAAAAAAAAAAAAAAAAACTGTTTACCTTTTTTTTTAACAGTCGTTATACTTTTATCGACACAATAGCAATTTCTTAATGCTTTATCTAACATTTAATCTTCAATAATCAGGATCTTCCTCCACATGAAGCTCTGTCAGCGCACTTGAAAGTAAAACTTTTTTTGTATGATTTCGCTTTTTAATAAGCTAACTTTATTTTTTTACTTTTCTACGCAGCTAAACTATTGTGAAGCCGTAGTTTGTTTCTTTCCTTCCATTATGAAACTAGGTTTTATCTTCTTCACTTTCTCTGTCTTTATCTACTTTTGCCTTCCTTCTATTTTATATTATAGAGTTTCTGATCGATGAGCCTAATGAGAATCTCAAAAATTAGAAATAAGAGGAGTTCAGCCACTACGTATCCAAAAATCGGGGTCGTACTACAACTGTCACATTTATTCAATACGCGGACCTGACCCGAACTCGACATTGGATTGAAATTGACCCGATCTATACGGATCTGGGTCCGAGTCCGGATCCTAAAATAAGATCTGATGCACTTTTGGGTTCGGATCCGCCGAAAATAGAACCGACCTGGACCCGTTAAAAAATACCCCCAAAATATGGTTTTTGAATAATAGGATTATAAGGATATACATGTAAATAGTAACTGTTGAAGATAGATATGTAAATATAATATTTATTCATGTACTTAAGTGCAAAAAATGTTAGAACTGTAAGGTATCGGGTACAAAAATACTTAAGTTCAAATATTTATTCCCCTCTACCGGATCCAACGGGTAAATTTTTTAACTAGGATCCGGACCCAGTTCTCGCAAGTCCGGGTCCGGATCCAATTTTTTGACCCGTGATGTACCGGATCCGGATCTGGGAAGTTGAGGACCCGACCCGATAGACCAGATAGCAGCACTAGGTCGTACTGATAGCTGGGGTCGGGATTGATTCTATAGGACTTCTTTATATGAGTTAATGTTTTTTTTTAGAGTTAAAAGGTGGAATAAGGCCACCTTGTTTCATTAATAAGAAGTTAATAAAACAACCCCGGAGAACCGGGGGGAGTACAAAAGAGCATAGCAGGAAACAAAATACAGTGCAGAAAATAAAACATACACCCCCAACAAAACCCTGGGGGGTGGGCAGAAGTACAGTAAGCCAGGAACAAACTCGTAGAGACTGTAGCTATTGGGAGTCTGAAATTGGTTGGTAATGCCGTCCCTCAATCCAGTGTCGGCCCAAAGTCTACCTCCTCATCATCATAATCCTCAACCTGAAAGACTCTGGCGATCCTCCCTCTCGCTCCTGTGGCGGCAGCTGTAGCCCAAAAAGAGATAAGATGCATGATATGAGTAAGGTTACCAGAAATACTACTGCATGAAGCGCGAAAGTAAAAGTTGTTTCTGTCTAGCCATAACACCCATGTAGTTGCCGCAACGGCAATGTACCATGCATCCTTCATTTCGTGACGGATCGAAGCGAATTTGGGTCCTATCCACAAATTCTCGTAGTCATTGGGATAGTCACTTGTGCCTAGTGCTCTTAAAACCTCAACCATAGTCGCCTTACTCCTAGGGCATAGGATAAAAAGGTGGTTCAGGGTCTCCAAATGCGTGTTACAGAACCCACAGGCAGTTGCAATATGGGGTTGTCTTTTTGCAAGGTTTTCTCTCGTGAGGATGGCATTATTAAGAACTAGCCAGAGGAATACTCTACCTTCAGTGGTGTTTTCGCCTTCCAAAGTACCTGTGCCCAACTAGGCCAGCACCCCCTGAAGTGAATCCGATGGTACAGGGATTTGACCGTGAACGCACCCTTGGGTTCTAAACCCCACCGCAGCTGGTCTGGTCCTTGGGTGCACCTCGACCCGTACCGTGCTATGTGTGTTCGTAGTTCAAGCATTTGCTGCTGCAGTCCCGGGGAAAGAGCTCCTTGAAACGTCGGTTTCCAATTTCCCCTCTTCCAGACCTCCACTACGGTGCTATTTGGGCGATTTGTTTTTGCAAACAGCTCCGGGAAAACTTCTCTCAGTGACTGAGCTCCACACCACTTATCCCACCAAAATCTGGTGGGCCGTCCATTTCCAATATTCGAAGTCACTGCAGAGCTAAACGGTCCACTTGCTTTGGAGATTCCTTTCCAGAAACGGAAAACTTTAGCGCCTACACGAAAGCCCAGGTTTCTCGTACCTTTTCTTCATAGGTATGGTTGGATGAAATCCTGCCAGCCTTCCCCACTATGGTGGAAGACCTTCCACCACCATTTTCCTAAGAGGGCAAGGTTCATATCTCTGAGGTCAATGATACCCAGCCCTCCGTGTTTCTTCTTCATGCAGGCAATACCCCATTTGATCAGGTGGTAGCCGCCCCTATTCGAATCTGCCCCTTTCCAAAGGAATCTTTTACGGATTCGGTCAATCCTTTGGATGACCCACTTTGGGAGCTCAAAAAAGGACATGTAGTAAATGGGCAGGTTAGACAGAACTGAGTTGATGAGTATCACTCTTCCCCCTAGTGATAGCGATTTTCCTTTCCAACCAGACAGTCTGTCCTCTACCCTATCTATAATAGGTAACCAGTCCGACTTAGTGAGTTTCTCCGGTCTAAGTGGGAGCCCTAAGTATTTGATTGGAAAATCATTCGTCACACAGTTTAGAATGGTGGCATGTTCCCGAGCTTCTTCATCCAAGAGAGTAATGGGGATCAATGCACTCTTGTGGAAATTAATCCGGAGACCTGACCATGCTTCAAAACAGTATAGGGCCCCTTTAAAGCATACTGTTTCAGATCTGGTCCCGTTCCCAAATAGTAGGGTATCATCAGCATATTGGAGAATCGTGCACCCTTGATTGGAGTTGGAATTGGCCACTGGCTTAATCCAGCCTTGTCTCCGACAATTTTCTAGCATTCCTCTTAGAACATCTGCCACAATAGTGAAGAGAAGTGGGGATAACGGGTCCCCTTGCCGGAGTCCCTTCTTACAGGAAAACGATGGTCCTGGCCGCCCATTGACCGAGATTGCCGTTTTGCTAGTTTGTAGACATTGTTTGACCATTCAACCCATCTGTTCCCAAATCCTTTCCCTTTGAGAGCCTCCAGTAAACAGTCCCAGTCGACAGAGTCGTATGCTTTTTCAAAATCCAACTTTAGAAGGAAGTTCTTAGAATTGCTAGTATGGCAATGATGTATGACTTGTTCAGCAGTGGCTACACAGTCCAGGATACATCTGCCCTTGATGAAGCCCGTCTGGGTTTTGTTGATAATGCTATCCATTAAGTTCCCCAACCGGATGGCCAGAACCTTTGTGATAATCTTCGCTGAGCAATTAATGAGGCTAATCGGTCTGAAGTCTCTCACACGCTTAGATTCCTCCTATTTAGGAATCAGGACAACTTCCGCAAAATTGAACATGCCCAATCTGAGATTATTATGAAAAAATTCCTCCATCAGTGCCATAAAGTCCTCTTTAATTTCTTCCCAGAAAATTTGGTAGATTATCATTGGAAAGCCGTCTGGCCCCGGAGATTTGTCAGCACCCATTTGGTTGATGGCCTTCTTCACTTCCATTTTCGAGAACGGTTCTTCCAGACTGGAGAGCATTTGCACAGAGTCACCCTGGCTCTCCTGCCAGTAATCCTCCCTTAAAGGGACCCTGAACTCATTCTGTTTACTAAAGAGACCCTTATAATAGTTCTGGAAGGTTGAGGAGATTTCCGTTTCGTCCTGTAGTGTTCCCGACTCCGTCTGAATAGATAGGACAAGATTGGATCTTCATCTTGCGCTAGCCACCCGGTGGAAGTAGGCCGTGTTCGCGTCTCCCTATTTGAGCCACGAAATCCTAGACCTTTATTGCCACTTGATCTCTTCCAACCTATAGAGATTGGCGATGTTTCCCCGGAGTTCTAGTAGCCTGTTCCTTTCTTCCTGAGACAAAACTCTCGTCTCTTCCACCCTTTCCAGCTCATTAATTTCTTCCAAGAACGCCTCTTTGGAGTACCAGATGGTCGAGAACCCAGAGCGATTCCATCTGCAAAGCCGTTTTCTCAATCTTCGGGTTTTCTCACACCATCGAGAGGCAACGTCCCTACCAGCCGTTGGGAGCGCCCAATTTTCCATAACCATGTGATGAAACCCCTGAATTTCCAGCCAGGCCTTTTCGAATCTGAATTTCCGCATCCTCTGCGCTTTACAAAGCCCCACATCGAGCAGGATTGGGGTGTGATCAGATGTTGATCTCGGGATAGACCTGGCTGTAGCTAATGGAAATTTAGCTTCCCACTCCATCGAGACAAGAACTCTGTCCAGCTTGGCCATGATCGGAGTTGCTTACATATTGGACCATGTGTACAGTCTGTCATTGATAGGGATATCGATCAGCTCAAGATCCGTGATCACCCTATTGAACTCCTCTCGATGCCTGTCACTGGAGCCTCTGCCTTTATGTTCGAAGGCAAATCTGGTGATATTGAAGTCCCCCCCAACAATCCAGGCCCCAGGCCAGCGCTGTCGGATATAGATCAACTCTTGCCAAAAGGCATCCCGATCTGAGGCCACATTCGGACCGTAGACAACAGTCACCGTCTGCAGCCAGTCATCGGATCTTCGTTTCAATCGAGTACTCAAAGAGAACGTTCCATTGTATACCTCAGTACAGGAAAGAACATCCGAGTTGAACCCAATAGCAATCCCTCCAGAGGCTCCAGCTGATGGGCGTAACACCCATTCCCTGATTCTATTGCCCCCAATTCTCCTGAGTTTGTGCCCATATTGGAGTTTGGTCTCCTGCAGCCCTACCACTTCTGCCTTGGAGATATTAATAACGTCTCTAACCATGTCTCTTTTTCCCTTATCCCCCAGTCCCCTAACATTCCAGAATAATGTATTCATTGGGGAACTGTGTCAAGGGTGATCGTTGGTGTGGGTGTGGGGCCGGCTCCATCCTCGAGGATGTCCGTTGTCCCAGCACTATATCCTAGAGTGGTCTTGTGAACCTTAACCCTCTCAGTTTCCCAACCTCTAATTTTTTTGAGAAGTAAAGCATTGCGCTCCGTGTCACACACCTCTAATCCACACGTTCTAGCTAGGAGAAATACATCAGAATCAGACATGAAATTCAAAATAGATGCTAAAAAAGCAGTCGTACCTCCGTTGTCGAACTTAGCAGCTTTGGCGGCCGCTGCAACCTCAAGATAGTCATCCAAGGACTCCACATGAGCCCTTTTAGGTGATCGGTGAACTTTGAACCCGACTGTCCTCTGCAGTGAACCAGAACTATCTCTTGGTGCTGACTCCGGAAGTGTGGATAGGACCATCTCAGGAGAGATCTTTCTCTGGGAATTGGCAATGAACTCTAGATCATCAGACTCCTCATCCGTGAATGAGAATTCCTCGTCCAAATTTAGTCGCCCTTCTTGGTCCTCCTCACTATCTGTATGTTGAATGACCAGTCGAATAGTAGGCTCTCTTGATGCAGACTCCTCATTGAGCCCACGGCTTGGCGAATCAGAAACAGTAGACTGGTTGTGTCCCATTGCGGTCTCCTCGTTGGGCCCGCTACCAGTATCACATAGTATTTGACAGTTGGAAACTATAAAATTACTTGCTCCAGAGATAAGAACAGGCGCATTGGACCCCGCTTTGGGCCCCAGAGTGCCTATAAAAAGGCCACCATTCGGCCCAACAAAATCACATTCACCATCAGATAACAGCTCAGCTACCCCGCGGCGCAGCATACCGCTCACTTCGATAGCTGCGCCCCCAGCTTGACAACAGTGGGCGGTAAGCTTACCGCCCAAGCCAGCTATCGTTGTGAGATTGGTTAAAGAGTCGGTGGGTACAGCGGGGTAGGGAATCGAGTCAGACGGCCTCAAAATCGATCCGTTGCACTCGCCAGCTGTCCAAGAGGGATTGGTTGGGGGATCGGTTGGGGCAGCTTTTGTGGGGACCGAAGCCTTTGGCGATAAAAACAAAGTTGGATTACCGTCTTCGTCCCTACTCCCTTTTGTTATCTCTACCTCTCCATTGTTTTCATTACCATTTTCTCCCAAACTCAAAAACCCATCTGCGATACCAACTCCCTCTGTGCCATTCTTGGTCGCCAATGTGCCCCTAACTCTGTTGCTGGGCAGATCCTTGCTCGTCTCTTTCTCAGAGATGGTCTCTGCCACCTGCACCCCTTGTTCCACAGAGGTTGCCTTTGTCTTTTCTGATGAGAACCATCTCTTTTCTACCCACTCCCTAGTCGAGAGTGGTCTGTTGCTCATCTGCTGCACCAGACAAGTACCTTCCTTGTTGTTTTTCGGGTCTTTGAGACCAGCTACTCCCCTCTGAGCCAAAGGTTGCTCCTTTTCCACTGCATGTAGTGCACCACTACCATTTTGGGTTAGCTTTTTGTCGCCTCTTGCTTAGACGGTCTCAGACCCTCCCAAATCCGGAGGGGGTTGTAAGTGCGCCTGTATCCTTTCATCTTGATCATCGGATCCCGTGGTCACGCCACAGCGTTGACTACCGGCGATCCGCCTCTGGAGTTGTGCTGCTGATCCCTCCGTCGCAGTTGCATGGCAGCCCTCCTTCCCTCTAGCAGCGTTGAGCACCTCTCTGTGGGCTCGTTCCACTTCATGCGCTCCGTCAATTGTGAGTTCCTAACCTGGTGCTACCACGTCTCTGTAAGAGCGTCCGTCTCTGGGAGAGGAAGGAGGTTTGGGGGAAATGATGGGAGCTTGGGCCGTCTCTGCACGTTTATCAAGTATGAAACGAATGAGATAGGCCTCCTCGAACGAGAAAACCTTTGCGAATCTGGGCATGAGGGAGATGTCGCCACTTCTGATGAGTAGCCTTGCCGAGACTATCTCTGATCGGCGAATAGTTTTCTCGTCGATGGATTCCACTGTGCCGAACTCAGATACAATCTCTTGAAGGGCCTCTTTTTTCCAAAAATGCAACGGAACATTGTGGATCCAAATCCAATACTTGTCCCCTTGAGGCATTTCCGCGCCGAAGTTAGGTGACCATGCTGTGAAGTCGACTTTGAAGAAGCCAAAATCGATTAAACCCATTTCAGTGACCTCCGTCATTTTCTGCGGCGATGGGAACGATACTAGGAATTGAAGGTGACATAGCTTCTTAGCAACCCAGTCCCGGTGCGCGCGCATTGGCCACTTAAGATTCAACGCCTGGAGGAGGTGAGCTTCGGAGGGGGATCCCGACCTCACTCTCGCTACTGCACACCACTGGCAGAGCCAAGCTTCTTCAGTCTTGATCGTTTCGAGGCTGTGAGCTAATTTGATCACAGTGGGGCTCTCTGGGGATTTGCCTCTGTACACTAGCCTCTCCTCGTCATTACTGGAGTTCGTTACATTCGTGCAGGAGTAGGACATATGGCGCTATTTCATGCACCTCAGACATCTAACCTCCTTCGTGCACTCCGTACGGTAATGGCCTAAATCCCCACAATTGAAACAAGGAACTGGCTTTCTCTTTCCTTTTCTCATACGTTTTCTGGTCACTAGTTGAGTTGTTGGTTGTGGGGGGCTGTTAATGTTGTTGGATAGTTGGTGTGGTGGAGGCGTAGTGTTAAGTTTCCTCTTGCCCCCCCTGGCCACCACATGCCACTCTTCCACTTTCTCCACACCCAGTGCTGCCTCCACATTCCCAAGTTCCTCATCGTTTGGGTCCCCTCGTTGGGCCCCAACGATGACTGACTTGCGGAGGTTGGTCGTTGCCACCTTTGGTAGTGGGGATAGTTTCCGAGGAGGGTGTGTGGAGGTAGGGGGTGAAGTGTGAGAGGAAGCAGGCTGCATTACTTGTTGTACTGTAGCAATGGGTGATTTGTGGTTTTGTTGGTCGAAGGGCACCTGTCGATTGTGGTGGCTACTTCCAGTATACTATTTTTGTTGCCAGTGTTTAGCACTCTGAGTAGCCTCCGAACTCTTATGGTGATGAGGATCTCTATGTACCCTGTCCCTCTAAATGGAAATCATCCGCTGTGGGCGATGTCGGCTCGTGGGGGGGAAGAATTCCGCTCATCGTAGCGATGAGGGGGACCCTCTCTATGGGCCCTCTCCCTCCACGGAATGACCTCATGATGGCCGTGATGAGCATTGCTTCTCCCCTCTTGTTGATGGTGTGCACTTCGGTGTGCCCTCGGAGGGGATAGAGCACGCCTAAGCCTAGGGTCATCTCCCTCCGGGGGGTGCTGCAGAGTATTGCTGTGAGGTGGTGGGTTGTGGAGATCTATCTTGGACTGTGGGTGGGTCACTGTGACGACGTTGTGAGAAGGGGCGATGGTCTTCGGTGGGGTTTCAAGCGGAGGAGGAGTTGAGTTGTGGTTGGCGTAGCGGGCCCTCTCGTAGGGCCCATAGCCGCTCAACTCAACCTCGGAGAGGGCGATAGCAGAGTGAGGCATGTGGTCTTGAAGAAGTAGGTGTTGAAGCTCCGGTGGAGAGCTAACAGGCAAGACTAAGAGGGGGAGATGAAGGAGGAGGGAGGGCAGTCAGTGAAGGGGTGCAAAAGGTCGCAACAACGGGAAAAAGGGAGCCGGGGAAAGAAGGGATCTATTGGTTTAAGGGAGGTGAAAGCAAACGTCGGCGGGAAGAGGAAGGTTGCGGGGGGGTTATATGAGTTAATGTTGCCCATTAATGGATGTATGCTTAAGGGTGTGTTTGGCCCAGTTTTTTTTGGGCTTTAAAGCTACTTCAGAAGGAGAAGCCAGAAAGTAGAGCTTTGAAATTAAAAACTAAAGCTGTTTGGATAGTCAGCTTTTTTTTAACTTTAAAGCTACTTTTAAGCTAGAAGTTGTTTGGCATAAGATATCAATTGTAAGCTACTTTTATACTTAATTTAAGTTTTTGATTTTATTTAAGAATAAAATATAAGTTATCAAATTACAAAATAAATCTTTATATTTCTAAAAAATCTTTATTTAAGAAAGATATCACATTACAGGTTTATGTGTTTGTGTGTTTTTTGTGATTGTCCCACGTTGTGTATTCATTTGTATCAACATTTCATAGATTACGAGAACTGTATGTTGTGTTTAGAGTGTACAGTTTCTACACTATGATCTTTATTATATAAATGTCTTCCATCTACTTTAGCATAATTTGTAAAATACATATTTCCCAGTACAGATTACTCAACAGAATTGTACAAAACAAATTTCTCAATATTACCCCAAAATACTCATTACAGATTTCTCAACACATATGACTTCCATCTCCTGATACATATGTTTGTCTGTACTCAATACAAATTTCTCATTGTACAAAAAGCTACAAAACACTCACAATCATCATAAGAGGTTCATAAAAAGTAACATAAACAACTAGATTTCTTCAACATTGCCCCCAAAATACTCACAATACCATCTCCTTCAAATATCCAACATTACTCTACTTCTTCATGAACCCATAAAACACAACAAAGAAACACACCAACAATCATGGCAACAACAAATCATTCTTTCAAACCTTTCCTTGTAAAAGTCACCCAGTCCTCCCACAGCTCGTGCCTTGCCGTGTTCAGATCCTCAGTCAGGAAGTCAATGTGATCATAGAGCATTTCATTGCTTGCTGGACCATACTTATCATATGTTCTTCAAGTTTCTTTCAGTAAATCATGACATTTTGGATTCCAAATCTAGGCATTTCATCCCATAAACTCTATATAAATAAATAATAAAAAATTCAGACAGCCTTTTGAAGGATAAATTACACCAAATTATTAGATCTACGGAGAAAGAAAATGAGATATAAAAGCTAATGGAGCACGAGGAAAGGCAAAAAATTACCAGGAGCTCAATGTGATCTCCAATTTCAATCCACTGGCCTTGAGAAGCGGATCAACGGCGTGGTGGCGTGGTTCGACAGCGTGGCGGCGTACAATCTCCGTTCGACGGCGGCGAGGAAGCGCGACCCCCGGTCGAGGTATGTTCGGCGAGGAAAGGGAGGAAGGGGAAGGGGAAGGAGCAGGGAAATTTTTTTTGATTTAGGATTTGGGTTTGGATACGTGAAGGGATAAAAAGAAGAGAACGGTAGAAAAAAAAGAGAAAAGGAGAAGCCAGAAGTAGATCTGTAGGGCTTCTTTTGGAGCTCCTTTTCTTTATAAAATATAAGCTACTTCTACTTTTTTTTGGGCTTTTCAAAATATGTGTTTGGCCCAGCTTCTCCTTCTAAAGGAGAAGATAAGCTAATTTTAAGCTGGGCCAAACGCTACCTAAGTGATCTCAAAAGGTAGTTGTAGTAGGGAACCATTTGATAGAATCTACAGAAAAAGACTCAACAAAACGAGTAGGTAGAAAGAAAATGGATCAAGAACTCCCAGTAACAAACTCAAGACTATAAAAAGAACCCTACTGAAAATAAGTTACAAAAAAACTTCCTCAAATAAGGTTTGTATTATCCAAGGAAAGCACTCTAAACAGATCATCAATCCTGCAGGTTAATTTGTGTTACTAGGTCATGCCATATACAAAATATGCTGCACATCGAATACTTCAGGATGAGAGTTGAAATCAGGGTTTGCAGGAAACAAAGTAGAGTATGAAATACGACAAACAAACACATAAAAGGGCACATGATTAGTAAGGTATATCGTGTAGTCCCGGCCCCCAAAAGCTTGATTAAGAACTCCCTAATAAATGAGCTTTAGTACAAGTTAGCAATAGCAATAGCAATAGCAATAGCAAATGTCTCTTCTTTCAGTCAATTAGAGTAGATCATTCTAGAAAGGACATAATCTAGTAGCTCATTTTTAAAAGAGGAACTTGTATATGGAATCGTGACTCGTGAGAATAGATGAGATGAGCCAGACGGCAAATATTATTACTTTTGAATGTGTACAAATGGTATTGGGATAAGAATAATTCAATATGGATTAATATCATTCCCTCAACAACAGAAAAAGGATTAGTATCTAAATTGCAATGTTCGTGTGTAATATGAAGCGTAGGTTCTCTTTTATTTGATTATTTTTTTTTAGGTGCTCTTACAGGTGAGTTTTGCGAGCAAAGTGTATGTGAAAATATTGTAAAATGTGTTGTGTTATAAGTAGAATTCAGTAAGGTGTGAGCTCTTATAAGTGAGATTTTATGAGAAAAATGTATACATGAGTGTTGTAAAGTGTATTGTGGTATGCGTAAGGATGTGCATTAGTGTTTTAATGAGATTGTGTTCATTCTTAGTTTGGTGTGCACAAAACGTGTCTATAAATACTAATAAGTTTAAATTGAGTTATTCAGATTTTCAGGATTAAATAATATCAATAAAAGATTCAAAAGAGATTCAAGAATACGTAAAGAAGAAAAACAATAAAGAAGGATTGCAAGATCAAGCAAAAGAAGAAGTTCTTCAAAAAGAATCGCATGTTAATTAGTGCCCAAGAAAGCCAGCAAGATCAGTTATTGGGATTCCATATCTGTGAGATTTTATATTATTTAATTGATTGTGAATTGATTAGTATATGGTAAGAATATAAAGTGGATTCGTCATGAACAGCGATTGCGGTCGCCCGCACAACAGTCGACCGCACATTATAGCAATATAATGAAGCAGTTGACCATTCATCTTTTGACTTTTCGTTTAAGATGAACGGTCGACTGTCACTTTATTGCGGTCGACCGTAACTCATGTTGTCCATTTTTTTGGAATGTATCGTTTCTATTTTTGATAGATACACTTTCCCGTCTATATATTTGGACGAACCCACTATGTATTCATCACCTATTAATTCTGAAAAAAATCTTCTGAACTAATCAATTCAACAATCAATCTGAGTGTGTGTGATACTTATTTGTTTTCTTTAGTCAGGATCATTAAGGATCTTGAGTTTTTCTTTTCATCCACTTCGGTGAGATTGACGATGTAACATCCTAAAATTTTAATTATAATTAAATAAGTGTTTGTTGATTTCATGTGTTTTGCACGTACAAATTTATGTGCATTTTACCCTAGAAAATTATTTATTTTCATACCATGAACAAGTATTTTATTTCTTCTGTTTTTAATTTTAAAAGCCTATTTAAATTCTAGGCCTAATTGTTTATTCTTAGCCCACACTAATTATATTAATTATTATTTTTGTAGAAGCCCATAGACTTTTAGCCCACTAGATTGAGCCCACTAATTTAATTCTCTTTTAATTGTCACAACTTGTAGGGTAGACTAGTTTTGTAATTAATTAACTAAATGAATATGTACAACTAGTAACTAGGGGTGTCTTGCGTGACACGTGCATTGCACTAACACGTGTCTTGAGTTGTGCATGGGGGTGGGCCGGAATGGAGCAAGAGAGAGTGGGAGAGTTAGTTTTGAGTTCATGGGTAGTTACTTTAACTCCCTAGTTCATCCTATCCCCTAATCCACAACCATCTAGTTCATCTTGGCCCTCCATTTCACTTTAAAAAATGTATAAATACCCTCTCCATCTCTTCATGCAATACACTTGAAAAAATTGGTAAAGAGAAAAAGAAAGAAAGAAACAAGAGTGAGAAAAGATTGAGAGATTGTGAGTAAAAAGATTGAGTTGTGTCTTGTGTGTGTTCCCTTTCACCTTGGAGGCTGGCTATCATCAAGAGGAGCAAGAGGAGCTCGGGTTCCATCTAGTACAAGGAGGAGAATGCAACTTGGTGGCACAATCTAGGAGGAGAAGGATCGTTCGCGTGTTCAAGGAGATTTCTAGGAGTTCTTTTTATTTGTTTTTCTTCAAAAAGGTGGGTGATTTCTCGAAATTCTACTTTAGATACCATGCTAGGAATTGACATTGTGATTATGTTAAGAATGAATAGAAAAAAATTGCCATGCATTTGTTTAAGGAGATTATGAGGAAAAGAACACCAAAGTAATCTACATGAAAAAGTGGTAGAATAAATAGAATGTGTAATTGAGTTTGTGTATGATGACTTGATAGTTTATTCGCATGCTAAAATGGATGAATTATGATTTTTGTCAAACTTTGTCTATGCATGAAATGGAAGATACAATATGTGGAAATTGTGCTTATGGATAGATTATGGAATTTAAATTGGCTTGCATGGAATATTAAATAGATGAAATTGTGATAAAAGTGTGTTTATGTGCCTTATACAAGTAGTATTGTGATCACTTGATTTATTTAGCCCTATTTGTCTCTTAAAATATGTAGTTGGGAAATAGGAATAAATTGATAAATTAAATCTTTAGTAAGGAATCAAAGAGAGAAAATTTGTATTGAACTCATTATGAATGAGGAAAATTGTTGATAAAAGAATTTTTATAAAAATAAATGTTTCTATGTCGAAATGTGTTAATTTGATCTATTGTTTAATTTTAACTAAGAGAGAAATAATTTTTATGACAAAAAATGAGCTCTATAAGAATTATGAAAATAAAAGCTATTGTCTTCTTTTAGAAATTATACTCAGGAAAAATCTATTTTTTATAAGAACCATTTGACTGAGAAAAATCGAGTTTTCTGCAATAAACTAGAAACAGTACAATCACAAATAAAATCGTTTTAACAAGATTTCTTTACGGGTGAGTCACTTGGACCTACTGATCATCGGGTGCATTTTAAGAACGTTACTGAAGCAAGCGGAGCCTTGGGTCTTGAGTTCGAGTCTCGGCAGAAACATTGTTTTTCCAAAAATCTGATTTTATTCAAAACCCAAACACAAAACTTAAGTATAATTTAAGTTACACTTTTAACAGCTAGGCGTTGTGCACTTTTTGGTCTTCGGTGATGTCACTGTAGCATGGGCGGGCCTGTTGTGTGTGGGTTCGATCCCAGGCTTCGGCCATTTTTTTTAAAAATTGATTTTTTTTTTGGGGGGGGGGGGGGGGGGGGGGGGGGGGGTAAATTATTATATTTTTGAGATTTTAAGTATTTTAAAAATTAAGAAAAATTATTAGAAATATCAGAAAAATATCTAGACTTTATGGAAAATTTTCTACAACATTTTGACTTATTATAATGAGGTTTAGAAGCAAATTTTGGGAAAAGTGATTAATAAAATTTGTTAAAAATATAATTCTTTTGTAATTAAAGATGAGAATATTTTTGTTGAACACAGAAAATTGTAAGGAGTCCAAAATGAGTTTTTGACTTATAAATTATTGTGTAAAATTTAATGCAAGATTGCTTAAGCTTATGCAAGTTGTGCATGAGAAATAATAGAAAAGAAACATGATGTAATGTGAAATTTGTGAACAAGTATACTCGTATTTTAATGAGCATGAAAAGAGAATTGAGACTAGAATTTTAGCTAAGTCCTCACGTCGGCAAGAATGAAAGTTTGGAAAAGAGAATTGTGATAAATTGAGGCCAAGTTTGGGTCATGGTTAATGATTGATATTTTAAGACCGATGTAGAGGTAACGTTAAATTCTAGAGTGTTGATTTTTATTCATGATTCAATTATCTAAAGATTAGACACATAGTGGAGATGTGATGAAAGTAAGAAAAAAACATAAGTATGAGGACCATTGGATTGGCGGTGTGAGAGTGTTCACAGGATGTCCTCATGATGCGTCATGATTAGGACGTAGATACTACTCCAGGATATCGTCCTGGTAGCGACGCTTATGGGGTGTTTTGGTGACTACGGGTGGTGCCATTGTCCATGGCAGAGGTGAATTGTCTACAGGATGTCTGTATGATGTGTCATGTGTCAGTGCATAGGAGTCTCTCCATGATGTCTGGATGTGGGCTCGTAACTTATAGAACACCTAGGATACTTACCGTAGTTACTGTAGTATTTTAAGTCATGGCGAAGGATTGAACCCTACAAGATGAAGAACGATCAAGGGCTTGCCCTCGGACCTATGTAGTATGTGATGCATAGAATCCGAACAAGTGCGCATTAGTGCAATGTAAATATTAATAACTGTATTAAAGACTAAGTGCACATTCACACACGACATCAATAGGATAGTCCCCCTTAGCTTTGTTTGTGACAAGTGTATGCTATCTAAGTAAGAGAAATTGATGTATTATATCCTAGCGTCAGTTGTATGCAACTGACGTACCCACAGTTTCTATGCAGGACAAAGTGATTGACAAGACTAAAGACTGCTTGCTACTTAAAGAATGTTCAAGTAATTATTCAATTCATGTATAATGTTGTAATTCACTTCCGCTGTGTAAAATGTAATCCTTGTTGTAATAAAAGTTTTTAATTCCTTGTAAAATTGTATGAAGTGAAGTGTAAAGATCTTCTGGAACTTCGAATTCAGTCTTATTTGGAATTCGGGGTGTTACAGACGGGGCTTGTGTTAGAAGTCCTGTGGGTATAATAGGTCTCTCGACGTGAATCCGAAAATCACTATACAAGGGTTTGAGTATAGTGGAACGCTTGTGGCGAAGAATTGCTACAAGTAGGTGGTGTGGATATAGACCTGGGGTCGAATCACGTTATATCGCTGCATCACTTATGTTTGTTGTGTTTTCTCTCTCTATCTCTTTTCTTTTAATTTGCAACTTTATTTTTAATTTTTTTTAAAATTCTACACAATCACCCTATTCACCCCCCTCTAGGGTGATTTACATATTATTGATGAATTAGAGATTATTGATTAATTACAACTTTTAGTAATTCCCTTGGAAGACAGGAAGTTAACATGGTCCAATATGCAAAACAATCCGATTATGGCTAAGTTGGATAGTCCTTGTCTCCCAGGATTGGGAAACTGTGTTTCCTTTGGCGGTGTCACACTCATCTACTAGATGTATGTCGGATCATCTTCCTGTCACCGTGGATGACGGGGTGTGAACGAAAAAACGAATACAGAATTTTTACTTTGAGAAAGCGTGGTTATTACATAGTGAGATTTAGGAGGTTACCCAATGGCATTGGGATAGTATGGATGTGGGGTGGAATGCAATCAATATAAGGGTGAGTAAGATTGTAGCCTTAGAAAACACCTTCAAAAGTGGCTGAGACCAGAATTCGGTGAGTTTCGACAACAAATTCTTAGACATGGTCAAATCACAGATGATCTTGAAAAATGTGAGGAAGATAGAGATCTCTAGTCTCGGAAAATAGAAAAGCTTGAAAATGAGAGAGGTGGGTTAGATAGGCTATTTAATATGGAAGAGTTATATTGGAAACAGAGATCGAGGGATAAATGGGTTAAAGAGGGTGACGAGAATACACCTTATTTCCACAAAATTGCTATGCTAGACATTGAAGGAACTTTATTGCAGGGTTGCAAGTGGAGGAGTGTGGGTTATTAACGAGAGTCAAGTCAGAGATTGCATTGACAAACATTTTAAATACATCATTGGTAAACCTAACAAAGTGATATATGAGCTAAGTGAGGATTTTTGGGTGATTGACAAAATTATAGATTCATATATATTGGAGGGAGAGTTTGATGATGAGGAGATTATTCTGGCCATTAGAGAACTGGGACAAGACAAAGCGCCAAACCCAGTTGGATTTCCCATTTTCTTCTATGCTAAAATTTGAAACATCATTATAGAGGATTTTTTGAACCTCTTCAAGGAATTTTTTGTAGGAGATTGTGAGTTAGAAAGATTTAGCTATGGTATGGTAACCTTATACCAAAGTCCCATTAGTCTACTCAATGGATCATTTGAGATTGTTACTAAAGTATTAGCCTGCCTGTAACTCATATTTTTCGTTTTCTGTATTTTGGGTGTATTTTCTTTTTCTGTGTATTATCTGAGTTTGGGTTCTTTATAAAATTTTTCGTTTTCTTAAATTCATTTTTATTTCAAAAATATTTTGTGTCTCCTGTTAAAATCTGTTCTTTTCATTAACTGTATTTATTGTTATTTTCAAATGATTCTTATATTATAATACAAATCCTATTATTTGTGTTATTATTATTATTATCAGCATTATTTTTTTTTATTATTATTATTTTGAAGTACAAAATATATTTTTGATAAACCTACTTTTATTGGTTATTTTAATTTTCTTATTGGATCTTTAATACCATTCAACCCAAACCCTATTGGATACCCAATAACCCGTTTTAACCCCTATACCCTACCCGTTTTGCACCCTAACCCGTTACCCCCACCTCCACCTAATTTCATATCCCTATATTTATCATCTCCCTGTTTACCTTATTATCATCTTCTAACCGGCCGCCTGTTCACCTTCCAACCCCATGCACCCTCCTGTTCATCTCTCTCTCTCCCCCTACCTCCTGTGTGCACCCCCCGTTCCCCTGCAGCAGCTCGACCCCGACCAGGCGACAGACCCCCCCTATGCTGTCCCTTGGCCGCCGTCACCTCTGCCTCTCCCCTGTGCTTCACAGTCCCCTGCCTCCTCTCGACGATGCAGCCCCCGTAGCAGACCCCCGTCATGCTACACCTTCACCTCGATGCCAGCAGTCGACAGTAGCGCTGCCTCACCCTGCCTCGCATCGCCTTCGCCGACATCCACTCCACCAGCGCCGCCCTACCTTCCTCCTACAGCGACAACCGGTGCACCGACCCCCTGTGCACCTCCCTGCCTTCTCCCACCCTCCAGCCAGCAGCAAAGCTCTATCGCGACCACCTCACGACGCACCAGCCACCCTGTGCCGCCCTCCTTCTGTAACACCCTGAATTCCAAAATACAACTGAATCCGAAGTTCCAGAGGATCTTTACACCTTTTTAGTACAATTTTACAAGAAAATAAAAACTTTTCTTTCATCAGAGTTACATTACACTTGTACATTGTCACAGCGAAAGCAATTTTACAATAAATTATATGAAACAACATTTAAATCAATCTTGCGCAACATGTATACTTCAATTGTGTCAAGAATCTTTACCATGCATATAAAATTGTGGGCGCGTCAGCTCATTCAACTGATAAAATATTATACACAGCCATCCTCTCTATGTCGGAAACAGTATAACGATTCTCATTACTTAACAAACCACAAACTTGTCACAAACAAAGCTAAAGGGACTATCCTATTGATGTCATGTTGTGAATGTGCACTTAGTCCTTAATTTAATTAATGGTATTATATGACACTAATGCGCACTTATTCAGAGTCTATGCAGCACATACTACATAGGTCTGAGGGCAAGCCCTTAACCATTCTTCATTTTGTAGGGTTCAATCCCTCGTCATGACTTAATCTACTACTGTAACTACGGTAAGTATCCTAGATATTTTCTGACCTACGAACTCATGTCTAGGCGCCCTGGAGGGAATCCCAATGCACTGACACATGACTCATCATGCAGGCATCCTGTGGTAATTCAGCTCCTACCGTAGACATGATACCACCCGCAGTCGTCAAACACCCCACGAGCGTCACCACCGGTACGGTACTCTGGAGCAGTATCCACGTCCTATCATGATGCATCATGGGATATCCTGTGAATACTCTCACGCCGCCAATCCAATGGCCCTCATACTCAATGTTTTTCTCTTACTTTCATCACATCTTCACTATGTATCTAATCCTTAGTTTAATTGAATCATAAATAAAATCAACTCTTAGAGTGTAGCACTCCCACTATACCGGTCTTATTCATTTAATTCACATGACCCAACCTTGGTCTTCTCATTTCAAATATCATCTCACAATTCTTTCATTGCCGGTATAAGGCTTGGCTATACCCTAATTCTCAATTTCAACTCATAATTACAATATCGAGCTTTTCATACTCATGTGGTCTTTTCATGATTAATCACAATTCACGTTTCATAAGCATAGCATTCATGTATTCATCTATTTCATAACTCATCACGATCAATAATTCAACTTCACGTGCAATTTATGTGTAAGAATAAATTTCAACTAGTAGTAATCAATAATTCATGTATTCCACAAATCTATTATTCTCATTTCGAAATCTTACTACAAGCACAAGTTAGGAGTCCAATTAATTACACCAATCACACTTTCAAAATTTTCTCATTTCTAATTTTCATCGTTATAACTCAAAAATCTCATTTATTTTTCCTTTATTTAAAAAGACAATTAAATTTCAAAAAGAAGTCCTTTCTTCCAAAAATCCCAATTTCTTAATCACACTTTATCAAAAGTTAAATCCCCCAACCAGATTCGAACCCACAACCAGCGGTGAAATAGACAGCGCACAAGACCAACGCGCCAAAGCCGCCAATCAATATGACTAGGGTTAAAATCCCTATGTATCAAGTCTCAGCTAATTGGATTTTTAACCACAAAAAATAAAAACAAGGCCGCGGTATCGAACCCAAGACCTCCGACCACTATAGCGACCCAAAGCTTTGCCAACCAATTGGTCTAAGTGGACATATCGATTAGAAGGTAATTAAACTGGGTTTTGATCTTACTGTCTGTTTATACTATATTTTATTACCCTTTTGACGGATCTAGATTTCGATTTGTATTCTGTGAGATATTGCTGTTTTAGTACTGCAGTGTTTATGATTTCAGATTTACAAAACTACTGTATCTTGCTGCTTTCTGATTTTACTTGACTAATCTATCTATGTTGGAAATTTATGAAACTTTATTTTCTGTTACTAAACATAATAGGGAATACCCCATTTTTTTTTTGGATTTGATTAGTAAGTTTTTTTGCTGTTTTCTTTTTCTTGAATACAAACTTCTGATTTCTGGCTGCACATGTTATCTGGATTCAAATCTGTTTTGAGACTTGTTTTTGTAAAATACCATATGACTAATATATATTTGATGGATTCGGCCGGGAGACTATTTTTTAGATTTTTTAACGGATCCAGGTTTGCATTTTTGTGGCAACGGAAATTCTAGATTTAGTGCAGTACTGTCTTGCTGTCCTGAACTAGAATTTTCGTTGTCCTACTCTTTTATGTGTTATCTTTCACCCGTGCATCTTTATCTTCCATCCTGAACCTATTACTTGTTTATGCCATGTTATTCTTGCTCTGTTTTGTACACGTACATGCCTGTTTAATAATAATAACAAATAACTAAGTCGGAGGTTAAGGGAAAGACCTTAGTAGTGGACAATATAGGTATGTTTACTCAGAAGGGGGCCTGTATTTCCCATTACCTGTTGCCATGTTTTATAATTACATGATTCATGCATGTTATTATATATTTCCATGTCTCATGATTATATGATTCATACCTGTTATTACTATATGATTATATGTTGCCATGATTCGTGATGATTCATGCATATTATTACTATATATATCACTATGTTTCATGATTACATGATTCATACCTGTTACTACCTGTTGCCATGTTTTATGACTACATGATTCATGCCTGTTCCTGCTGCCACGATTTCACGACTACGTGATCGTGCCTGTTACCTGACTCCTAAGTATACGGCCCTATAGAAACCCACCACTAGGCCTAAACGAAATATATTTTAATGTAGCAACCATGTGGTAAAAGTTTGGGATGCATGAAGTGCTACCTAGATATTAATAAATACAAGACATGATTACCTGTTACATAATTACCTGTTACATGATACCTATTACATGCTTACCTGTTACATGATACCTGTACATACTACTTGACACCTGTTACCTGTTTGCCTGCTTGCATGATACTTGATACCTGATACATGTTACTTGTACCCTGTTAGTGCGTTATGTTATTTGATACATGTTACTTGTACCCTGTTAGTGCGTTGTTCTATTTTGTTGCCATGTCTATTCCATGCTATTTGTTTATCTTTCCCATGTACTTGTGCCTGCACTACAAGCGGCCCATAACTTGCATTGATAGGTATTTTATTTTTCTTTTTTCTCTTCCTGCAATTTATTAAATTACAGATTATGGTGATCATCTTCCAGATGGAGTAGGTGATATGAGATTCTAGATGCTGGAGTTTTGCTATTATTATTACTTCCTGTTGCTTATTTGAATAATACATTTGTTACTTGGATTATTTGTATTTCGGTAATGTGACTAAGGATTATTGACTTGTTCAGATCTGATTTATTTGAGATTATTAAATTTTGTTTCAAGTAAATTTCTGTTGATGTTGTTTCATATGTGCATGAGTGGTTAACTTTCTCTTGCTTCCTACTCTGATATTCCTGTGAAATGTTGTAAAGCTCCTGACAGCTTATGGATGATGAAAATCATTTGCTGGGCTTAGTTATGCATCCGTATTCCGTATTCTCTTTTTGGGAAGCGATGCATGACAAGGTTTTTTTAGTTGTATCAGAGCCCAGGTTTGGCTAATGTATTAGTTTGACTGACATATTAGACAAGCTTGGCTCGATCTAGGATCGGCACAACAGTACCCAAACCATGCATACATGAATGAATTATAATCAACACTGATCTAGATACAAGTCTTATTCCTTTCATTTTGATCCCTTCTTATTTGATCCCTTGATTCCTTGTTCTTCCGTCTTTTTTTCAGTTGTCCTCTTTGATTGACCTCTTATTGGGTATGAATTCATTCTTTTCGTACCCATATCTTTTTGGTTTTGGTGCCATTCATTCTTTTTCTATTTTCTGCTTGGTCCGTCAGTCGGCATCGCTGGAACTACTTCGACTTGTCAGCAGTTTGGATCATCACTAGGAGAGGAAGTGTCGTCTTTTGCTCCGAGATGTGCATGCAGAGTCCCAGGATCTCACGAAGTGTTCAGAATTTGGAGTTGCCAGGAGTTCGAATTTCATGCTAGGGAGATGTCGTTTGGACGTGTCAAGGATATGGTGAGCCACGAAGCAGATTGCTGGAGCTAATGGATGCTATTGGCGGAGTCTTCCCCGATCAGAGTTGCGCATCGGAAGCGTCGTGGGTCCATAACCCACAGGTCCCAGGATTTTCTTATTGTTTCTCCTTCCCTGCATTGTTTGCTTCTTTCCATTCCTTGTATTCGTCTTCATCTGTTGACTAATTTCTTAGTTCATCTCTTCCTTGTCCATCCGTTCTTCGATTCCAGCTCTATCTATTTCTTCATCTCTTTGCTTTGTTGTCTTGCAAGTCTTGTGTTGTTTCTTTTTCATTTTTGATACCGGTTACTTCCTTCTTGCATTCCATCTTGCCATCATGCACTTATTCATTATTTGATTCAATTATTCCCTGTTCATTCTCTCTTTGATTTTAGTTCTGCTTACTCCCTATCTTGCTTTGTTATCTTGTGTTGTTTCTTTCCATATGATACTGTTTATTCTCTTTCATGCATTCCATTTGACCTCATTGTTATCCACTTACTTCTTTTTCTGGTATTGCCACTGCTTTGATCCTTTCCCTTTAACTCTCTATTTTTTTATTTCCTAAGGTTGCTTTTGCCCTGTCCTATGTACCGCCTAAGCAAATTTCGAGGACAAAATTTTGTTGTAAGGTGAGTAGGATTTGTAACCCCTGTTTTGCATTTTCTGTATTTTTGGTGTATTTTCTTTTTTTGTGTATTATTTGGGTTTGGGTTCTTTATAAAAATTTTCGTTTTCTTAAATTCATTTTTATTTCAAAAATATTTTGTATCTCCTGTTAAAATCCGTTCTTTTCATTAATTGTATTTATTGTTATTTCAAATGATTCTTATATTATAATACAAATCCTATTATTTGTGTTGTCATTATTATTATTATTATTATTATTATTATTATTATTATTATTATTTTGAAGTACAAAATATATTTTTGATAAACCTATTTTTAATTGGTTATTTTAATTTTCTTATTGGATCTTTAATACCCTTTAACCCAAACCCTATTGGATACCTAATAACCTGTTTTAACCCCTATACCCTACCCGTTTCATGCCCTAACCTGTTACCCCCACCTAACCCTAATTTCATATCCCTATATATATCATCTCCTTGCTTACCCTATTATCATCTTCTCACCAGCCGCCTGTTCACCTTCCAACTCCGTGCACCCTCCCGTTCATCTCTTTCTCTCCCCCTACCTCCAGTGTGCGCCCCCGTCCCCTGTAGCAGCTCAACCCCGACCAGGCGACAGACCCCCCTACGCTGCCCCTTGGCCGCCGTCACCTCCGCCTCTCCCCTGTGCTTCGCTGTCCCCTGCCTCCTCTCGACGATGCAGCCCCCGCAGCTATCATGGCCCAATTCCCAAAAATACAGAATACAAGCACGTAATATTGGCCCAGCGAATGATTTTCATCATCCATACGCTGTTCAGGACTCTTTACAACATCTCACAACAATAATCAGAGTCGGAAGCAAAAGAATCAACCAACATGCACATATGAACCAAAATACCAACAAGAATACTTGACACCAAAATGTATTAATCTCAAATAATCTCAATCTGAATAAGTCAAATATCCTCGATCACATTGCCTAAATACAAAATAAATTCAAGTATCAAAATACAATTGTTCAAGCAAGCTACAAGAAATAATAATAATAAAACTCCAGCACTAATACTTTATATCACCAATACCATCTGGAACCTGTTCTCCAAAATCTGTAATATACAATTGCAGGAATAGGAAAAAGAAACAAACTCCCGTCAATGCAAGTTAGGGGCCGCTTGTAATGCAGGATACAAGTATATGGAAAAAACTAACTAATAACATGGAATAAGCACGATAATAATGTATAACAACTAGCATGGTAAGGTGAACAAAATCAGGTAATGTGATAGGTAACAGGGTATAGGTAACATGTAACAGATGTCAAGTATCATGTACTGATAGCATGTATCAAGTATCAAGTGAACAAGTATCATGTAGACAAGTATCAAGTAGCAAGTGTCAAGTGAACAAGTATCAGGTATCGTGTATCATGTACAAGTAATCAAGTGTCAAGTGTCAAGTGATCATGTTCAAGTCTTGTATTTATTACTATCTAGGTAGCACTTCATGCATCCCGGTTTTTACTACATGGTTGCTACATTCAAACAAGTTATGTTTAGGCCTAGTGGTGGGCTTCTATAGGGCCGTGTACTCAGGTGTCAAGTCACGTAACAAGTAACAGGTAAACAGGCAAGAATCACATAGTGAAATCGTGGTAATAGAAACATGCATGAATCATGTAGTCATGAAACATGGCAATAGATAATAACAGGCATGAATCATGTAATCGTGAGTTCATGGCATAATATAATAATAACAGGCATGAATCATGTAATCGTGAGTTCATGGCAAAATAAAATAATAAGAGCATCCACAATGGTGTTTCTCATTTTTTAGAAAATGACAGCTACAGTAGTAGCTGTTGCCGCTGAAATCGGTGTGGGGGCAAACAGGTAGATTTATGGATTCGAGGGAAGTTGAATAGTCAAACCTGAACTCACCTTCACCAGAGTTTGACCGTGATCTCCCACCGTTGACCTGCAAAAAGTGCGAAACACCGGGGTTGATTCTGGCGACGCACCCTCCGACACTCTAATCAGTAATCGGAAAAATTATGAAAGACCTTTGGTTGGAAAAAGATTGATTACGTGGTAACAGTGGAGGATGGGGGGTATTTATAGCCACCTTAGGAACCAGTTTCGGGATAAGATCAAATCTCTACTTCCCACTGAATGGATAGAAGTGATCAGGACCGTTGATTAAGGACAATCATAAACCCTAATTCTATCCAGCCGGACTGGGTTTCTTGCGAGTTGGAACCCGCACCCAGTAAGACGGATCCGTTCGTGGGTTATTGGGTCTTTTGAAAAAGGCCCAGTTCCCATTTCAGACCCATTTGTAGGTGAAATTACCATTTTACCCCCGAGCTTTAAGTTTCTTGCCCGATTTGGATGGTTCCGATTTAACCATATTTTTAGCCATATCACGAGCCCCCCACTCCCAAAGACTGAGTTTGATCAGCCTTTGAGGAGTAGTTTTATTGTTTTAATGGCTTGCGGAGTTGTATCGGAGCCCAAATGAGGGGTGTCGAATCTTTATATGAGGTATTATGGTGATTTTTGGTGTTTGGTGGTGCGCTCAAGGTTGTTTTTGAGCTCTTCTGGATTTTTGATGACTTTTCTTAATTTCTATTTATTTTCCGGATCAGTTATTTAATTTTGCGAAGCGGTGATGTATGGTTCGGGGGCATTAATTAATTATCCTAAGCAATAATTATTTATCCGGGGGTTCAAAAATATTTTCCCGAATTCATAATTATTTTTTAGAATTTTTAATTAATTTTCCTGAGTTTTTAATCATTTTTTCGCAATTTTAAATAAATAATTCAAATTTAATAAATAAATAAATAAAATTATTTTTTAATACCATTTATGACGTGGTGCAATCTGGGCCGCTCATCAGCCCAAAGAGTGAATATCCGAGTGATCGGACGATCCGGGTGGCTCAGCAGCACTTTTCTCCACTTGTGAAGGTCGGTGCCCCGGTAGTTCGGCAGAGTGCCTCGGTAGCTCGGCGCTTCACGAGCTGCCGAGCTACGTGGATGAATCTGGAGCATCCATCATGGCGCGAATCACGAGGTAGGAGGTTCAGATCACGAGAAAATGTGATTTTGTCGTTTTGTGGGCGTGGCGTGATCTGAGTCGCTCATCATCTTTTAGCACGAATCTTGGAACAATCTGACAGTTTGAGTAGCTCGGCAGCATTTTTCTCCAAATGTGAAGGTCGGTGCCCCGGTAACTCGGCACAGTGCCTCGGTAGCTCGGTAGATTGGCGCCTTGTGAGCTACCGAGCTACGTGGCTAAATCTGGAGCATTCATCTTGGCGCGAATCTTGATGCAGGGGGATCAGATCACGAAAAAATGTGATTTTGTCGTTTTGTGGGCGTGTCTGAATCTGAGCCGCTCATCAAATTTTGGCACGAATCTTGGGACAATTTGACGTCCCACAGAGTTCGGCAACATTTTTCTCCAAATGTGGAGGTCGGTGCCTCAGCTCATTGTTACCGCTAATTTCTGTGTGGGGGCAAACAGATAGTATTTGTGAGTTCTTGGAAAACCTGAATAGCAAACCTAACCTGTTCTACCGGAGCTTGACCGTTGACTCCCACCGTTCACCTGCAAAGAAGTGCGAGACACCGGGGTTGATCCCGGCGACGCACCCTCCGACGCTCAAGTCAGTAACCAGAAATGATTATGAAAGAGCGTTTAACTAGCAAAAGATTGATTACTTCTTAATGGAGATGGGTGTGGGGTATTTATAGTCGCCGATGGGATCAGATAAGGAATGTGATTCCTGTGATCTGATAAGGCATAAAATCCTCGTCATCAGATTAGGAATGTAATCCCTTAATTCCCGGTGAGAGGATAGTTGCGAATCAGGCCCGTTGATTTGGTTTAATCAGAGACCCTAATTCTATCCTGTCGGACTGGGTTTGTATCGGGTCAGGACCCGTACCCAGCTGAGGTGGATCCGTTCGCGGGTTATTGGATCTGTGAGAAGGAGACCCAGAACCCGCTTCGGACCCATTTGCATGTGAAATTACCGTTTTACCCCTGAGCTTTAAGATTCGTGTCCGATGTGAACGGTCCCGATTTAATCCTATTTTTAGCCATATCACGAGCCCCCCACTCCTGAAGACTGAGTTTGATCAGCCTTTGAGGAGTAGTTTTACTGTTGTAATGGCGTACGGGATTTTATCGGTGTTCTTAAGGGAGTTTGGAATCTTGCTCGGGGTGTAACAGTGTTATTATGGGCTTGTAAAATACCCAAAAATATTCTCAGAATTTTCTGGATTTTTGGTGATTTTTCCAGATTTTTCTGAATTTTTCTCATTTTTTTGAATTTTTTATTCATTTTCCGAATTAAATAATTAATTATTCTAATTTAATAATTATTTTTTCAGAATTTAAAAATAATTTTTTCTGAATTAATAATTATTTTTAGAATTTTTAATTAATTTTTTTCGATTTTTAAATATTTTTTCGGATTTTTTAAATAAAAAAACAAATAAATAAATAAATAAATAATTTAAATATTACCTGGACACGTGGCGCGTTTCTGACCGTCCATCATGATCAGATGAGTGCGCATAGTGAGGCAGATCACGATCTGGACACGTGGCGCGTTTCTGGCCGTCCATCATGATCAGATGAGTGCGCATAGTGAGGCAGATCACGATCTGGACACGTGGCACGTTTCTGGCCGTCCATCATGATCAGATCTGCGCGCATCGTGAGGCAGATCACGATCGGGACACGTGGCGCGTTCCTGAGCGTCGATCGTGTCGCGACGCGAATTTTGAGACGATCGGACGGATCGTGTGCGTCGGCGAGTATTTTCTCCATATACGAGGGTCGGTGCTTCGGCACCTCGGCTCGGCGCTTCGGCGAAGGCACCTCGGCTCGGCTAGATGCCACGTGGCAGTGCCACGTGGCGCTTTTTTTTTTCTTCCCCTTTCCCGCTGCTTCTTCTCTCTTCTTCTACTTCGTTTCTATTTTCTCCTCTGTTCTTCGACTCCTTCGTCTTCGGCTCTTCTTCTTCGGCGCCACCTTAACAGCGAGAGGAGCACGCCGCTGGAGCTAGAGTTCGGCAGCGGAGGCGTGGAGATGAAGCTCAGCCATGGAGGTGGCGAGCTCGACTGGAGGAGAGCTCGTTATGGGCGGAGGTGGATCACAGCGTTGGTGAGCTCGACCTGGGCATCGGCTCGTTTGAGGGAGAGCTCGACACTTGGAGCTGCGACGATGTGGAGAGCAGAGCACGTCGGAGGGTCGTCGAGCGGCTTCGACGAGTTGGCTGGCGAAGAGCTTGGAGGAGGAGAAGATGATAGGAGCTCGGAGCTCGGCGCTTTGGTCGGAGCTTTGTGAGCTCGGCGTTGGAAGTAGAAGGTGGCAAACGTGGAGCTCGGAGAGAGGGAGAGCTCGGCAGTGACATGATGGGTTCGGCTCGACATTGCGCTCGGAGCTCGTTCGTGGAGCTTGGAGGAGGAGAAGATGATGGGAGCTCGGAGCTCGGCGCTTTGGTCGGAGCTTTGTGAGCTCGGCGTTGGAAGTAGAAGGTGGCGAACGTGGGGCTCGGCCATGGTGAAGCTTGATAGGGTCGAGGAGCTCGGCGAAGTGGGTCGGCATTTTGACGAGCTCGGTGCTTCGGTGCTCGACGAAGAGAAGAGGCGAGCGTGGGGAGCTCCGATGGTGAGCTCGGCATGGTCGAGGAGCTCGGCGACGTGGGTCGGCATTTTGACGAGCTCGATGCTTCGGTGCTCGACGAAGAGAAGAGGCGAGCTCGGAGTTGGAGCTGTCGGTGCTGGTGAGGAGTTGGGTGCGGCACCATTGGAGCTCGGAGGTGAGCTCGGCAGCGGGGTTCGGCACGAATGGAGCTCTCGATGGTGGTGCTCGGAGCTCGTTCGTGGAGCTTGGAGGAGATGTTGGAGCTTGACGATGGAGGTTCAAACGACAGCTTTGAGAATGAGCGCTGTCTTGGAGTTCGGCGGAGGGTCGTCGAGCGGCTTCGACGAGTTGGGTGGCGAAGAGCTTGGAGCCCGGAGGAATGGAGCTCGGCCATGGATTCGATGGAGACGGAGCTCGCGTAGTTTAGAGCTCGTCGAGGCGGAGTGGAGCACGTCGGAGGGGAGCTAGACGCTCCAAGGTTGAAGGTGATTTTTGCTCTGTTTTTGTTTTGGCGGGAGAGTGGAGAAGAAGAGGAGGGGGACGAACGGGTTTGGGTTTAGGACCTTAATGGGTCCGACCCGACCCTTGTGCTCCACCTTTTTTTTTTCCTTTTTTTTTCTTCTTCTCCTCCTCTGCTCTGCTTCTTGCTCGGCAAATCCGAGCACGGATTTTGAGGAGCATTTTTTTCCACTTTGCTGTTCAGTAGGTCGGTAGCTCGGATTTTCCGAGCTACGTAGCTCAATCTGGACGGTTGATCACGATCGTGACGCGAATCACGAGACAAGAGGCACGAGTTTCGAGAAAACGTTATCTTGTCGTTTTGTGGTGATGTGGCGAGATCTGAGCCGTTCATCATGTTTTAGCAAGAATTTTGATACGATCCGACGGTGAGATGGGGTCGGCCGAATTTTTCTCCATATGCGGGGGTCGGTACCTCGGCACCTCGGATCGGCAGCTCTTCTGAGAAGAAAGAGGAAGGGGAGGAGAGGCATTTGGGTTCTCTCCTTTGCCTTGTTCTTTCGCACAGTGGAGAAGAGGAGAAGAGGAGAAGAGGAAGGGGAGGAGAGGCATTTGGGTTCTCTCCTCTGCCTTGTTCTTCTGCACAGTGGAGAAGAGGAGAAGAGGAAGGGGAGGAGAGGCAATTGGGTTCTCTCCTCTGCCTTGTTCTTCCGCACAGTGGAGAAGAGGAGAAGTGGAAGGGGAGGAGAGGCATTTGGGTTCTCTCCTCTGCCTTGTTCTTCCGCACAGTGGAGAAGAGGAGAAGAGGAAGGGGAGGAGAGGCAATTGGGTTCTCTCCTCTGCCTTGTTCTTCCGCACAGTGGAGAAGAGGAGAAGTGTTGGGGAAGAAGGAGAAGAATGAAGGAGCTAAGAAGGGTATGGGTCGGACCGTGGGTATCGGATTCGACCCCGACCATTAGCCTCTTTTTCTTTCTTCCTCTTCATCTGCTTGCTTTGTTCGGCGAATCCGAGCACGGATTTTGAGGCACATTTTTCGCCGCTCCGCAGTTTGGTAGATTGGCAGATCCGAGCTACGCGGCTCAATCTGGACGGTTGATCACGATCGTGGCGCGAATCACGAGACAAGAGGCACGAGTTTCGAGAAAACGTTATCTTGTCGTTTTGTGGTGACGTGGCGCGATCTGATCCGTCCATCACGCTTGAGTGCGAATTTGGAGGTGATCTAACGGTGAGATCGGGTCGGCAGAATTTTTCTCCATATACGAGGGTCGGTCCCTCGTCCGCTCGGCTCGGTGACTCAGTAGTTCACCCTCTGACCGTAGTAGCTCGGAGAAGAGGAGAAGAGGAAGGGGAGGAGAGGCATTTGGGTTCTCTCCTCTGCCTTGTTCTCTCGCACAGTGGAGAAGCGGTGCTGGGAAGATCCTCGTAAGAGCCATGGGAAGACTCATTCTTTGAAGTGAGTGCAAGGAGCAACTCTAGGGGAGAGTTGTGCTCCGATCTCGTCGAGAAGAGCTATTTGAGAGACAAGTTTGAGGAGGAACTCTAGGAGAGAGTTGTGCTCCGAATTTGTGGAGAAGAGCTCTGCTTTGGAGGTGAGCGGAGTGAAGAGCTCGGCTCTAGGAGAGCCATCTGGACGGGGAGTTTGAGGAGCAACTCTAGGAGAGAGTTTTAGCTCCGAACTCGTTGAGAAGAGATCCACTTTAGAGGCGAGCGGAGCGAAGAGCTTGACTTGTAGAAGAGCCATCTGGAAGAGAAGTTTGAGGAGCAACTCTAGGAGAGAGTTTTAGCTCCGAATTCGTTGGGAAGAGCTCCGCTTTGGAGGCGAGCGGAGTGGGGAGCTCGATTTGTAGAAGAGCCATCTGGAAGAGGAGTTTGAGGAGCAACTCTAGGAGAGAGTTTTAGCTCCGAACTCATTTGAGAAGAGCTCCGCTTAGGAGGCGAGCGGAGTGAAGAGCTCGGCTCTGGGAGAGCCATCTGGAAGAGGAGTTTGAGGAGCAACTCTAGGAGAGTTTTAGCTCTGAACTCGTTTGAGAAGAGCTCCGCTTTGGAGGCGAGCAGAGCGGGGAGCTCGATTTGTAGAAGAGCCATCTGGAAGAGGAGTTTGAGGAGCAACTCTAGGAGAGAGTTTTAGCTCCGAACTCGTTTGAGAAGAGCTCCGCCTAGGAGGCGAGCAGAGTGAAGAGCTTGGCTTTAGGAGAGCCATCTGGAAGAGGAGTTTGAGGAGCAACTCTAGGAGAGAGTTTTAGCTCCGAATTCGTTGGGAAGAGCTCCGCTTTGGAGGCGAGCGGAGTGGGGAGCTCGATTTGTTGAAGAGCCATCTGGAAGAGGAGTTTGAGGAGCAACTCTAGGAGAGAGTTTTAGCTCCGAACTCGTTTCAGAAGAGCTCCGCTTAGGAGGCGAGCGGAGTGAAGAGCTCGGCTCTGGGAGAGCCATCTGGAAGAGGAGTTTGAGGAGCAACTCTAGGAGAGAGTTTTAGCTCCGAACTCGTTTGAGAAGAGCTCCGCTTTGGAGGCGAGCAGAGCGGGGAGCTTGATTTGTTGAAGAGCCATCTGGAAGAGGAGTTTGAGGAGCAACTCTAGGAGAGAGTTTTAGCTCCGAACTCGTTTGAGAAGAGCTCCGCTTAGGAGGCGAGCGGAGTGAAGAGCTCGGCTCTGGGAGAGCCATCTGGACGGTTGATCACGATCGTGGCGCGAATCATGAGGCAAGAGGCACGAGTTACGAGAAAACGTTATCTTGTCATTTTGTGGTGACGTAGCGCGATTTGATCCGTCCATCACGCTTGGGTGCGAATTTTGAGATGATCTAACGGCGAAACCGGATCGGCAGAATTTTTCTCCATATGTGGAGGTCGGTACCTCGGCACCTCGGATCGATGGGATCGGCAGCTCTTCTGAGAAGGAAGAGGAAGGGGAGGAGAGGCATTTGGGTTCTCTCCTCTGCCTTGTTCTTTTTCACAATGGAGAAGAGGAGAAGTGCTGGGTACTTTTTGGAGAGGTGAAGAGGAGCTCCACTCCTAGGGGTGGAGAAGAGGAGAGCAATCTGGGCGGTTGATCACGATCGTGGCGCGAATCACGAGACAAGAGGCACGAGTTTCGAGAAAACGTTATCTTGTCGTTTTGTGGTGACGTGGCGCGATCTGATCCGTCCATCATGTTCTAGCGTGTTTTTTGAGATGATCCAACGGTGAACTCGGTCGGCCGTGTTTTTCTCCATATGTGGAGGTCGGTACTTCGGCACCTCGGCTCTAAGAGAGAGCCAGGGCGGAGCTCGACCCTGAGAAGAAAGAAGAAGGGGAGGAGAGGCATGCGGGTGCTCTCCTCTGCCTTGCACAGTGAAGAAGCGGAGAAGTGTTGGCCTACTTGGAGAGGTGAAGATCTCGGCTCTGGGGGAGAGCCGTTAGTGAGATGAGTGTGAGGAGGAACTATACGAGAGAGTTGTGCTGCGAATTCGTTGAGAAGAGCTCCGCTTCGGAGGGGAGCGGAGTGGCGAACTCGACTCTGGAAGAGAGCCGTTTGTGAGACGAGTGTGAGGAGGAACTCTGGGAGAGAGTTGTGCTTCGAACTCGTTGAGAAGAGGTCCGCTTCGAGGTGAGCGGAGTGAAGAGCTCGGCTCTGGAAGAGAGCCGTTTGTGAGACGAGTGTGAGGAGGAACTCTGGGAGAGAGTTGTGCTTCGAACTCGTTGAGAAGAGGTCCGCTTCGGAGGGGAGGGGAGTGGCGAGCTCGACTCTGGAAGAGAGCCGTTTGTGAGACGAGTATAAGGAGGAACTCTGGGAGAGAGTTGTGCTTCGAACTCGTTGAGAAGAGGTCGACTTCGAGGTGAGCGGAGTGAAGAGCTCGGCTCTAGAAGAGAGCCGTTTGTGAGACGAGTGTGAGGAGGAACTCTTGGAGGGAGTTGTGAGCTCCGAACTCGCTGCTTATGTGAGAGAATCAACGGTTGTGGGAGCAATTCCGAATGGCGAACTACTAATGCGCTGAAGAGCAAGTTATTTGAAGCAGAATCGAGCCAAGTGTTGGACTCCGAACCATTCAACGACTGTGGGAGCAATTCCGAACGGCGACATACTTCTGGCTCGCCTAGGGCGAGCCGAGGAAGTAAAGTCGAGCCGAGTGTTGGACTCCGAACCATCGTTAGTTCAAGGGTTGTGGGAGCAATTCCGAATGGCGAACCACTTCTAGCTCGCTTAGGAGCGAACTTGCGAAGCAGAATCGAGCCAAGTGTTGGACTCCGAACCATTCAACGGCTGTGGGAGCAATTCCGAACGGCGATATACTTCTGGCTCGCCTAGGGCGAGCCGAGAAAGTAAAGTCGAGCCGAGTGTTGGACTCCGAACCATCGTTAGTTCAAGGGTTGTGGGAGCAATTCCGAATGGCGAACCACTTCTAGCTCGCTTAGGTTCGAACTTGCGAAGTAGAATCGAGCCAAGTGTTGGACTCCGAACCATTCAACGGCTGTGGGAGCAATTCCGAACGGCGATATACTTCTGGCTCGCCTAGGGCGAGCCGAGGAAGTAAAGTCGAGCCGAGTGTTGGACTCCGAACCATCATTAGTTCAAGGGTTGTGGGAGCAATTCCGAATGGCGAACCACTTCTAGCTCGCTTAGGAGCGAACTTGCGAAGCAGAATCGAGCCAAGTGTTGGACTCCGAACCATTCAACGGCTGTGGGAGCAATTCCGAACGGCGATATACTTCTGGCTCGCCTAGGGCGAGCCGAGGAAGTAAAGTCGAGTCGAGTGTTGGACTCCGAACCATTGTTAGAATTATTCAACGGTCGTGGGAGCAATTCCGAATGGTGACCCTCTTCTAGCCCGCTTAGGAGCGAGCTTGCGAAGTAGAATCGAACCAAGTGTAGGACTCCGGACTCGTTGTGAAGTGCTTAGCAAGTTGTGGGAGCAGCCATGTAGAAGAAGCTGGACTCCGAACTCGTTAAGAAGAGGTCCGCCTTGGAGCTGAGCGGAGCAAAGAGCTCGGCCCTGGAAGAGAGCCATTTGTGAGACAAGTTTGAGGAGCAACTCTAGAAGAGAGTTGTGAGCTCCGAACTCGTTGAGAAGCGGTCCGCTTCGGCGGCGAGCGGAGGGAAGAGCTCGGCTCTGGAAGAGAGCCATTTGGGAGAAGGGTTTGGGAGCAACTCTAGGAGAGAGTTGTGCGCTCCGGACTCGTTGAGAAGAGGTCCGCTTCGGCGGCGAGCGGATGGAAGAGCTCGGCTCTGGAAGAGAGCCATTTGTGAGATGAGTTTGAGGAGCAACTCTAGGGGAGAGCTGTAGCTCCGAACTTGTTGATAAGGGATCCGCTTCGGCGGCGAGCGGAGGGAAGAGCTTGGCTCTGGAAGAGAGCCATTTGGGAGATGAGTTTGAGGAGCAACTCTAGGAGAGAGTTGTGAGCTCCGAACTCGTTGAGAAGAGGTCCGCTTCGGCGGCGAGCGGAGGGAAGAGCTCGGCTCTGGAAGAGAGCCATTTGTGAGATGAGTTTGAGGAGCAACTCTAGGGGAGAGCTGTAAGTCCGAACTTGTTGATAAGGGATCCGCTTCGGCGGTGAGCAGAGGGAAGAGCTCGGCTCTGGAAGAGAGCCATTTGTGAGATGAGTTTGAGGAGCAACTCTAGGAGAGAGTTGTGAGCTCCGAACTCATTGAGAAGAGGTCCGCTTCGGCGGCGAGCGGAGGGAAGAGCTCAGCTCTGGGAGAGAGCCATTTGGAAGATGAGTTCTGAGGAGCAACTCCAGGAGAGAGTTTTAGCTCCGAACTCGTTTGAGAAGAGGTCCGCCTTGGAGGTGGGCAGAGCGAAGAGCTCGGCTCTGGAAGAGAGCCGTTTGTGAGACGAGTGCGAGGAGGAGCTCTTGGAGAGAGTTGCGAGCTCCGAACTCGTTGAGAAGAGGTCCGCTCCGAGGTGAGCGGAGTGGAGAGCTCGGCTCTGGAAGAGAGCTGTTTGGGAGACGAGTGCGAGGAGGAACTCTTGGGGAGAGTTGTGAGCTCCGAACTCGTTGAGAAGAGGTCCGCCTTGGAGGTGGGCGGAGCGAAGAGCTTGACTCTGGAAGAGAGCCGTTTGGGAGGCGAGTTTGAGGAGCAACTCTAGGAGAGAGTTGTGGGCTCCGAACTGTCTGAGAAGAGGTCCGCTTCGGAGGCGAGCGGAGCGAAGAGCTCGGCTCTGGGAGAGAGCCATTTGGGAGATGAGTTTGAGGAGCAACTCTAGGAGAGAGTTGTGAGCTCCGAACTCATTGAGAAGAGGTCCGCCTTAGAGGTGGGCGGAGCGAAGAGCTCGGATCTGGAAGAGAGCCATTTGGGAGATGAGTTTGAGGAGCAACTCTAGGAGAGAGTTGTGAGCTCCGAACTCATTGAGAAGAGGTCTGCCTTAGAGGTGGGCGGAGCGAAGAGCTCGGCTCTGGAAGAGAGCCATTTGGGAGGCGAGTTTGAGGAGCAACTCTAGGAGAGAGTTGTGAGCTCCGAACCGTCTGAGAAGAGGTCCGCTTCGGAGGCGAGCGGAGCGGAAGAGCCCGGCTCTGGGAAAGAGCTGTTTGCGGGACGAGTGTGAGGTGGAACTCTAGGAGAGAGTTGTGCTCCAAACTCGTTGAGAAGAGGTCCGCCTTGGAGGTGGGCAGAGCGAAGAGCTTGACTCTGGAAGGGAGCCGTTTGTGAGACGAGTGTGAGGAGGAACTCTTGGAGAGAGTTGTGCTTCGAACTTGTTGAGAAGAGGTCCGCTTCGGAGGTGAGCGGAGCGGAAGAGCCCGGCTCTGGGAAAGAGCTGTTTGTGAGACGAGTGTGAGGAGGAACTCTATGAGAGAGTTGTGCTCCAAACTCGTTGGATCTCGGCACGGGTGATTGGCGCCTCATCGTTCCTAGGCTGCTGCCGACCCGCGGGGGAGCGTGGTCTTCTTCTGTGATGCTCGGGGCATTCTCTTTGCTCCCTCCGGGTAGGAGACCTTCTGTATTCTCGGCGGCGGGGAGATTGCTCATCCGGACGGTGTTGCCGGGAGGTTCCCTCTCGGGCCCGCTTTTCATCCAGACGGTGGCGAAGGTCCACCTCTTTCAGCCGATTTGGGACTTGTTGTTGGAGGTCAGAAGCTTGGCGATTATGGGAGGCCATAGAATCTGAAGAGGCATTGTGTATGGAGACGCGGTCTTGGTGGAGAGGTTGCTTCATGCGGGAGCCCCCCGCACCGGCATTCTGTGGACCGGCAGGACCCTTGGGGGGTTGCTGATTCTGAAGAGGAGGCTGATCTTGTTGAAGAGGGTCCTCCACTTGACGCGGGGGTTGTCCCTGCTGCGGAGCGGGTTGGACGGGGACTACCTCTTGCTGATCGGCGGGGTTGGGCCCACGGTTGGACCCTCTGGACCTGACTTTCCTCGGAGGCATGGCTGGAGAAGACCGGACCAACGGGAAGAGGAGGGGCTGCTATTCGTATGGTTTCCCACAGTCGGTGCCAATCTGTTACCGCTAATTTCTGTGTGGGGGCAAACAGATAGTATTTGTGAGTTCTTGGAAAACCTGAATAGCAAACCTAACCTGTTCTACCGGAGCTTGACCGTTGACTCCTGCCGTTCACCTGCAAAGAAGTGCGAGACACCGGGGTTGATCCCGGCGACGCACCCTCCGACGCTCAAGTCAGTAACCAGAAATGATTATGAAAGAGCGTTTAACTAGCAAAAGATTGGTTACTTCTTAATGGAGATGGGTGTGGGGTATTTATAGTCGCCGATGGGATCAGATAAGAAATGTGATTCCTGTGATCTGATAAGGCATAAAATCCTCGTCATCAGATTAGGAATGTAATCCCTTAATTCCCGGTGAGAGGATAGTCGCAAATCAGGCCCGTTGATTTGGTTTAATCAGAGACCCTAATTCTATCCTGTCGGACTGGGTTTGTATCGGGTCAGGACCCGTACCCAGCTGAGGTGGATCCGTTCGCGGGTTATTGGATCTGTGAGAAGGAGACCCAGAACCCGCTTCGGACCCATTTGCATGTGAAATTACCGTTTTACCCCTGAGCTTTAAGATTCGTGTCCGATGTGAACGGTCCCAATTTAATCCTATTTTTAGCCATATCACTCATCATGAGTCGTTGAGCCATGTGGCGACATTTGGAGCGTTCATCTGGGTGCGAATCTTGATGCAGGAGGCTCAGATCACGAGAAAACGTGATTTTGTCGTTTTGTGGGCATGGCTGAATCTGAGCCTCTCATCAACTTTTGGCACGAATCTTGGGACAATCTGACGTCCCACAGAGTTCGGCAGCATTTTTCTCCAAATGTGGAGGTCCGTGCTTCGGTAGCTCTGCAGAGTGCCTCGGTGGCTCGGCTTATCATGAGCCGTTGAGCCACGTGGTGACATCTGGAGCGTTCATCGTGGCGCGAATCACGATGCAGGTGGCTCAGATCACGAGAAAACATAATTTTGTCGTTTTGTGGGCGTGTCTGAATCTGTGCCGCTCATCAACTTTTGGCACGAATCTTGGAATAATCTGACGTCCCACAGAGTTCGGCAGCATTTTTCTCCAAATGTGGAGGTCGGTGCCTCGGCGGCTCGGCAGAGTGCCTCGGCGGCTCGGCTCATCATGAGTCATTGAGCCACGTGGCGACATGTAGAGCGTTCATCTGTGCACGAATCTTGATGCAGGAGGCTCAGATCACGAGAAAACGTGAGTTTGTCATTTTGTGGGCGTGTCTGAATCTGAGCCGCTCATCAACTTTTGGCACGAATCTTGGGACAATCTGACGTCCCACAGAGTTCGGCAGCATTTTTCTCCAAATGTGGAGGTCGGTGCCTCGGTAGTTTGGCAGAGTGCCTCGGTAGCTCGGCTCATCATGAGTCGTTGAGCCACGTGGCGACATCTGGAGCGTTCATCTGGGCACGAATCTTGATGCAGGAGGCTCAGATCACGAGAAAACATGATTTTGTCGTTTTGTGAGCGTGGCTGAATCTGAGCCTCTCATTAACTTTGGGCGCGAATCTTGGGACGATCAGACGTTCCACAGAGTTCGGCGACATTTTTCTCCAAATGTGGAGGTCGGTGTCTCGGTAGCTCGGCAGAGTGCTTTGGTGGCTCGGCACCTCGTGAATTGCCGAGCTGCGTGGCTAAGTCTGAACCGTCGCCACCCTTCTCTATTCTGTCGTTTGGCCTTCCTTAACGGGCCCCAAGCGTTACCAAAGCCCAAGAGTTGCATCTTTGACTATAAGTTTTCACCCCCCCTCACTCTTTCTCTCATTCTTTCACTTTTCACTCTCAGTCCTCACTTTCGCTCTCGACTGCTAGCGGAGATTTGAGCTCAAGGGCGGTTGTGTTAGCTGTCGCGGCAGGCCAGGCGATTTCCGGCCCGACCGTAAACGTCACATCAAGGTTAGTATATATATTCTTAATCTCATATATATACCCTAGGAGATGTCACGAGTGTCCTCGGGTAGTGAGGCTTCTTCCTCGGGGGGTCAGAGCGACGAGCAGTTAGTTCACGAGGAAAGGGGAGAAGTGGTGAGCAGACGGAAGGGGAAGGAGATAGTAGGGTCGTCGGCGGCCGAGGAGACGGGGAAGGAAGTGGCCCGGTCTTTGGTTGTTGAAACGGTTGTGGAGACCGTGAGACGAGCATGTGAAATGGGTCGGCTGCCGACCGTGATATCCGGTCACGAGGGGATCCGGTAGTACACCGGCGAGCTGCTGACTAAGGCTGTCTACGGACGCTCGGAAACATACGAGAACGAACCGAAGGAGGTTACCGAAGTCGACGATATCCCCTCGGTTCTAACCAAACGAGATCTGCTTCGGATTCGAAAGAGCTTCGTCATTCCCCCGGAGTACACCCTGATTCTCCCTGGTCCCGGGGTGCGAGCATGCACAGCCTTCACACCCAATACTTGCGTCTTCACCTACGACACATTGAATGCCGGACTGCATCTTCCCCTCCATCCCTTCGTGACCGAGGTTCTCCGGTGGTATGGACTGAGCCCGATCCAGTTCATGCCGAACATGTGGCGACATGTGTTTGGGTTTCTGCTCCAATGCCGAATAGCGAAGGTGGAGCCCTAGCTCGTCGTCATCAGGAGTTTGTACTGAATCAATCGGATGTGCAAGATCGAACACCGGTACTATCTGTCACCTCGGAAAGGCGTCAAGTTGATAGAGAACCCTGACTTTATCAAGTCATGGAAGGGTAAGTTCTTCTTGATCCGAGGCCCTTCGGCATGGGACTTCCCAACCCAGTGGAAGGAAGACGTGCCGAAGTATGCGAAGGCCGAGCCGGTGTTGACTCTGGCCGAAGCAAAGGTTGCGGCAAAGTTGGTCGGCCTCCCGATGTTGAGCTGGAGGGACATGATCGAGGAGGTGCTTCACGGGTCGGGCCATAGTCCGATCGACCCGAGTACGCTCCGGACATCTTTTTTTTTTTTGTACTTTCTGCTATGCCTTGTATTTTCTAACTTTGTTTTCTTTATTCGACAGAGGCTCTGAGCATGGACTTCTGAGCAATTATGGCCGAGCGAAACAAGGCCTCCGATGCTAAGAAGAGGAAGAGGACGAGCATGGGGCCTTCGTCCGGCCGACCAACCAAGGTTCCTTCGGCTGCAGTTGTGGATCTAGCCTCTCCTCGGCGATCGGCCTCGGCTGTAGGTCTTGTTCAACCGACCCCCTCTGGTCCTTCGGGCGAATGCTTCTCCGTCTCGGCGGCTCTGACGCTCGAGGCCCCGCCCCTTACCGAGCAGGCCGAGGCCATACTGACCGAGGGCCACAAGAAACTGTTCGTCCCCGATTGGCGGGTGATGAACCGCGACGGTTTCTTAGGGGATTTGGCGATGAGTATGCAGGCTCTTCGTCCTCTCCCGACCCCAAAAGACCGAGCCGCACTGAAGGTGGGGACGATCGGTGACGGTGCTATAGAGGTAGCTCGGTCGCTTATGTCGGTAAGTTTTCTCAGTTGATTTCGATAATCTTTTGAAAATTTTCTAAGTTTTTAATTCGGCTTTCATTGCGCTCTAACTGCTCCTTCTTGCAGGCCACGTGCCACTTTAGCCACCTTCTCGAGCAGTATGCCGAGCAAGAGAGGGAGTTGAAGGCCGCTTGTGTTAAAGACCGAGCAGAGAGGGCAAAGGTCGTGAAGCAGTTCGAGGCGGAGCAGCGCCGCTCGGATGCTTTGGCGGCACAGGTCGCTGACTTGGAGGCGGCCTTGGCACAGGCGAAGGAGAAGCTCGCCTCGGAGGTGACCAAGGCAGCCGAGGAGATGGCCGAGGCGAAGAGGGCCCTGGAGGCAGTGATGCGGCAAAAAGACGAGGCCGTGGAGGCGGTAAGGGCAGAGATTGAGGCCGAGGCTAAGAAGCATATGATGGCCAACATGGAGCAGTCTTATGCCACCGTGCTCGAGCATGTCGAGGCTCGAGTCCCCAGCTTCGACAGGTCGGGATACGGACTGTGGGGTCTGGTCGGCGAGGAGGACCCCGAAGCCGAGCAAGAGGTCGAAGGAGAGGAAAGGGAAGAGCAACAAAGTGACAACGCTCTAGCCGATCCCGAGGCCGTGGTAGTGGAGGGAGGAGGCGACGAGGCTGCGGCCGACCCCCTGGCCATAGTGGTAGAGGAAGGGGAGCCGTCTACCGAGGAGCCCATCGCCGAGCTACCACTTAAGGTGGCCCCTTGATCTTTGTTGCCTTGTAGTTTTTTCTTCTTCTTTTTTCATGTATCGCCTTATAGCGGATTGGCCATCGCTTTTTTGTTATGAATGAAATTTTGTTTTCTTTGACTAAGTGTTGGGGTCGATCTCATTTTGGAGACGTCTTAATTTGAAATTTTTCTAAGGGCAGAAAATAACTTCGCTTTGAAATCCAACTAAGTGTTGAGCACCACTCACTTTAAAATCTAGCTAAGTATTGAGAACAACTCGCTTTGAAATCTAGCTGAGTGTTGAGAACGACTGGCTTTGACATCTTGCTAAGTGTTGGTAACAACTTTGCTTTGAAATTTAGCTATGTGTTGCTCGAGCTTAGTATTGTTGTGTTCTTTCAGGTTGCCGAGTTGCATTTAGCGGACGCATCGCCCAACATGGTATCGGCTGAGGTCTCTCGCCTCCGAGCTGACTTAGGGGCGATGAAGTCGGCCCTTTCTCACAGACGAGAGTGTTTTCTCAAGAGCGAGTTGGATTTGGACCACCTCAAGCTAACGCTGTCGAAGCGTCTCTCTGAGCTGAAGCAACTAAAGAAACGAGCTCGAGAAGGTCCTCCCGAAGGGGAGGTGGAGTCACATCGGAAGGCGCTATCTGATGTTTCGGCGGAGAGAGATGATCTGTTAGCTGAGATTCATGATTTGTCGATAGCAGTAAACGAGCTTTTGGCGGAGAGAGAAGAATTAACAGTGGCGATGGGCAAGTTAACGGCCGAGCGAGATGAGCTGTTAGCAACCATGAGCAAGGCGACGGCGGAGGTTGATGAGCTGAAGAGGGTTACGGTCGATAAGAGCATCGAAGTTACTCATCTCCGTCGAATTATTGCCGACAGCTCTGGTGCCGCAGGCTCCGCTCTGCTTCCTTGCTTCAAAATAGCCGTGAAGGATGACTCTCTTAAAGATCGAATCGTCGCACTCAAGGAGGAGGTCGCTCGGCTCAAACCCCAACCTGAACGGATTAATGTCAGAAGCATGTCGTGCACTCGTGAAGAGAGTGAGAGAGGAATTTCCTTTTATGAGCTTGCGACTTGCTCGCCTGCTGCTTGGCAGAGCTCTGTTGACGCACAAAGTGGGGTGGCTACTTCATCTAGCGGAGCGTCTGTTGGGGCCACCGTCGAGGCAATGCTGAAGATGCGTCTCAGTTTGCCGGTCTAGAGATGAGCTCCGAGTTTAGGCGCCGCCGTTCCCGGGTGTCTTTGAACCGGAACATCCCTGCCCCGAGGAGGCGTTGAAAGATTTGTTGTAATTTGGTCTTTTCGAATTTAGTAACTCGTCGTAGAAAAGAGTGGTTGGTCTTGTAATCTGAGTTTCCTCAAACTTTAAACTTTATAGAAGTGAAAGCTTGTTTATCCTTTTTGTACCTGCGTGTTTGCGTGTTTTGTTAATCATCTATGGTTGTCGATAGTCGTAGGGGTACTTTGGAATAGCGAACCGTTTCTTACTTGTTTACGGGCAAGTAGTAGAAGCGGAATCGGGCCAAGGTTTGGACCCCGAACTCATCATTTGAGTAAGTTTCAACGGTTGTGGGAGCAGTTCCGAATGGCGAACCACTTCTAGCTCGCTTAAGAGAGAGCTTGCGAAGCAGAATCGAGCCAAGTTTTGGACTCCGAACACGTCGTTTGAGTAAGTTTCAACGGTTGTGGAAGCAGTTCCGAATGGTGAACCACTTCTAGCTCGCTTAAGAGCGAGCTTGCGAAGCAGAATCGAGCCAAGTTTTGGACTCCGAACACGTTGTTTGAGTAAGTTTCAATGGTTGTGGGAGCAGTTCTAAATGGCGAACCACTTTTAGCTCGCTTAAGAGCGAGCTTGCGAAGCGGAATCGAGCTAAGTTTTGGACTCCGAACACGTCGTTTGAGTAAGTTTCAACGGTTGTGGGAGCAGTTCTGAATGGCGAACCACTTCTAGCTCGCTCAAGAGCGAGCTTGCAAAGCGGAATCGAGCCAAGTTTTGAACTCCGAACATGTCGTTTGAGTAAGCGCAATTAAAGGTTTTAAACAGAGAGATAAAATAATCACAAGAGAATTATCAGGCGAAAGAAGTTCTTTATTGATAACTGCTAATCGGCCACTTCTAAGTTGCAAGCCGTTATTACAATGGGAAAATAAAGAAGCAAGTACAAATAAAAAGATAGGAATGGCTCGATATTTGATGGTACTCGGAGAGGCGTTCAAACACCTTCTTGGTACTTCAGTAAATGGTTGACGTTCCAAATTCTTGGTATCTCTCTGCCTTCTGGTCGAACTACCTTGGAGACCTTGTATGGTCCTGGCCGAACTACCTTGGAGACCTTGTATGGTCCTTCCCAATTCAGGGCTAGCTTGCTCTTTTGGCTGGGGAACGAGATTGCTAGCTTTCTGAGGACTAAATCCCCCTCCTTGAGATCTGTGGGACGGACCCTTTTGTTGTAGGCCTGCTCGATTCTTCTTCGATAATTTTGCTGGCAAATTGAAGCTCTTTCGCGGAGCTCATTGATCAGGTCCAAATTTGCTTGGAGCTCTTTTGGCATTCTGCTCTTCATTATAGGCAATAAGGCGAGGGGATGGCAAACCAACTTTGAAGGGGATTACGGCCTCGAACCCGTAGGTGAGATTGAAGGGAGACTCTCCTGTGGAGGTCTTTTTCGTAGTGCGGTAGTTTCACAGTACGTTAGGAAGTTGTTCTGCCCATAAGCCTTTGGCCGACTTATCTAGTCTCTTCTTGATGCCTGAGAGGATCTGTCTGTTAGTGTTCTCTACTTGACCATTGGATTGAGGATGGGAGACGGAGGAGAAGCATTGCTGAATGCTGAGGTCTTCACATAAAGAGCAGAATGCTGCCCCTGTAAACTATGTTCTGTTATCTGTTATTAGGACTCGAGGTACGCCAAACCTACAGATTACATTTTTCTAGAAGAACTACAGCACTTTGTTCTCGGTAATGGTTGCCAGTGGTTCGGCCTCGATCTATTTGGAGAAATAGTCGATTGCCACGACTAGGAATTTGAGCTAGCCTGGAGCTGGTGGGAACGGACCTAGCAAGTCCATTCTCCACATTGCGAAGGGAATTAGACTCGAGAGATATGTGAGTTGTGCTTGTGGTAGGCAGCGGATGTTGGAGAACTGCTGACAGGGGCTACATTGCCGGATGTGTTGCTCGGCATCCCGAAGCAGGGTAGGCGAGAAGTACCCGTAGTTCAAAACTTTTCTAGCGAGGGACCTTGATCCTGAATGGGCTCTGCCTATACCTTCGTGAAGTTCTTTCAAGGCATACAAGGCTTCTTCGGGAGTGAGACATCTCAAATAGGGTCTGCCATCTACTTGGGTATAGGAGCATTTGTACAAGACTCCTTCAACGAGGGTGTACCGCTCCGCTTTTGTTCGGATTCGGCGAGCTTCTTTGGGATCTTAGGGAAGGCTCCCATCCCTGAGGAACTCAATCAAAGGTTTCATCCAGTTATCTTTGAGTTGGACAGGCAGCGACTTCATCGAGTCGGGGGCTTTTTCTGCTATGCTTGGTCTTAGGAGTACTTCGATTAGGACGGTCTGCTCGAGACCTTGGAGGGAGGAGGAGGCCAATTTTGAGAGGGCATCTACTTGGGAGTTCTCTTCTCTAGGGATCCGCTGGAGTTGAGCCTCTTCGAACGAAGTCATGAGACTTTGGACCTTGGCTAGGTACTTGGCCATTCGGTCGTCTCGCGCCTCGTAGTCTCCTAAGACCTGATTTACCACCAGCTGCGAGTCACTGAATATTCAGACACGTTGCGCTCTGCCTTATGAGCCATACCCAGGCCTGCTATTAGGGCTTCATACTCAGCTTTGTTGTTGGATGCTTTGAAGTTGATGCGGAGGGAGTATTGGAGAACGAAGTCATCTGGGCTTGCCAGAATGACTCCGGCTCTGCTCCCTTCGGCGCAAGAAGACCTGTCAACATACACTGTCCAGATGGGCGGCCCATTTGCTGCTTGACTCACTTCCAGGATGGTGCTTTCTACTATAAATTCGGCTAGGGCTTGAGCCTTGATAGCGGTCCGAGGCGGATAAGATATGTCATGTTGACTTAGCTCGATTGACCACTTCATTAATCGTCCAGAGGTCTCGGGCTTATGCAGGACCTACTTGAGCAGCTGGTCGGTAAGGACAACCACCGAATGGGATTGAAAATATGGGCGGAGTTTCCTGGCTGCCATAATCAAGGCATATGCTATCTTTTCCAATCTCGGATAGCAGAGCTCGGCATCTCTAAGGACCTTGCTCATATAATAGATAGGCTTCTGAGCCTTGTCTTCTTCCCTCACTAGGACAACACTGAGGGTTTGTTCGGAGGCAGCAAGGTAGAGGTAGAGTGTTTCCCCGGGAGTAGGTTTGCTGAGGAGTGGAGGGTTGACCAAATAGGCTTTCAGTTAGTCGAACGATTCTTGCTGTTGCTGGCCCTACTCGAAGCCCTTAGCCCCCCTGAGGGCTTTAAAGAAAGGAAGAAACTTTTCCCCGGACTTGGACAGGAAGTGCTCTATAGCCGTGAGGGGTCCGGTGAGCTTTTGAACTTGTTTCACATTTGTATCCATGTTGAGTATGGCTTTTATCTTCTCGGGGTTGGCCTCAATCCCCCTTTGACTGACCATAAACTCCAGAAATTTACCAGATGAGACCCCAAATGCACACTTATTCGGGTTTAGTCTCATGTTATGCTTCCTCAATACTTTGAAGGCTTCTTGGAGGTCGGCGACATGGTCGGACCCATGGATGCTTTTCACTAGCATATCGTCGACATAAACCTTCATGTTCTGCCCGATCTGATTCTTGAAGACCTTATTGACGAGGTGTTGGTAGGTGACACCGACATTTTTGAGCCCCAAGGGCATTACTCTATAGCAATAGAGACCTTGATCGGTGACGAAGGACATCTTCGGGATATCTGGAGGGAACATGCAGATTTGGTTGTAACCGGAGAAGGCATCCATGAAGCTCAGAAGCTCATGGCCCGAAGTGGCGTCGATCAAGGTGTTGATGCTGGGGAGTGGGAAAGGATCCTTGGGGCATGCCTTGTTCAAGTCCGTGAAGTCGATGCAAATCCTCCAATTTCCATTGGCCTTCTTAACCATAACAACGTTAGAGAGCCACTCGAGATAGTTGACCTCCTGTATGAACCGGGCTTTGAAGAGCTTCTCTACTTCTTCCCTTATGGCCTGCTGGCGCTCTGGGGTGAATTTACGCCTCTTCTGCTGGACCGGTTTGGACCCCGGAGCAACACTTAGGTGGTGGACGAGGAGGTCTTCGGAAATCCCTGGCATGTCGGCAGCTGTCCATGCGATTCTTCTTTATGCATTGGACTATATCGGAACAGAGGGCAGAGGGAAGAGTTTTGCAGATAAAGAATTTGTGGGTCAGATCTTACTCCGAGAAGAGCACTTCCTCTAGCTCGTCTACTGGTTCTGATATAGGCTGGGTGTTCCCCTGGGGGATCTCAAGGGTCTCGAGGGAAAGGATAGGTCCTCCGGTCGATATCATATAGCATTTGTGGGCCATCTCCTGACTTCCTCTTACTTTCCCTATGCCTGCCTTGGTGGGGAATTTCATCTTCAGATGATAAGCTGATGGGATGGCTTCTAAGGCTGCTAGGCCAGTCGACCTAGGATCACATTGTAAGCGGCTGGGATGTCGACAACCATGAAGTCCATCGGCTCCGTTCGAGTAGTAGGAGTTTTACCAACAGTTACGTCGAGGGTTATGACACATTCGATTGTCACCGGCACTCCCGTGAACCCATGGAGAGTATAGCCAGCAGGTTTGAGCCTGTCCCGCGATAACTTGAGCCCTTAGAAGGACTCCAGGAAGAGGATGTTGACAGAACTGCCGTTATCCACCAAAATTCTTTCCACTTTGAAGTTAGCCATGTGGAGGTTAATCACTAGTGCATCACAGTGGAGGGTTCGGACACCCTCTAGATCTTCATCCGAGAAAGTGACCGGGACTCCAAGACCTTTGGGAGGGGGGAGGCTGTGCACCGAATTGACTTCCCTGATGAAAGCCTTTCGAGATGAGTTAGAGGTTCCTCCCATTGGACCTCCGTAGATTAGGTGCAGGATGTGCTCTTCTTCGAACTCGGGTGTCTCGTCACGCCTCTCGGGCCGCTTATTAGCCCCCCTGGGGGGTGGAGGAAGATCAATCCGGTCCTTTCTTACAAACATGGAGAGCTGCCCTCTCTGAATAAGGGCTTCGATCTCATTCTTCAGGGCCCGATAGTCATTGGTGTCATGGTCGTGGTCCCGATGATAGTGGCACCACTTCTCCTTATCCCTCTTCTTCCCGGGAGTATTCATTTTCGGGGCAGGAGGCAGGATCCCTTCTTTCTCTACCTCCATGAGAATGGTTGAAACATTGGTGTTGAGAGGGGTAAATTTTTCAAATCTGGGAGGCGGACGACGCTGAACCCGTTGTCCTTCTGGAGCTTTTTAGCTCCCTCGTCTTCAGCGACCTTCCTCTTAATTTCAGAAGAGGATCCCCCGAAAGCGGGGTGATGTTCAGCTTCCTCTGCCCAGATATACTTCTCGCTTCTGAGGAAAAGGTCAGAGAAGTCTCGCGGGGGCTTTTTGGCTAGGGAGGACCGGAGGTTGGAGTTGAGGACATTGGACTAGAAGGCGGCTGCAGCGACCGATTGGTCGAGGGAGGCGATGGACCTGGCTTCCGCGGTAAACTGCTTGACATAATCTCTCAACTTCTTGCCCTTCTTCTGATTGAGGAAGAGTAGTGAAATACTCATCTTTTCGGAGCGACGACTGCTCACGAAGTGGGTTATGAAGAAGGTCTCGAACTGTTTAAAAGAGAATATAGAGGACAGAGCGAGGCAGGAGTACCATTCCCGAGCTGGGCCTTTGAGAGTGGTGGGGAAGGTCTTGCATAGGAGGGTATCAGCGGCTTGATGAATCATCATGAGAGTTTTGAAACTCTCGATGTGATCTATGGGGTCTGACTCTCCCGTATATGTCTTAACTGTTGGGGCTTGAAGTTTGCTGGAACGGGTGCCTCCATGATGGTTCGAGAAAACGGAGGTCTGCTAGGCCGGAGGGTCCTTCCCCTAAGTTCCTCATCTCTGTCCAGTTGGCCGAGGCACCTCTCCATCTCGTGGAGACGGCGGTAGATGGTGTCATCTCTTCGACGGTACCCTGGTGATCCTCTGGACTCGTCTTCGTACGAAGGGGAGCGTAGGGTTCGGTGATGGTAGCTCGAAGAATGATGTGGACTAGGAATATGATGACGGTGGCTCGGAGCTTGAGGAGGACTTAGGGACAGATGGCGAGGGCTTTGAGCCGGCTGAGGAGTGGGGACCCTCTGAACATTATTGTTGTTGTTTGGTGGGAGATTTAGGGCCTACAAGATTGTTGCTTGGAACTCTTGGAATTCTGTTCGGGTGATAGGTCCGTTCTGGTCCCTCTGGGGCTGTCGACCAGCAGGAGAATGATGCCTTCTTCGACGATACTCAGGGGACTCCCTCCGCCTCCTATGGAGAAGGGACCTCCTGTGATCGCGGCAGCGAGGGGATCGCGCATTTGGACGTTCTGAGCGGGAGGCTCCCTCTCGGGCCCGCCTTTCATCCAAATCGTGGCGAAGGTCCTCCTCTTTCTGCCGGTTGATGAGGATGTTGCGGAGGTTTGTTGTGCAATCTAGCTACCTAAATAAATAGACTAACTAGACACAAATTATAAAACCTCGCAAGTGCACGAATCGTTTATAGAATCGTAGTAATAGCAAGGGTCGATCCCACAGAGATTGTAGACCTCAACTTACTAATCAATAAAACTAATAATAAAAATGAATAAGAGTTGTCATAATATTCTAAAAGAACTAAAAGATTAAAACTAAGATGAGAGGTGTTGAATCACAAATATCTCTTGAATAGTTGGGTTGTTGATCTCCACCAATAGTTAATAATGCTAAGCTACCTTCTGAACTTACTTCTAATTACTCATGTTTGTTCACTTCAAGGGCATGGTATCTACTCCTTAAAGTAATGTTTCCCTAAGCCAAGAATTAGGCATGGTATCTACTCTAATTCGTTTCTTTCCGTAAGTATCTAGCATGGTATCTACTAAGTTATACTTAGAGAAAACATAAGAACAGTGGAAACGAACAAACACTTAAAGTTCTAGAAATTGGTATCAGATCTAGATCCTCTAAGTTGATTGAACCAAGAACCCCTAAAGATTCCTTTGTTACAATTTATGAGCACGAGATTCGGTCGTCTCAATATGCTCATATAACAGATTCAGATAAATGATATCCAAACTTGAGCTTCCCAAGTTCTGTACGTCAGTCGACTGGCTCTCACCTCAGTCGACTGCTCTCAGTCTTGAAAACTAGTTTGACTATCATAAACCTATACCAATTCAATTAGATTCAATCAATAAGTAACATAGAAGAGTTCAGAAGAAAATAGCATTACATAACTATGGTTTCGATCTACCCAACTATGAAATTAGTTCCACATAATAATAACTTTATTGCTTAACAAGTTTGAATACATGATCAACATAAAAGGTAAAAGAGAGGAGAAATAAACTAATGAAGTCCGGCAATAAGGTCGACTGTCTGTCACACAGTCGACTGCCTTCGAATACTGGCTCTCCTCTTCTCCTTCTTTGATGATGATAGAATGAAGCACTGGTTGCTTGTTCAGGAACTTGGTGATTTAGTCGCTTCCAAGAGATAGATCGCTCTCGAATAATGCTTCTTTTCTGATATTTATAGAACGCGGCTGAGAATTAGGGTTTTGCACTTTTTCAGGAAAGTCCTTCTTTATTTGATTTGATGATTTATATCTTTCTCTTTTCTTCTTTCCTTCCTTATCTGTTCACCACGTGCTTTTGCCAATTTCCAGTCTCTAGATTTGATTCGTTGCATAAGATCTGGATTTAAATAGATTTGAAATTAGATTTGGGTGAATCTTCGAATATCTTATCTGTTTACTCCGCCGCAGACCAGTCGACTTGTCTTCGAACCAGTCGACTGAGTCGAGACTTCTGAAGATTTCCTATTTGATCATACCAGTCGACTGGTTTTGGGAGTAAGTCGACTGTGACGAGAGTTGTGGAAAATCAGCTTCTCTTGTCCAGTCGCCTGTGTTGGGGAACCAGTCGACTGATCCTCTGCAGTTTGCTGTGTATTATCCTTGACGTCTTGAATCTGCTTCGTTTTGCTGTTATAAGCTGTTTCCTATGGAAAAGAGAAAATAAGAGTTAAATACCACATATAGAGCTTTTAAATGTGAATTTGCAATAAGATTATTGCTTCTAAATGTGAATAATAATGTGTTCATCAAGGTTTTCAGAAGGCCGAGGGTTATGGGATGCCATTGAGTCGGTTGAAGGGTTATGTACGGAGATATGGTCGCGGTGAAGAAGTTGCTTCTGAGGATGAGGACGAGAGGTCCCAATACCGGCGTTCTGGGGCCTGACTTGAGCCCGCTGGGGCTGAGGGTTCTGAAGAGGAGGCTGCTCCTGCTACAAGGGATGATCAGGCTGAGGAGGGAGTTGTCCCTGCTGCTGGACGGTTTGGAGGGGGACCTCCTGTTGCGGTTGAGGAGGAGTGGGTTCACGGTTGGACCCTCTAGATCTCAGTTTCCTTGGAGGCATGGCTGGAGGTGATCTTAACCGATGGAAGAGGATGGATTGCTATTCGTGAGGTTCCTACAGACGGCGCCAATCTGTTGCCGCTGAAATCGGTGTGGGGGGAAACAGATAGATTTGTGGATTCGATGGAAGTTGAATAGTCAAACCTGAACACACCTTCACCGGAGTTTGACCGTGATCTCCCGCCATTGACCTGCAAAAAGTGCGAAACACCTGGGATAATTCCGGTGATGCACCTTCTGACGCTCTAGTCAGTAATCAGAAAGATTATGAAAGAGCTTTTGTTGGCAAAAGATTGATTACCTGGTAACAGTGGGGGATGGGGGTATTTATAGCCGCCTTAGGAACCAGTTTCGGGATAAGATCAAATCCCTACTTCCCAGTGAATGGATAGAATTGATCAGGACCGTTGATTAAGAACAACCATAAACCCTAATTCTATCCAGCTGGACTGGGTTTCTTGCGAGTTGGAACCCGCACCCAGTAAGACGGATCTGTTCGTGGGTTATTGGGTCTTTTGAAAAAGGCCCAGTTCCCATTTCAGACCCGTTTGTAGGTAAAGTTACCATTTTACCCCCGAGCTTTAAGATTCGTGCCCGATTTGGACGGTTCCGATTTAATCCTATTTTTAGCCATATCAGTAGCAAATAGCGAAATTGTCTGCAGTGGCTGTTTGTTATAATATTCTCTTTTTTATTGTCAGACGATACATGTTGTATCGTCCGATGGCACGTTTAAAAAAAAAGAAAGAGACGAGACAACATGTCTCGTCCCTCTCAATTTTTTAAAAAATATTGCGTGGGACGGTACATGTTGTACCGTCCCACAATTTTTTTAAAAAAAATTGAGAGAGACGAAACATGTTGCCATGTCTCTTTCTTTTTTTTAAAAAAAAGTTCTTTAGAATTAATTAATTAGTTATTAAATATTATAATAGGTTAATTAAATAAATAAAATAATAAAATAATACCTAAAACCTAATTAAAACCTACTTAACACCTAAACTAACCTAACTAAACTAACCTAACTAAACTCCAAGGTTGCTAGACGGGACATGTTGTCCCGTCCCAAGCAAAATTTGCTTGAGACGAGACAACATGTCTCGTCCGAGCAATTTTTGGATTTTTTTTTTCTTCTTCTTCATCAGACCGTCCGATCAATTTTTAAAAAAAAAAAAACAGACTAAACAAATTGTCTCGTCCGATCTCATTAAGAAATTGAAAAAAAATTGGGACGGAACATGTTGTCTCGTCTCTTATAATTTGAGAATCGCAAATTTGTTTATCAAAAATGAGAAACGACTGTAGCTACTTTGCCATAAAATGACAAAATAGCAAACAACTGCAGCACCTCATTTCTCAAAAAATGAGAAATTGGAAAATATAGCAAACGATTGTGGATGCTCTAACAGGCATGAATCATGTGAGCATGAAACATGACAACAAGTAATGGGATCACAAGGCCCCTTCTGAGTACACATACCTATATTGTCCACTACTAAGGTCTTTCCCTTAACCCCGGTTTGATTATTTATTATTAGTCTCATAAAAACATGTATGTATGCAAAACATATCAAGAATAATATGGCATGATCATGTGATAAGTTCAAATTGCAAGATAAATATGTACGGATGCAAGATAACTCATAAAAGGATGAAATAACCAGATTTCTAGTTCAGGACAGCAAGACCATACTGTAGTAAAACTGAGATTTCCGGTGTTACAAACATGCAAATCTGAATCCGTCGAAAGGTCTAGAAAATAGACTCCCAACCGAATCCAGAGAATATAAATAAGTCATATAGTATTTCACAAAAACATAACTCAAAATTGATTTGAATATAGAAAATATGTTCAGTCAGAAATCAGTAAAACGAATTCAAAGTCAGGAAAATAGCATCAAATCACCTCAAATAATCCAGGAAAAATCTGGGGTATTCCCCTATATGTCTAGTATCAGAATATAGAGTTTCATAATTTTCCAGTAAGATTAGTTTAGTCAACAAAAATAAGAAAATATCAAGAAACGATAGTTTGGCAATTCTGGAATTCCCAACACTGATGTACGAAAACTGTAATATCTCACAAACCATGAAACAAAATCCAAATCCGCCAAAGGGAGATGAAAATAGACAAAATAAGATAATTTCATATTTCATAAATATTTTTCATATAGTAAAAGAAATTAGGGTGAAAATACAAATCTTTACAGAATAGCGAGCAAAATCCAGCAAGTATAGTCTTTATAAACAAGGATGAAACGATATATAAAACTCATCAATAAAATCCACCAAAATTTTGGGTAATCCCTAAATATATATGTAAATACTGTGCAAAATTTCAGATCAAAATAATATTCTTAGCACTAGTATCAAATAGTTTAGTCATTGAAATCATCAAGAAACGAAATCTGGAAATGAAATACACCTCTGTAGTAAAACAATCATATCTCACGCATACGAAAACAAAACCGATTAAGGTCAGAGAGTTTGGAAAGAAGACTGATTTCTCTAAAAATCATGTTTAATAGTGGAGTTAAGATACTCACCTTAATATACTCACCTTAATATGGTCTAAAATAGCAATCAAAACTGATCACTGACAAAATACAGATTTTACTCTTAATCACAAATCAACATACAACATACGAATCTTGTTCTAAACACAACCAAATATGCTATAGAGTCTACTAAGTGTCAAAACATCATGAAATAGGGTATCTAGCAGGTCCACAACAAGTATATCATATGGATCCAAACAAACACATGATTTTTCATAATTATCTCACAAATATGATCACATCAAGAATGGTCAAAACAAAGTTGTTACATGTCAAATTTGTGTCGTGAGGCAACTATGGTCAATAGCACTATAGAGACAATACTCATCAAGATACATCACACACGAGTTGTCTCTAAAACCCAACTACACTATAAGCTGTATTTAGTACTTGTATCATATAAAGGAATTGAGTACAAGTTACTTGCCTGAAAGACGACGAAAATGACCACCAAGCAAGAATAACGGGAATGGATTCCCGGGGCACGAACACAAGCACAACGAACGGATCACGAACCAATCACGAACACACGATCACGAACAAGATGAAGACGATCGAGATCATGAACATAATCGACGGCTGAGATCGAAGATCAAGATCAAGATGATCGGATCAGATCAGATGGCCAGATTTCCCTGATGATGAAGATAATGATGAAGATTAAGATCGATCAATCGAACGGCTGCGATCAAAGGAAATTGATGATCATCATGACCGTGATGATCAAGAAGAGATCGGACGGCTATGATCTAATTGGATGATCAAGAGGAGATCGACGATCCACATCCAATCAAGCATGATAATTAAGATCCAATGGACGGCCAGAATCAAAACTAAGGGGACATGATGATCATGATGATCAACAAGATCCGACGGCCCAAGATCAAAGTGATTACAACCCAATATAACAGCAACAACAAGGCAATGGGGTGTGCACCGTCAGGGGGCTGCACTGCTAATCTGTCGATGGCGTCGGAGGCGAGAAAGGGCGGTGCCGCAGGGGACATGGCAGCGGCGCGCTCAGGGAGGCTGCACTACGGGGGGATCTGCTGTCAACGCTGACTGTCGAGTAGTCACGATAGGGCCTTGCGACTGGGCTGGCTGGCTGGCTGCTAGCATCGTCTGCTATTGGCGACAAGGAGAGGGGAGTCACGGTGGCCTACTGCTGCGTCGGAGAGAATAGCAGAAGAGGATGATGGAAGTAGGGCGGTGGAAGGAGGTGGTTGAGAGCAGGGGATGCAGGGAAAGAGAGGGAGCGGGACGACGGGGTGCACACAGGGGCGCGACTGGGAAGAGACTGAGATGGAGGGAAAGCTGGGGGTGGGGAGAGACAAGCGAGAGGAAGGTGAGAAATCGGGGCGACTGGGTGTTTAAGGATGAACAGGGTATGGGTTTAAATATGGGGAAGGGAAATATAGGGTTAGAGAGATGACGGCTGAACAGGGGGGTAAACCGGGTTTAGGTGATTATGGCTAAACAGGTTTGGGTTTTAGTGCTGAACGGGTCAGGGTTAAATAGGGAAATCGGTATTGGGTTTAGGTTATTAGGTAATGGGTTAAAGGATTTTTAAACAAAACAATAATAGATTTAGGAGGATATATATATATATATATATATATATATATATATATATATATATATATATATATATATATATATATATATATATGTGATTTTTAATAGCCAGTCAAAATTAATAACAATAATAACAATAATAATAACAATAATAAAATAAGAATAACAGTAATAATAATAATACTGATAAAAATAACAATAATAACAACATTTATAGGGTATAAAAATAGTTACAAAAATTATTGATTGAAAATAGATTTTTAATAGAAAAGTAAAAATATATTTTGACAAAAGAATTTGAAAACCGAAAAAAATAATTTGCAAAAATTTTAAATACAGAAATACACAAAAATACATTTTTGGGAAAACAGGGGTTACAGTAGCAAACCTCCGTTGCGCCACACCTTCACCTCGACGCCAGCAGTCGACAGCAGCGTTGCCTCACCCTGCGTCGTGTCGCCTTCACCGCCCTACCCTCCTCCTACAGCGACAGCCGGTGCACAGACCCCCTGTGCACCTCCCTGCCTTCTCCCACCCTCCAGCCAGCAGCGAAGCTCTGTCACGACCACCTCGCGACGCACCAGCCACCCTGTGCCGCCCTCCTTCTCAGTGCCTCTCCTCAGCAGCACCAGCATCGCCGGTGCCACCCTATCATGTCGTTCTTGTGGTGCTCACCCGACCTCCTGCGCTATCCTCTCCCCTCCGGCAACGACAGCGGCAACCGCAGCGCTGCCGTCGTCATTCTCTCGCCGTGCACACACCGGGCTACTTGGGTTCTTGTGTGCGTGGGTGATCTCGAGTTATGATTGTTCGCTCGAGTGTTCGTTGGGTTCGTGCGATTCGTTTTGGTTCATGGGTTCGTTAGTGGTTCGTGGTTCATCTTCGATCCGTTCATTGAGTTCGTGGCGGGATCGGTTCCCGTTATTCTTGTTCTTGCACTGTTTCTGTCGTCGGCTATAAGGCAAGTAACTTGTATTATTTTTTTTGTGTAATATAAGTACTAAATGCTGCCTGTAGTGTAGTTGTGTTCTAGAGACAATTCTTGTGCAAAACCCCTGTTATATCTTGTCTCTATTGTGTTAACCTGCCCGTAGTTACCTCATACACACATGACAAGAAATAATCTAGGGTTGATCACTTCTTATTGTATGCATGCATGTTGTTCGTATGATATCGTGTGCTTGATTGTGTTAGTGGTGGTAAACTTTTTGTAGACTTGTAAAATACCCTAGACTATGTTGCTTGGACATCTAGTATACCCTATTTCATGTTTGGTTATGTTTTAGATGAGTTTTATATGAACTAGTTGATTTTGTACATAAAGGATATTTTCTGTTTTTCCGATTCTCCGTTTTTGTTTAGTATCTTAGACCCTTTTAAAGTCAGTATATTGTAACACCCCGCAAAATTGAAAATGACAAATTTGCCCTTGTGTGTTACGCACGTGTATTTTGTACCGTTATTGGTGATATTTGTAACGTATTTTCATTACGTATTTTGGATTCCGACTATTTATACATTTTCCGTATTGATTTGAGTCAACTAAAATATAATATTTCAATCTCTGTATTTTTTTCGTGCTTTTTATGTGTTTGTAATACACGTATCGATTACGTATTTTTCCACCACTATGTGTGATATTTTTATGTGTATTGATTATTTATTTTACGTGTTCGAACTCGTTTATAAACGGAAGTTCATTTTTCTCCATTTTGATTAAAATAATTTTGTACGTGTAATGCACGTGTTTTTCATGTACGTAGTGATTACATCATGAACTATATAAAATTAGTAAATATATTTTTCTTATGTTGTTTTCGATTATATTTTAATAATTTTCCATTGATAAAGTTAATTTCGCATTTTTGATATTTTACGTGCGACGCACGCGTTTCGGTTCGCGTATGGGAGCATATTCGTTTTCAAAATAAAATTTTGGAGTGTGTGAATTTATTTTATTTGTGCATGAAAAATTATAATTTTTAAGTAAATTAATTTTCACATACATATTATATATATATATATAACCTATGTTTTAATTTAATTAAAAAACAATTAATTGAAGGAAGTATGTGTACACTAGTGCACAACACATGCACATGTACTAGGGGAGAGGGAGAGGGGCCGGTTATGGGAAATGAGAGGCGGGGGGGGGGGGGGGGGGGGGGAGGGTTAGAAAATGTAGACGTGGAGTAATGGGAAGTTATTAGGTGGATGAGTGGATTGTGTTCATGCATCAAATCTATACATACCCCCTAATACCCTACCTTTCTCTTCATCTCTCCCATCCTTCTCTTTTCCCTCTGCCGAAACCGAACCAGCAAAACCACTCCAGCAATTCTTCTGTCTTCTTCCATCATTCTAATCACATTATGTGGGTATATATATATATATGATGCATTCATGAATGTTTTCTCCCATTCTTTCTTTCCTCCTGTCAAATCCGAAAGCCTCACAAGCTAGCAAAACCCTCTTGTCCTTCTCCACCTATCTACATTTATACCATATTCTATCCTATACAAATATATGTATATATAATTAGGTGTATACATATAGATGTATGTGGATTGTGGAGTTGATGCTTCACTGTTGCAAAAGAGAAGGAGATGCTCACTGTTTTGCCTTGGCTAAAAAATAGAGAGTTGGTGAGTTTTCTTGCGCACGGAGTTCGAGGAGGCGAAGCAGAGTTTCTAGGAGCTCTCACTTTAGGAGTGCAAATTGCAAGAAATCAACATTTCTTGGGTGGGTGATCCTTTATACTTTCTAATTTATTGAGTAGTTGCATGTGTAGATACTCTAAAATTTAAATTGCTAATGAAAAATTGTTAGTTTGCTCTCATGATTTGTGATGTGTGTGATAGAGAAACTCTAAAATTTTGAGTGAATTGCATGTTAATTAAAATACATTTGAGAAATTAAAGTTCAGCAATTTCGTACATTAGCATGTGAATTGTTCATTGTGTTCACTTTAGAAGAGTAGATATTTTTTTTTATAAAATACGAATTTAATTTACCATGAGAAAAATTCTTTTGTTGCTAATGGACACAGAAAAAAAAATACATAGTGAAGTAAAATTGACATTTCACAAATTATAGCGAAAATTGAGTTACTCTTCACACGGTAGAAATTTTTAATTGTATAAACTTAATGTCGCCCTAGTGTTCAGTATACTGTTCTCAAATAATTTTTAGAGTGCGTGGGTTCGACACTTGGGGTCGTGAATTGGTTTTTCAGAAAAGAGAAATTTTAAACAGAGGGTATTAGGCAGAGTCTGGGTATTTAAAACCCATGGAGCTTTTCCACCCGTGGGCGCACTTGGCCCTGTGGCTTGGCGTGGGGCTGTCTCCTTGCTGACCTGGGATCGATCTCTGTGGGGGTCTCTGATTAATTACTAAACCATATTTTTAGGTGAGGTCTCTGATTAATTACTAAACCATATTTTTGGGTGAGGTCCCTGATTAATTACTAAACCATATTTTTTTGAGTTGAAGTCTCTGATTAATTACCAAACCATATTTTATTTTGGAGTGGAAGTCTCTGATTAATTACTAGACCATACATTTTTGGAGTTGAAGTCTCTGACTTAACTCTAAACCCCTTTTCTGAGTATTGAAGGCTCTAACTTAACCCTAAAAATCTTGCATATATTTTTATGAATGCCTCATTGATTATTTTGAGAGTATTTGGAAGTGTGAAAAGAACATAATTAAAAAGTGAAATTTATGAGTCGATGAATTTGAAATTTATTCAAGAGTATGACCTTGAGTATAAGAAGATTTAGATTTTGGCAATGCAATTGACTTTTTCTCCTAAGTGAGATTTATTAATTATTTTGGTTGAGTAAGAATACTTGATGTGAAAATTTTTATATGAACTTAATTTGCTAATGGGAAAAGTAATATTCATGTGAATTGATTTCTTTTGATGAGATTGTACACTTATTTGATTTAAAAAATATTTGATGTGGGTTGAGATATGAATTTCTATTTGTGCTTAAGTTGCTAATGAAATTTCAAGTGATGAATTTATGTTCATGAAGAGAATTATTTCTTTTGAAAGATAGTGAGTAAAATGAATCATGAATAGTGTTATAATATGACATTGATCACTTTGTGAATAAGTTGAAGATAAGAATACTTTGAGTTAAGACATGATTATTGAAGGGTGTGAATACCCATGGTTTCTTGTACTTGAAAAGTTTGATTTAGAGTTAGTAAGACCTCGGGTACCGGCACTGTTGAAATAAAAAGAATTGAGTTATATTTTTGAGATTTGCCATGGAGCTATCTCGGTATTTGTGATTAAGTCCGGTAGGGGGTAAGACTAACTCTAGGCATGATAATTATTCATGTCTTGAACTTAAGAATTAAGCACTTAAGAGAAGATGTAGTAAAACCTAAGCAAACGTAAGTGGGGCACTCTATATAGTCGGGCGGTGGATTTGCTGCGGTGGTTCACCGGAACTATAGACCCAGTCGGACGGTGTACTCCGAAACTGTGGTTGCCTCGTGGGAGACGTGCTTTTATTTTAAATCCGGGACTATGCGTAGTCGGACAGATAGTTTGCCGTACTCCAATGTATATACGTATACCGGGGCTAGAGGGACACTTGCGGGAGGTTCGCAAGACGAGGAGTCTGTATAATAGTCGGGCGGGAGATTTTCTACGGAGGTTCTTCGGGACTGGGATCCATACTCGTGGAACATCTCAACTTTGTTTTATTACTGGGTAGTTTGTCATGGCGAGGGATCGAACCCTTTATTGTAAAGTACGTAGGTGCTTAAACTCGGACCTATGTAGTATGGGATGCATAGAATCCGAACAAGTATGCATTAGTATCATTTTAGTATAAAATATGTGCATTAGGCATTAAGGCATCGCATATACACTTACATGTTTAGTATAGTCACATTTAACAATTTATTTTTCATTCAAATTTGTAGTTTGTTAAAGTATTTGAGATTGTTATATGTACGGCATAGAGAGGATGGCCGAGTATAATATTTTCATCAGTTGTAAGTAATTGACGTGCCCACAGCTTATTATGCAGGAACTGGACTTTTTCACGAAGATATAAAGTTGATATGCTGTTGTAGATTAATTACATGTTAGAGATGTTGCAAGTTGTATATTACTTTTATTGCTGTACTTCTTTTTATCTTCTGCTGTATAAACATTTGTAAAGAACTCTGATGTATGATGAAAAGTTTAAATTTTCTTGTAAAATTGTACGAAGTGAAGTGTAAAGATCCTGTGGAATCTCGAATTCGGTCTTATTTGGAATTCGAGGGGTTACATATATAAAAATTATGAATTATAGAAAATTTTGTCTACTTTCCATATTTTCTAACATATCCCAGTTTCGATTTATGAGTTGCGAGTTATGACTATTTTACTACAGATGTGTTTAAAATTTCAGATCCAGTTTTATATGAATACTGTATGACTATTTATTTTTCTACTGGTGATAAAGATAATATTTTGATCCAATATTTTTCTGATTTAATCTAGACCTGATTGGGATTAACACCTAATTTTTGTGAATTTAATTAATGATTTTTACAAACTATTGTATGCTTGCAAACAGCTACTATACTTGCAGAATTTTTATGCTGTTCAGTAAAGAAACATAATTTCGACCTGATTCTACTTGCTGTCTCTAAAAACTTTGTGAATATAAATTGTATCCTACTATATCTATTTTATCACCCTTTTGACGGATCTGGATTTCGATGTGTATTTTGTGAGATATTGCTGTTTTATTACTGTAGTGTTTATGATTCCCGATTTACAAAACTACTATATCTTGCTGCTTTCTGATTTTACTTGACTATTCTATCTATGTTGGAAAATTATGAAACTTTATTTTCTGTTACTAAACATATTAGGGAATACCCCAAATCTTTCTTGGATTTAATTAGTAAGTTTTTATGTTGTTTTTCTGTTCTTGAATACAAACTTTTGATTTCTGGCTGAACATGTTATCTGGATTCAAATATGTTCTGAGACTTGTTTTTGTGAAGTACCATATGACTTTTATATATTTGCTGGATTCGGCCAGGAGTCTATTTTCTAGATTCTTTGACGGATCCAGGTTTGCATTTTTGTGACAACGGGAATTCCAGATTTAGTGTAGTACTGTCTTGCTGCCCTTAACTAGAATTTTTCGTTGTCCTACTCTTTTATGTGTTATCTTTCACCCGTGCATGTTTATCTTCCATCCTGAACCTGTAACTTGTTTATGCCATAATATTCTTGCTCTGTTTTGTACACATACATGCTTGTTTAATAATGATAATAAATAACCAAGTCGGAGTTAAGGGAAAGACCTTAGTAGTGGATAATATAGGTATGTGTACTCAGAAGGGGGTCATGTTTCCCTTTACCTGTTGTCATGTTTCATGATTACACGATTCATGCCAGTTATTATATGTTGTCATGTCTCATGATTACATGATTCATGCATGTTATTACTATCTGATTATATGTTGCCATGATTTGTGATGATTCATGCATGTTATTATTATATATCGCCATGTTTCTTGATTACATGATTCATGCATGTTACTACATGTTGCCATGTTTAATGACTACATGATTCATACTTGATCCTGTTGCCATGATTTCAAGACTACGTGATCGTGCCTGTTACCTGACGCCTGAGTACACGGCCCTATAGAAACCTACCACTAGGCCTAAACGAAATTTGTTTGAATGTAGCAACAATGTGGTAAAAGTTTGGAACGCATGAAGTGCTACCTAGATAGTAATAAATACAAGACATGATTACCTGTTACATGATTACCTGTTACATGATACCTATTACATGCTTACCTGTTACATGATACCTGTACATGCTACTTGACACCCGTTACCTGCTTGCATGATACTTGATATCTGATACATGTTACTTGTACCCTCTTAGCGCATTATGTTATTTGATTCTGTTCATGATTCATGCTAGTTGCTCTACTTTGTTGTCATGTCCATTCCATGCTATTTGTTTATCTTTCCCATGTACTTGTGCATGCACTACAAGCGGTCCGTAACTTGCATTGATAGACGTTTTGTTTTCTTTTTCTTCTTCCTACAATTTATTAAATTGCAGATTATGGTGATCAGCTTCCAGATGGAGTAGGTGATATGAGATTCTAGATGCTGGAGATTTGCTATTATTATTATTTCATGTTGCTTATTTGAATAATATATCTGTTACTTGGATTATTTGTATTTGGATAATGTGACCCAGGATTATTGACTTGTTCAGATCTGATTTATTTGAGATTATTTAATTTTGTTTCAAGTAAATTTCTGTTGGTGTTGATTCATATGTGCATGCGTGGTTGACTTTCTCTTGCTTCTTACTCTGATATTCCTGTGAAATGTTGTAAAGATCCTGACAGCTTATGGATGATGAAAATCTGTCACGCCCTGCTTCCCAAAAATACGGAATACGAGCACGTAACATTGGCCGAGAGAATGATTTTCATCATCCATAAGCTGTTCAGGAATCTTTACAACATCTCACAAAATAATCGGAGTCGGAAGCCAGAGAATCAACTACACATGCATAATTGAAGTAATAAACCAACAGAATTTATTTGAAACAGAATACAATATTCTCAAATAAATCAGATCTGAACAAGTCAAAATCATGGGTCATACTGCCCAAATACAAAATAAATATCCAAGTAACAGATACATTTGATCAAAATGAGTAACAGAAAATAAATGAAGACAACAAAAGCTCCAGCCAACTAGAACTTTAGATCACATACTCCATCGGGCAGCTGATCACCAAAATCTGCAATTTGACAAATTGCAGGGAGAAAGAAAAAGAAACAATTACCCGTCAATTGCAAGTTACGGGCCACTTATAATGTAGGATACAAGTACATGGAAAAAACTAAACAAATCTAAATAATAGCAGAAACAGATCTAGCATGGTATGGCAGAATCAACTAGCATGGTATACTAACATGTGTCAAGTGTCAAAGTCAAAAGGCATGCATACAGATATACAGATAGTGCCTGATGCGGTTTGTTTTTGGTCGCAGTGTGGATGCACCAGGTGTGAGTTCGGACTCAATTTGTAATGAGGGAAGAGTGCGGCACGGGACGACGAGCGGGAGGCTCGCTTCGGCGCTTGAGGATCGGCTCGGATCGCCTCGCCTCGGATACCTGCAGACGGTCCTGAGACACCGGGTTTTATCCCGGCGGCGGACCCTCCGACGTTCTAGTCAGTCTCTGTGAGAGAGTAGCAATAACTAGGGAAATTTGGGTGGCAAAAGATTGATTACCTGAAAAGGTGGGTGAGGGTCTAGTATTTATAGGGAATTCCAACCGGGTTTGGATCCGCTTGGGGGCCGGGTCTGAACCCGAAAGCCCATGGGCCTGACATGGCAGAAGGCCCAGGGGGTTTAGGGCTGACGTGGCAGTACCAAGAGTGGTATAGGGCTGACGTGGCAAAGCCTTTGGTGGTATTTGGAGCTGACATGGCTGATCATGGGGCTCCTGTGTTCCTGGGAGAATCTGGTGGCCTAGGCTGTGCCAGGTCATCTTCATTCTTTATCAGGCTGGGCAGACGGCCCGCGGGGCTGTCGTGGATTGGAGGCCGAGGGTCATCGAAACTCGTCGGATACGAGGAGGCCAGGTTTGTGGGGGTGAACTTAAGGTTCGGCGCCGACCCTGTAGTGGTTTGAAGCCGAGCCGTATTGTTGTTTCCCCCATTTTGGAGTGAGAGCTGTACTGGGCCCTGGTGGGGCCTCAAGCCATTTTTACCCTACCACACAAGCCCCCCACTCCTGCGGGGGTGCGGGAGCTAGCCGTGGAGGAGTGTTTTACGGTTGTAGAAATGGGATGACGAATCGCTGGTCCTTCATGAGGGGGTGGCCCTGATGTTAGAGTGGACCTCGAGCTGGCGAGGGTTGGTTGCCCTGATGTTAGAGCGAACCTCGAGCCGGCGAGGGTTGGTTGCCCTGATGTTAGAGCGTGCCTCGAGCTGGCGAGGGATTGTCGGCCGGCAAGGGTGATGGCGAGCCGTTAAAACTTCCTGAGAAGATTACCCTGGTGCTAGACCGGACCTCGAGCTTTCGAGGGATTATGGGTCGGCAAGGGCGGTGGCGAGCTGTTGAGTCTTCCGGAGAAGACTACCCTGGTGCTAGACCGGTCCTCGAGCCGGCGAGGGTGATGGCGAGCCGTTGAGCCTTCCTGAGAAGACTACCCTGGTGCTCGACCGGACCTCGAGCTGGCGAGGGATTATGGGTCGACAAGGGCGATGGCGAGCCGTTGTGTCTTCCGGAGAAGATTGCCCTGATGTTAGAGCGAACCTCGAGCTGGCGAGGGTTGGTTGCCCTGGTGCTAGACCGGTCCTCGAGCCGGCGAGGGTGATGGCGAGCCGTTGAGCCTTCCTGAGAAGACTACCCTGGTGCTCGACCGGACCTCGAGCTGGCCAGGGATTATGGGTCGGCAAGGGTGATGGCGAGCCGTTGAGTCTTCCGGAGAAGATTGCCCTGATGTTAGAGCGAACCTCGAGCTGGCGAGGGTTGGTTGCCCTGATGTTAGAGTGAACCTCGAGCCGACGAGGGTGATGGCGAGCCGTTGAGCCTTCCTAAGAAGACTACCCTGGTGCTCGACCGGACCTCGAGCTGGCGAGGGATTATGGGTCGGCAAGGGTGATGGCGAGCCGTTGAGTCTTCCGGAGAAGATTGCCCTGATGTTAGAGCGAACCTCGAGCTGGCGAGGGTTGGTTGCCCTGATGTTAGAGCGAACCTCGAGCCGGCGAGGGTGATGGCGAGCCGTTGAGCCTTCCTGAGAAGACTACCCTGGTGCTCGACCGGACCTCGAGCTGGCGAGGGATTATGGGTCGGCAAGGGTGATGGCGAGCTGTTGAGTCTTCCGGAGAAGATTGCCCTGATGTTAGAGCGAACCTCGAGCTGGCGAGGGTTGGTTGCCCTGATGTTAGAGCGAACCTCGAGCCGGCGAGGGTGATGGCGAGCCGTTGAGTCTTCCGGAGAAGGTTACCCTGGTGCGAGACCGAACCTCGAGCTTTCGAGGGATTATGGGTCGGCAAGGGTGATGGCGAGCCGTGGTGCCTTAGAAGGTTTGAGCGGAGTGGTCCGCTGTCTTCGCGGAGCATTGAAGGCGCTCCGGGATCTGTGCGATGTTCCAATTTCCTAGGGGCATTAATGGCGCCGCCTAAATAAATGCATGTGGCGTATGAGCTTCCGTCGATTGGCTTTTCCAATGTCATAACAGCAGGCCTATGGGGGAGGCTATAAATACCCCTCTCCCCTTAGCAGGTTTGATCATAGCAAGGGTGGTCCACTGGCCATCAGAGGTGTCTGCTTCGGCGGACGCCTGTCTCTTGCAAAATTTTAACCCTGGTAGTGTCGGAGAGGTGGTGACTCTGCCGCCCGGATCTTCTCTTGGATCTGATGGCCTTGATTCGGTAGCCAGATCTAGGGGAGATCAGGGCGAGAAGGGTATCAACCAAATTCCGACCCTGGGGCTGAAGAGCCTCGGATTGGTGGTGGCTTTGCCGTCTGGATCCTTTTTCGGGTCAGACGACCCTGACACGGTTGTTTGGCCCGAGAGAGATCCAGACGGGAGGGGCATCAACCGTAGTCCGGACCTGGGGCTGAAGAGCCTAAGACAGATGGGTCGTCTCCGATTGGAAGGGGGCCGATCTGTTTTCTGATAGGGCTCCAGGCAATGGTGGCTTCGGTCTCACCCTCGAACAGTTCGGGGTTTCGGCTGTTGAGGCTGTAAGCCCCGAGCTGCTCGCGGGTGAGAGGGGAGCCGACCGAGCCCTGGAGCCCGGGGCGTCTGTCGAAGGACGGCGCCTTAAATCTTTAAGTAAAATATTTACTCCGCCGAACACTTCATCCGAACCGACCCCTGTGTCTGGCTGCCAGCCTGGCACTGGGTGACGTCAGCAGCGCACGTTTCGAGGACGTGGCGCGATTTTCCAGGCGGCAGTTGCACGTCAATCGGTGAACAGTAACTGCGGAAATCGAGGAGTCGTTTTCATCCTCTATAAATGTCCCCCCCTCTCCCCCTATCGCCCTCTTCTTACTCACTTCTTTCTCTTTCAAAAATCTTCCAACACTTCAGCGCTCGTCCCTACCATTTGCTACACCAGGCTCGTTCTTCCGAAGCGACCCCAGGTTAGTTGGTAAGTCTGTTTAGTTTAGGCACAGATGGACAGGGCTCAGTCTGGCTCGTCAGCGTCGACGTCTGGGGGGAGAGTGAAACCCGCCTCCAAATCGACTTCGTGGGAGGAGCCTGTGCTTGAGGGGGAGTCTGTGCATAATGTGGAGCTTTCCGATTCGGTTTCGTGGGAGGAGCCGGTAGGCGAGGAGCAGCCAGTGTATAATATGAGGCCGTTGCGATCTTGGAGGCTTTTTGTGGTGGAGAGCAGCGAATCTGAGGAGGGGGTGGTAGTTCAGGCGAAGTCCAGATTCTTGGGTTGGCTTCCGAAGAGGAGGGTGGCCCCGAAGGGGGTGAAGCCGAAGGGGCTCAAATAGGAGGTCAGGGTGTGGGCTCGAGTTCCATGCCGACAGGTCTGGGGCGATTATCTACCCCCTCGACAGAACGAGCCAAGAAGAAGAGGGCTCCGAAGAAGAAGGGGTCGAGGACCGGGGGCTCGAGCCAGGCACCTGTTTATCGTAACTTGATGACAGGATCGCCCGTACAACCTAAGCCGTTCCGCCGGTACCCCGACGATCTTTCTGATAAGGAGCTGTATGGGGTCCAGCCGTCGTCGCCGAGCCGGAAGAGGGTGATAATGGACACACTTCCGACCGTTCTGGAGGCAGGTGACTTGGAGGCTTTGCAGCTGGCGTACCACATAGGGTCCAGCTACGAGCTCATGTTGCCGAGCTCTACTCTTCGACCGACCGACCCCCTACCGGATTGGTATTGCGTCTTCCCCGTGGATGCCTTTATCTCCGGACTGAGGCTGCCAGTCCACCCATTTGTTCGCGAGGTGCTGAACTGAGCGTCCTTGGCGCCGATGCAGTACGGGCCGAACTCTTGGAAGCAGATCATCTGCTTCGTGCTGATGTGCGAGGAGCAGAAGGTACCCCTACGGCTGAATGTGTTCCGAGCGATGTTGATGATCAGCTCGTCGGCTGAGGGTGTCTACTACATCTCGCCTCGGAGTAAGGGGAAGGTCGTCCACGGTCATCCGGACTCCATCAAGGACTGGAAGAAAAAATATCTGGTGATCCGGAGTGAGGAACCTTGGGGCATTCCCACTCGATGGAACCACTCCAAGCCGAGCTACAAAACGCCGAGGCCGAGGGACCTGACGACCGAGGAGTGGGGGTTTGTTGGGCGCCTTCGTCTGTCATACAGTATCAATTGGACGAAGGTCACGGAGGCCCACCTGGAGAGCGTTGGACTGAGCCCAGCCGTGCTTAGTATGTAGTTGTTTTTTTCTTTTGACTTTGTTGTTCCTCCGTGCTCATTGTCCTTACTGGATCTTCTTGCAGATATGGATCCTGAATCGATCAAGGCGAAGAGGCTCGCAATGACGAAGGAGAAGGCCGAGAAGAAGGTGGAGGCGACGAAGAAGGTGGAGGCGATGAAGAGGCCGAGGGAGTCGTCCCTAGCCATCTCGGAGGCCCAGCTTGAGCCGAGGACCAAGAGGACTCGCTCGGAAACGAGCAAGGGGGTGTCTACTTCGAGGGGTCGGGGCCAAGCGAAGGCATCCGATCTTGACAAGGGGAAAGGTCCCTTGGTCGAGGTCGAGGAAGAGGACCCGGTGGTGGAGATGTTGCGGCAACGGTGGGCACCGGATTGGTCGGTTCGGATGGGGGACTATCTGACAGAGGAGGCCCAGGCCATTGAGGTGGTGGAAAAGTTGGCAACCCCTCGCGACCGCAAGGAGATGGAGGGCGAGCCCGTAGAGGTGGCATTTACGCGCCTGACGCAGGCCACCGTACTGGTAAGCTCGTCGACCCTATCCCCCTTGTCAATTTTACTGCGGAAGTCTTCCTCTTATCTGCGTTTGTTAGTCACAGGCTTGCGTGCAAGGGGCTAACGTGAAGAACCTCTACGAAGCGGCCCTGGCACAAGAGCGAGCTCGGGCGGATAAGAGCGAGCGGGAGATGAAGGAGATGCGGATTGAGCTCGAGGGCTCGCACAAGAGGGAGCAGAAGATGAAGCTCGAGCTCGAAGCCAAGGATGCGGAGTGGGGGAAGAGGGTGGTCTCTTTGAAGGAGAAGTTCGCCAAGGAGAAGGAGGAGTTGACGAAAGCGTTCTCCAAGGAGAAGGAGGAGTTGACGAATGCGGGTCAGCTGATGGTGATCAAGGCCCAGGACGAGTGTTACGCGAAGGCCCTCAGTCATGTGAGGCACTTCTACCCGACCGTCGACCTGTCCAACTTCGAGTATGACATGGAGGTCGAGGGGACACCGAAGACCCCTGGTGAAGAAGGGCCCGCTCTCGACCCGTCTGCCGACCCTCCTGTGAATCCGTCTGCCGACGCTGAGGTGGGAAAATGAGTTGTATGGTTTTATCTTTCTTTTTCCTTCTCTCGATTGTATTTGCCTTCTGCGGACTGGCCACCGCATTCTTTGTAAGAAGCAACTCAATTTATAAAAAAGGATTTTTGACCGGCCAAGTGTTTTGACCTCTGGTATTTCCGACCTTCCTTGCTTATGTGTTTTGAGTTGGCTGGTTCCCTTGTAGGTTGCGGCTCCTCTTCCTGAGGTGGACCCCCGTTGCTCCGACGTGGCGTGGCTCCGGAGCAAAGTTGAGGCCCTGGAGGCCACGTTGGTCCGCTACCGAAAGGGGGCTCGTGACACTGATGCGGCCTTTAACTATTATCGGAATAAGTCTGAGGTTTTAAGTGAGAAGGCGAGCCGGCTGAGGAGGGCGATGGTGGATCGGGACCTCGGAGGCGTCGGATTTGGATATACCATGTCGAATGCCTCGGTGCAGAGGCCCTCTTCTGAGAGGTTACTTCGCGATGTCATTGTGGAGAAGGAGATGGAGATACACCGTTACAAGACGATGCTGGGTGTCTCGACATCTTCTTCTGTGGGTCGGCGAGCGGAGGGGGTTCCCTCTGCGCTGCTGCTGTTGGAGCATATGTGACCAGTTGATGCCCAGAGCTCCGTGGCTGGTGTGTCGACCGTGGCTGAGCCTAAGGACCATCATGACGAGGAGAGGGCTCCTAGTCGCTCGGTCGGAGTGGCCCCACCCTTCGTCGGACCCGAGGGGCCCTAAGATGGCGGCTTCCTCCAGTTTGAGATGAGTGGAGTGGTCCTGTAACGGTCTTTGTTTGTTTTCTCAGAACCAAATAAAAGAGTATGAATAAAGAATTCTTTTCCTCCTTTGCTCTGTTTAGTAGGGCAGGGAATGATGGCGGAGGCGAGGTTCGGCTCTGTCGATCCGTGAGGGGTCGACGTGGGGCCTTAGGAAGAGTCTCTGGTCTGGAGCCGGGTCGGACCTACCGAGACGTTGGGGACGATACCGGAGTGAGGACTCGGGTGCCGATCCCATTGTCCGGTGTTAGGTCGGAGCTGCCGAGGCATTTGGAGTTTGACAAAACGAGATTTCTTTCATACAAGATAGGGAGGGTCGCTGAAGCGGCCCTTTACACTTGAGAGCTTACAAAAGATGTTATTTACATTTAGCCCATCTAGAACCTATGTTCGCTCTTCCAGGAACTTCATTAGGTGCTCGGCGTTCCAGGGTCGGCTGATGAGCCGGCCGTCCATATCTGCCAGTCGGTATGTACCAGGGCGTACAGCCTCGACTACACGGTATGGGCCTTCCCAGTTGGGGGCCAATTTCCTCTTCTTGGTTGGATCAGAGACAGATAGTTTTCGTAACACGAGGTCCCCCGCCTTGATGTTTGTGGGGTGGACCTTCTTGTTGTAAAACTTCTCGATCCGTTGTTGGTAGATGCTTCTCCGGATTGAGGATTTCTCTCTGACTTCGGCGACGAGGTCCAGGTTGGCCCTCAAGTCGGACGAGTTGTCAGCTTCGTCGAAGGCCATGATACGAGGAGAAGGCAGGCCGACCTCGACGGGGATGACTGCCTCCGTCCCGTAGGTCAAGGCGAACAACGTCTCTCCCGTGGGGATCCTCTTGGTGGTTCGGTACGCCCATAGCACACTTGGCAGTTCTTTGACCCAAAGCCCTTTGGGGGAACTGTCGAGGCGCTTCTTGAGGCCGTCGAGGATTTGCCTGTTCGCGTTCTCCGCTTGGCCGTTGGACTGAGGGTGGCAAATAGCGGAGAAACGTTGCTGAATACCGATGTCCTTGCAGAAAGTTTGGAAGTTTTGACCTTGGAATTGGGTTCCGTTGTCTGTAACGAGGACCCGGGGGATTCCGAACCGGCAAATGCTGTTCTTCCAAAAGAATTGTTGTACTTGGCGCTCGGTGATGCTGGACAGAGGCTCGGCTTCGAGCCATTTGGTGAAGTAGTCAATGGCGACTATCAAGAACTTCTTTTGCCCTACCGCTAAGAGGAAGGGGCCCACAAGGTCCATGCCCCACATGGCGAATGGGGTAGGACTAGATAGGGATCGGAGATTGACTTGAGGAAGCCTCTTGATAGGGGAGAACCTTTGGCATGGGCCGCATCTCTTGACTAGGTCTTGCGAGTCTTGGAGCATGGTCGGCCAATAGTACCCCTGATTCAGAGCCTTCCGGATGAGCGTCCTGCTCCCCATGTGGCATCCACCGATCCCTTCATGAAGATCTCTTAGCGCGTAGCCGGCCTCGTCGCTGGTGAGACAGCGGAGGTATGGCTTGCCGTCGGCCAAGGTGTATGAGCATTTGAAGAGGATGTCATCAATCATGACGAACCTTTCAGCTCGGACCCTGACACGTCTAGCTTCGGCTCGGTCTTCAGGAAGCTCGGCACTGACTAAGAATCTCCGGATGGGAGTGGTCCAGTCGTCTGGACTGGCACCGTCTTAGACACACATTGCCTCCTGGTCTTGATCGTTGATACTTGGCTTTAGGAGGATTTCTATGAGTACAGTTTGGTCGAGACCCTCGAAGGAGGAAGAGGCGAGCTTTGACAATGCGTCTGCCTGAGCGTTCTGCTCTCTAGGGACTCGAATGACTGTGGAGTGGCAGAAGGACGCTAGGAGACGCCGGACCACCGCCAAATACTTCACCATGCGATCATCGCGGGCTTCGTATTCTCCAGTGATCTGATTGACCACGAGCTGAGAATCGACTCGACGTGCTAAGGTCTGACTCGACGTGCTAGGGTCAATCCTGCGATCATGGCCTCGTATTCTGCCTCGTTGTTGGAGGCAGGAAAGTTGAGGCAGAGGGAGTATTGAAGTAAGAATTGGTCGGGGCCACGAAGGATGATGCCAGCCCCACTCCCTGTTTCGCATGATGATCCATCGACAAAAATCTCCCAGGTCGGATCCGAGGCCTCAGTACTGGGCTGCTCGAAGACTGTGCACTCGGTGATGAACTCGGCGAGGGCCTGCCCTTTGATGGCCATCCTCGGCTGGTAGCTGATGTCGAACTGACTCAGTTCGATCGACCACTTGACTAAGCGGTCGGAGTTCTCGGGCTTGTGAAGGACAGTCTTCAGTGGCTGGTCGGTCAGTACTTGGACGGAGTGGGCCTGGAAGTAAGGACGAAGCTTCCGGGCTGCCATGACCAAGGCATAGGCCACCTTCTCTATCTTTGCGTACCTCGTCTCGGCGGGGAGCAGAACTTTGCTCACGTAGTACAATGGCCTCTGGACCCCATCTTCCTCTCGGACGAGGACGGCGCTGAGTGCGCTATCCGAGGCGGACAGGTAGAGCCATAGTGGTTCGCCCGGCTCGGGCTTGCTGAGGAGAGGAGGGTTGGTGAGGTACTGCTTCAGCTGTTCGAAGGCTTCTTGTTGATGGGTACCCCACTCGAAGCCCCCTTTTCCGCGTAGACCCTTGAAGAAGGGGAGAGACTTCTCCCCTGACTTGGAGAGGAAACGGCCGATTGCAGCCAACCGGCCCGTGAGCCTCTGAACTTCTTTGACATTCCGGGGTGGGGCCATGTCAATAATAGCTTGGATTTTCTCGGGGTTCGCCTCGATGCCGCGCTGGCTGACGATGAACCCCAAGAACTTCCCAGTGGATACGCCGAAGGCGCATTTAGCCGGGTTGAGCCTCATATTGTGATGCCGGAGGACTCCGAAGGCTTCCTCGAGGTTGGCGACGTGGTCCGGCCCGGCCCGACTCTTGACGAGCATGTCGTCGACATAGACTTCCACGTTGCGGCCGATCAGGTCTTTGAAGATTCTGTTGACGAGCCGTTGGTATGTGGCTCCGGCGTTCTTTAGCCCGAATGGCATAACGCGATAGCAGAAAAGACCCTGGTCGGTGACGAACGAGGTCTTGGAGATGTCCGGTGGAAACATCCGGATCTGATTGTACCCTGAGAATGCGTCCATGAAGGACAGTAGCTCATGCCCCGAGGTTGCGTCGATCAAGGCGTCGATGCGGGGGAGGGGGAAAGGATCTTTTGGACATGCTTTATTCAAGTCCGTGAAGTCGATACAGATCCGCCAGCCCCCGGTTGCCTTCTTCACCATGACGACATTAGCCAACCACTCGGGGTAGTTGACCTCCTGAATAAATCGAGCCGACAAGAGTTTGTCGACTTCTGTCTTCACAATTTGCTGCCTCTCCGGTGCGACTTTGCGTCTCTTTTGGACGACCGGCTTAAAGTCTGGGATGACGCTCAGGCGATGCATAATCAAGTCTTCGGAGATCCCGGGCATGTCGGAGGGCTTCCAGGCGAAGAGATCAACGTTGCGGCGGATGCAGGCGATTATGCCTGGCTTCAAGTCCTCGGGGAGCGAGCGGCTCACCCGGAACCACTTTGACTCATCCTCAACGCCGAACGGGACCTCCTCCAGCTCGTCGACAGGCTCTGGGGCGGGGCCGTCCCTCTCGGGTTCGAGCTCAACGGCGTCGAGGGGGAACACACCTCCTCCGACGGCGGTCATGTAGCATGACCGTGCTGCTTCCTGGCTACCTCGGACTACGCCGACCCCTTGAGGGGTGGGAAATTTAAGCTTCAGATGGTATGCCGAAGGTACCGCTTGGAGGGAGCATAGTCCGGGTCGGCCGAGTATGACGTTGTAGGCTGCTTTGACGTTTACTACCATGAAATCCATGGACTCGGTCCTCTTGACAGGAGCTGATCCTGTGGTGACGTCGAAAGTAACAATCCCTTCTATCATGATAGGGACGCCAGAAAACCCATGAAAGGTGTACCCGGCCGGCTTGAGTTTGCCTCTGGGTAGTTTGAGATTCTCGAAGGCTTCGAGGAAGAGAATGTTTACCGAGCTGCCGTTGTCGACGAGAATTCGTCGAACCTCACAATTAGCCATGTGGAGGCCAATGACGAGGGCGTCGCAATGAGGTAAGCGAACGCCTTCGAGGTCCTCTCCTGAGAAGGAGACTGGCACCGGTTGTACCCTGGGCGAGGGGTTGTCTTGGACAGCATTCACCTCTCGGATGAAGGCTTTTCGGGAAGTATTTGACTCTCCCCCCATTGGCCCTCCGTGGACACAGTGTAAGATGAATGGCGTATCCGCGGCTCCCTCGAGTTCGGGATCCCAACCCTGGATGCGGTTCGGAGTAGGGTTCGGAGGCGAAGGCCTCCGGTTCCTAGCATCTCGCCAATCCCGTGGGCTTTCCCTAGTGAACTCTCGGAGGTATCCTCGTGAGATGAGGTCCTCAATTTCGTCTTTCAGGGCCCGACATTGGTCGGTTTCGTGCCCATGATCTCTGTGGAAACGGCAGTAGAAGCGCTGGTCTCGCTTCTTGTTGTTGCTTGATCGGGGAGGTAGTCGGATAATGCCTTTGTCTTCGATTTCTAAGAGGATGGCGGACACGTTGTGTGTCAAGGGGGTGTATCTTTCGAAGCGAGGGACCGGAGGTGCCCTCTTCGCGCCGACCCCTTCCTTTGCTGTTTTCTTGGCAGGTTCGGCATCATCGACCCTGCGCTTGCCCCTCCCCACGACTTCTTTGCTGCCCTCTGGGTTCAGAGCTTCTTCAGCTCGTATGTACTTCTCGACCCGGTTGAGAAGGTCAGGGAAGTCCAGAGGTGGCCTCTTTGCTAAAGAGACCTTTAGCTGGTTGTGGCGGACATTGTGCCGGAAAGCTGCCGAGGCGACCCCTGCGTCGAGGGCAGAGACGGATCTGGCCTCGGTTGTGAACCTTTTGACGAAGTTGCGAAGCGACTCCCCCTCCCTCTGACTGAGGTCGAGCAGGGAAGCGCTCGTCCTTTCGCTCTTCCGGCTTGTGATGAAGTGGGCCAGGAAGCTGGCTTCCAGCTGGTCGAACGAGAAGATCGAGCCAGGGGTGAGTTTGGAGAACCAATCCCTGGCCGGACCCCGGAGGGTGGCCGGGAAGGCTCGGCACAGCAGGGGATCCGAAGCGCTGTGAATCATCATGAGGGTTTTGAAGCCCTCCATGTGATCAGCTGGATCACCCTCGCCGTTGTAAGTCTCGAACTGCGGAGGTCGGAAGTTTCGGGGGATCTTCGCTTCTATGATGTTGACGGAAAATGGAGGTCGAGAAGGCCTCCGTCCCTAGACTAGGTTGGGATTCCTGTCGCCGATGCGCTCGATCCGATTCTCCATCTCCAGGAGACGTCGGAGCACCTCGTCTGCGCGCTCCGGCGGGGGAGTCGGCGCACGAGTGTGGCTTCTCCCTTCGCTCATTTGAGAGGTTCGGCCGTAGGTCGCGGACCTCGGCGCTCCATGGAGGGCCTCCAAGATTTCCTCTCTGAAGCTTCTGAATTCGCCCCTGGTAGGGCTGTTCATACTTTGGTTAAAACCGATTACCGAACCGAACCGAACCGAAATTTACCAATTTGGTTCGGTTTTTCGGTTTTCGGTTCGGTTTTGATCCAAACCGAAGTTTTTTTAGAGAGTTCGGTTTGGTTTTTGGTTGGCTTCTAAATAAACCGAACCGAACAAAAAACCGAACTTTTTTTGGATTAAAATAAATTATACCCCTAGAATGTGAGTTTGCTAGAGGTGGCGATGATGTACAAATGAAGCTGCTAGAGGTGGCGATGATGTACAAATGAAATTAAGCCAGTATAGTTGGAATAAGTATCCTGTCTGTCTTGTATATTGCCTAGTAGGTTTTGCGTGTAAATTATTGAAAATGTGTGTTGTATGGTTTGCTCTCATCTGATGGTAATATTGAATGAGTAGCAGTGGGCAAGGGATTGTAATATATATTTTGTCGCATTCCCTTGACTGCAGTTGTAACTCTATACAAATCTTTCATTGTAAGTCGGAAGTCGGTGCAAAAAAACGTGCATTTTCATTGTAGTTGAGATAGTTAATGATTGAAACTCGAGTGGTTTTTTGCAATTCTAATGACAGGCAAGTTTAGCCGTTGACTAACATCAATTGCAGTGTTCATCATTTCTTTTATTACTAGTGATTTTTGAGACTGCTTGCAGCTGATCAATTGATTCTTATGTGGAACTTTATACAAGAATGCATAGCATGTTTTGTCTCATGTTCTAAATTGTTCAACGATTATTGACAACTTTCTTCGGTCTCTTACATTTTGTTCCTTTAATTTTGTATATCTATTCTGAGATTACTGACAGAAACATGCAAAGCAATAATTCGACGAGAAGATTCACTGTTTCTTTAATAGGGTCAATGAATGTATGTCTGCAGGATGCCATCTAAATTATTCCAACCTAAGTTCGGTTAGTTCGGTTATTAACCGAACCGAACCGATAAAATTCGGTTCCGTTCAAACCAAATTTTATCATTTTCGGTTCGGATTTCGGTTTCAAATATACCAAACCGAAAATTTCGGTTCGGTTCGGTTCGGTTTCGCACCGATGAACAGCACTAGCCCCTGGTGACCCCGCCGTGGTCGGAAGGGTCGGGTCGGGGCGTAGGAGCTCGGCCAATGCGGCTGAGTGCCGACGGCCTTTCCCTTTGTGCGGGCCTGAAGTGGTTCGAGACCGAGTTGGAAGCGGTCCCTCCCCTAGCCTGGCTAGCCCTTCGGTTTGCAATGACCCGACGAAGGTCGGGTTCGGCGACGTGCGAAGCGCTTCGCTGGGGTCCGGGGTTTCCACCCGGATTATTGGATGCTTGCCCTCCGTCGAGGGCCCCCTCGTTAGCAGGCCCATCTGGTTGGGCGGAACGAGCTGATCTTCGGGCTCGGTGAGCCATGGGAGATTGGGTCGAGGGAGAGCGTCGGTGGCGAGGCTCGGACTCACGTCCGTACCGGATAAAGTTTTCCACAGACGGCGCCAACCTGATGCGGTTTGTTTTTTGTCGCAGTGTGGATGCACCAGGTGTGAGTTCGGACTCAATTTGTAATGAGGGAAGAGTGCGGCACGGGACGACGAGCGGGAGGCTCGCTTCGGCGCTTGAGGATCGGCTCGGATCGCCTCGCCTCGGATACCTGCAGACGGTCCTGAGACACCGGGGTTTATCCCGGCGGTGGACCCTCCGACGTTCTAGTCAGTCTCTGTGAGAGAGTAGCAATAACTAGGGAAATTTGGTGGTAAAAGATTGATTACCTAAAAAGGTGGGTGAGGGTCTAGTATTTATAGGGAATTCCAACCGGGTTTGGATCCGCTTGGGGGCCGGGTCTGAACCCGAAAGCCCATGGGCCTGACGTGGCAGAAGGCCCAGGGGGTTTAGGGCTGACGTGGCAGTACCAAGAGTGGTATAGGACTGACGTGGCAAAGCCTTTGGTGGTATTTGGAGCTGACATGGCTGATCATGGGGCTCCTGTGTTCCTGGGAGAATCTGGTGGCCTAGGCTGTGCCAGGTCATCTTCATTCTTTATCAGGCTGGGCAGACGGCCCGCGGGGCTGTCGTGGATCGGAGGCCGAGGGCCATCGAGACTCGTCGGATACGAGGAGGCCAGGTTTGTGGGGGTGAACTTAAGGTTCGGCGCCGACCCTGTAGTGGTTCGAAGCCGAGCCATATTGTTGTTTTCCCCATTTTGGAGTGAGAGCTGTACTGGGCCCTGGTGGGGCCCCAAGCCATTTTTACCCTACCACAGTGCCAAATAATGGTGTCAAGTGATAATATCAGACAGATAACAGGTAATCTGATAATCAGATAACAGATAGCCAGATATATATAACAGATTCAGATTCAGATACAGATACAAATGTCATGTTCTTATAAGTCTTGTGTGATTACTATCTAGGTAGCACTTCATGCGCCCCAAAAACATAACACATGGTTGCTACAACAAACAAATTAGCTTTAGATTTTGTAGGGGATCACATAGGGTCGTGTACTCAGGATTCAGACAGACAGATATCAGATAACAGATCCAGACAGACAGATAACAGACGATCATGCAACAAATAGGACTAAGTTCCCTCCAAGTACACCCTCCCGTAGGAAGTATGTAGTTGGGTAACATATGGGATCACGGACCCCCTTCTGAGTACACCCTATCATAAGGAAGTATGTGGTCAGGAATCAGATAATCAAAATTTTGCATGATCTCATAACAGATAATAGATAACAGATGGGAAATATGGGCCCCCTTCTAATTACACATTTCTATGCTTTCCCACTACTAGATCTTTCCCTTAACCCTGGCTTGGTTACTTTTATTATGGTCATCAAACAAGCAAGAATGTGTACGGAATAGTGTCAAACTAACATGGTATAATCAGTATTAGGTTTAGGGGAACAAATAAACATGCATAGATAATATACAGTCACATAAACGAGCAAAATAGTGTATGCTCATATTCAGGACAGTAAGACAGTACAATACTAAAACAGTGAATCTCGTCGCTACAGAAAAGCAAATCTGAATCCTTCGAAGAATCTGAAAAATAGACTTCCACACGAATCCAGCGAATATGAATAATCCATATAGTATTTCACAAAATCATAACTCAAAACAGGTTTGAATTCAGAAAACATGTTCAGTCAGAAATCAGTAAAACAAATTCTTGGTCAGAAAAAACAGCATCAAAACTCCTCAAATAAATTCAGAAAAAATCTGGGGTAATCCCCTACATGTCTAGTATCAAAATATAGAGTTTCATAATATTTCAGTAAAATTAGTTCAGTAAAAAAAACAAGAAAACCTCAAGAAATGATAGTTTGGCAAATCTGGAATCCCCAACACAGCTGTACGAAAACTGAAATATCTCGCAAACCGTGAAACGAAATCCAAATCCGTCAAAAGGAGATGAAAATAGACAGAATAATATAAATTTTATATTTCATAAATATTTTCCATATAGTAGAAGGAAATAGGGTAAAAATACGATTCTTTACAGAACAGCGAGCAAAATACAGCAAGCCTAGCTTTCATAAACAAGCATGAAACGGCGTATAAACTTATCAATAAAATCCACCAAAATTTTGGGTAATCCCTAAATAAGTATAGAAAAACTGACCAAAGTTCTAGATCAAAATAATATATGTAGCACAAGTATCAAAATAATTTAGTCGTCAAAATTAACAAGAAACGAAATCAGAAATTGATATACACCTCTGTAGTAAAACTGTCATATTTTACACATACGAAAACGAAACCAAGCAAGGTTAGAGGGGTTGAAAAGAAGACGAATTCCTCTAAAACTCATGTTTTGTACTGAAATTAAGATTCTGACCTTAATATGGTCTAAATTACTGATCAAGGCAGAATAGCGGCAAAACACGGATTTTTCTCAAAAACAAAAATCAACATAGATCCAATGAAACTTGTTCCAAACGCAACCAAACATGAAATCGAGTCTACCAAGTATCCAAACATCATGAAATAGGATAATTAACATATCCGAAACAAGTCTATCACATGGATCTCACAAATACCCAAATTCTCACAAGAAGCTCACATACATGATCAAATCAAGAACGGACAAAATCTAAGTTAATTCATATCAATATTGTGTCATGAGGCAACTATGGTCAAGTTTTCACAATAGAGACAAAACCCATTAAAGATAACACACACACAAGTTATCTCTAGAACCAATCACGAACAAGATGAAGACGATTGAGATCACGAACACAATCGGACGGCTGAGATCGAAGATCAAGATCCAGATGATCGGATCAGATCGGACGGTCAGATTTCTTGCCGATGAAGATAATGATGAAGATCAAGATCAATCGATCGAATGGCTGCAATCAAAGGAAATTGATGATTATCATGATCGTGACGATCAAGAAGAGATCGTGACGATCAAGAAGAGATCGGATGGCTAGGATCTAATCGCATGATCAAGAGGAGATCGATGGCCCACATCCAATCGAGCGTGATGATCAAGATCCAACGGACGGCCAAGATTCAAACCATCAAGATCAAGATCTGATCAAACGGATGGCTAGGAATCAATCAGTCAAGATGATCATGATCGCGATGAAACGGACGGCTCACATCCATCATGATCAAACCCAACAAACATCAAACAACCCAGGCCACTGGATGGCGAGACAACGGCCGGCGACGGCACGGCAGGCAGGCAGTGTACACGGCAGCGGAGGGCTGGCCAGGGGACACGGCAGCGGTGGACGACAGGGGGACTGCCACAGGTGGCTGCGATGCACAGGGGACTGTGCTGCTACGTCGCGGAGGAGAGGACAGCACAGGGGGCTCGCCTGGGTGTTGCAGCGATGCGAGGAGGATGGGGGAAGGTGCTGTGGGCAGAGGAACTCAGGGGGAGAGGTGGTCGACGCTGTCTGTGGTGCGTCAAGGCTAACAGACGATGCGGCACAGGGTGAGGCGCTGCAATTGTGACCTGGCTGAGGAGAGCCGGGCTACTATCACTTCTGAGTGAGGAGCATAGGCTGGCCGGACTGTCTTCGATGCTATGGAGTCGTGACCAGGGAGGAGATGCCCATGGCGACGTCGGAGGGACGTAGGGAGAGGGAGAAGGAGATGGGCTAGGGGATGAGAGCGGGCGATAAAGATGGGTTGAAGACGGAGGAGGCGGCGGGTGGAGATGAACAGTCAGAGAGGAAAACATATGGGTTTATATAGGAAGGGTTTAGGTTTAGGGAAATAAGAGGATGACGGCAGAGGGGTGAATGGGGTAACCGGATATTGGGTAGGGAGATGCTAAACAGGTTTGGTTTGGGGTAGTTTATTGGGTTAGGGATTAAATGTAATTGGGTTTGGTATTAATAACGGGTCTGGGAAGTTTATAAATGGGTATTTGTGCATAATGGGTTTGCGTTAATTTAGAAGTGGGTTTAAATTGGTTTATAGGTTTAAAATCCAATAGTGTCAAGATACAAAATAAAATAGGGTGTATAACAAAATATAATCTGTATTAAATATAGAATTTATTTGAAACAACTATAAATACAATAAAAAACAGAAAGAGATTTTTAAAATTAATAATCAAAGGTAATAATAATAATAATAACAAGAATAATAAAAATAACAGTAAGAATAATAATACTGATTTGTATTATAAAAATCATTGGGAACTAGTTATGAATAAAATTATTAATTAAAAATAGATTTGAACAAAAGATTAAAAAAAATACATTTTACAAACGGAAAAATAATTTACGAAAAAATTTAAATATTGAAAAATACACAGAAAATACGTATTTGGAGAAACAGATGTTACAAAATCATTCGCTGGGCTTAGTCACGTATCTATATTCTCTTTTTGGGAAGCGGGGCGTGAGACTGCGGCCTAGCGACAATTCTACCTAGACTTGTCGATCGAGCACAAAGTGGTTTTGTGAAAGAACGAGATATCCTTGATGGGATTGCGCTAACTAATGAGGTGGTATCAAGGTGTAGTATAACTTTTAAAAAAAAGGTTTAAGGTGGATTTTGAAAAGGCATGTGATTGTTTTGATTGACAGTGCATAGAGGAAGCCTTGATTGGAATAGGCTTTGGATGGAAATGGGTCAAGTACGTGCGTAAGTGTGTGTGGTGGGACCTCATGTATTTGAGTTGATAGGAAACCAGGGAAGAATATTGCATGCAAAAAAGGGCTTCGACAGAGTGACACACTCTCTCTCCTTTGCTATTTATGTTAGTGGCAAGGAGTCTAACTAGAATGACGAGTAGATGTAGGAGTGAGGGCCTCCCCAGATGTATTGAGGAGCCAGAGAATGTGTGCTCGGTTTCTATTCTATAGTATGTGGATGACACAATTATCTTTGGGGGAAAAATTGTTACACGAGGTGATGGTTGTGAGATGGGTCCTGGTGTGTTTCGAAATGTGGTCAGGGATGAGGGTTAACTTGAACAAGAGTGGGTCCTTATTGCTAGGTGAGCAGAATGAAGAATTGGACTGTGCGATTTCATTTAATATAGGATGTGAAATTAAGAAGATGCTGATTAAAGAGGGAAAACTTAAAAGAGAGGGTCGGTTACCACTTATAGAAAGATTCGAAAGGAGATTAGCAGGTTGAAAAGGAAATTTCTATCGTTTGGTGGGAGAATCACCCTTATCAACTCAGTGCTTTCCAGTTTACCGATTTATTTTTATGGCTTTCTATGAGCTACCTAATTGGGTTATTAACTCATTGATAAAATTAGGCGTGATTTCCTATGGAGAGGATGTAGTGAAGAAAGGGGAGGTATTAATCTTATGAGATGTGCAAGTGTGTGTATAAGAAATATGGAGGGTTGGGGATTAAGAACCTTAAAGACTTGAATCATGCTTTATTGATCAAGTGGTGGTGGTGGAAGATACATATCAAACCAAATGCCATATAGGCGGGATGGTTCAAACACTACCGCAAGGGAAAGAGAGTCAAATATGGTGGGAAGGTGAATAGTGGAAAGAGCTATAAGGTGGTGAGGGGTGTGTACGCTAGGGCTTATCTTTCATGCTAACACCACTGCGTGCATGGGAAATGATAAAGATACGTGTTTTTGGTTAGATTTTTGGTGTAGTACTAACACTCTTGCCTCTAAGTATGCAAGCCTCTTTGAACTAGCAATAGATAAAAATGCGAGTGTGGCAGAGGTATGGAGAAAGAGAGAATGGAGGCCCAAGTTTAGTGAAAAACTTTCTGGTGAGGGAGTGGAGAATCTTACTCGTATTAGGATTGAAATTAGAGAGTGCAGAAACATGCCTAACAAGAACAATGCCTTGAGGAGTTGGAATTGAGAACATTCGGGTGAGTTTTTTATGAGATTGATGTATAATTGGGCAGAGAGGGGGGAGGGGGGGTTGTTTATAATACCACACAATTATTTTGAAGTCAATTGTGACTTGTAAAGTGTGTGTTTCTTACTTTGGTCCTTAATAATGCTATTCTTGTCACGCCCTGCTTCCCAAAAAAAACATGGAATACGAGCGCGCGACGAAGCCCAACAGATGATTTTAACATCATCCATAAGCTGTAGGATCGACTCAGCATCATAACAAGAATATAACAAGATATATACAACCAAGCATGCATGAATAATTTATTAAGCAACAGAAACAATTGAATACACAAGAATAATATCCAAATAGTTTCAAGTCTGGATCAAGATAAAATTCGGGAATATCAGCCCGTTACAAGTCTTAAGTAGCAGAAATGAATAATTCGAGAAAACAAATAATTAAAACATGTGCTTCCTCCAAATGAAGACTACAATTTCTGCTCACCAATTTCAGCAGGTAGCACGTCTCTAAAATCTGCTTAATAAGTATAAAAAGGGAAAAATAGAGAAAACAAGAGAAAATACCCTTAGTGCAAGTTAAGGCCACAGATAGTAAAAATGAGTACAAGAAACATGGAACAAAATTTGGAATCAAGAAGATAATAGGGATGCAACAAGTAGTGAGAATTCAAGAACTAACTAGCAAGAAGGACAACTCAAGTGACCAGGTTGGGTAACAAATACTAATAGTAGAACAAGTGGCTAGTGAACATGTGAAGGTAACCAACATCAAGTGACAAGTATCAAGTACAAGTGTCGAGTAACAAGTCCCAAGTCTAGTATCAAGTTGTCGGGCCTCAAGTATCAAGTTGTAAGTGTCAAGTGTTATTATTCAAGTATCAAGTCTCATGTAACATGTCATCAAGTATCAAGTAAACATGTATCAAGTTCAAGTTTCATGTTTCAAATCTCATGTATCATGTAATCAAGTATCGAGTAAGCATGTATCATGTTCAAGTCTTGTAGTTATTACTATCTAGGTAGCACTTCATGTATCCAATTTTTACTACATGGTTGCTACATACAAATCAGTTACATTTAGGCCTAGTGATGGATTCTATAGGACGGCATACTCAGGTATCAAGTAACAAGCAGGCACGATTCATGAATACGAAAATAAATAACAGGTTCACGAAGCAAGTTCGTGAATACTAAAAGGTTCAAGAACCACACAGTAGGTTCATGAATACAACAAGTTCATGAGCCAAGTAACTGGCTCCATGAATACATCAAGCTACAACAGGTTCATGAACCGAATACTGGAAAACACGGGCCCCCTTCCGAGTACACTTACCTATATTGTCCACTACTATGGTCTTTCCCTTAAACCCCCGGCTTATTATATTTATTAATTTTTATCAAGCAAGCATGCAAGTGTGTGAAACAAGTCAAGAAGTCATAATTATGGATATGGGACAAGCTTGAGGTATTTGTTACCGCTGATTTCGTTGTAGGGGTAAACAGATAGAATTTGTGAGTCCGAGAACAACCTGAACAGTTGACTCAAGCCTTCTTGCTCCTGGCGCAACCTGTAAGGAAGTGCGAAACACCAGGGTTGATTCCGGCGACGCACCCTCCGACGCTCTTGTCAGTGATCAGAAGAGATTAAGAAAGAGCTTAAAAGTGGTGAAAAAGTGATTAACCTGTAACAGAGGTAGGAGGGGTCGTATTTATAGTCGCCAGGAGAGTTGTTTAAGGGCCTGATTTCCTGTGTAACAGCCGGAAGTAAAATCCTCAGTCTGTTTAGGAAACTGACTCCTTGATTCCCGGTGAGAGCAAATCAGGCCCGTTGATTTGGTCAAATCAGTGGCCCTGATTTGTCTCTTGCTAGTCTGGGCTCGCTTCGAGTCGGGACCCGTGCCCAATTGGAGCGAACCCATTCGTGGGTTATTGGATCTGTGAGAAGGAGATTCAGAACCCGCTTTGGACCCGCTTGTATGTGAAATTACCTTTTTACCCCCGAGCTTCGAGATTCGTGCCCAATCTGGACGGTTCCGATTTAACCCCATTTTTAGCCATATCACGAGCCCCCCACTCCTAAGGACTGAGCGTGATCAGCCTTTGAGGAGTAGTTTGACTGTTTTGGTGGCTAGCGGAGTTGTATCGGAGTCCATATGGAGGACTTAGGATCTTGAAGGGGGTAGTGAGGTAACTTTTTGATGCCATGTGCTGTTTCCTAGCCATATCGAGTATTTGGCGTCTTTCATCTATTTTTTTCGGATTATTTATTTAATTTTGCGATGTGTTTACTAATCGTTCGGGGGGCCTTAACAGTGCATTCTGGGCAATAATTGTTCGTTCAGGGGCCCAAAAATATACCCCCAAATTTTCAATTATTTTCTAGAATTTTTAGTTAAATTTTCCGAATTTTTAGCAATTTTTCGTAATTTTTAAATAAATAAAGCGATTTAAATAAATAAAAAATGATTTTTAATACTGATTTATGGCGTGGCACAATCTGGACCTCTAATCGCCGTCGAGCGTGATTTTCTGAGAGATCTGACGGTCTCCATCGCTCGGCAGATTTTTCCTCCGTTTGCGAGCTCGGAATGGCACTTGCTCGGCTGCCGACCGGAGACTAGGGGGTTTGGCGTTTTGAGCGACGTGGCGCAATCTGAGCCATCGGATGGTGGCGCGTTTCCCAAGAAAATGCTATCTTGTCTTTTAGCGCACGTGGCACAATCTGGATCGTTCATCATTAGAAGCACGAATTTCTGAGAGATCCAACGGTCGTAGTAGCTCGGTGTCTTTTTTCTCCGTTTACGGGATCGGAAAGGCACTTGCTCGGCAGCCGACAGAAGGCATGGGGTTTCGGCAGTCCGAGCGACGTGCTCGTAGCTTCGGTCGGATGACGTGGGGCAAGTTCAAGCTCGGAAAGGCGCTCGTACGGCAGCCGACCGAAGGCGGGGGGTTTCGGCTGTCCGGGCGACGTGCTCGTAGCTTCGGTCGGATGACGTGGGGCAAGTTCAAGCTCGGAAAGGCGCTCGTACGGCAGCCGACCGAAGGCGGGGGGTTTCGGCTGTCCGGGCAACGTGGCGCAATCTGAACCGTTGGATGACGATGCGCATCTCGAGACGGGCACATTTCTCAAGAAAACATTATCTTGTCGTTTAGTGTCCTCGGCGAGATCTGGGCCGTCTGATTGAGATCATGCGCGAAAGTTGAGGAGAAAGTGTGTTTTCTCCGTTTGCGAGCTCGGAAAGGCCCTTGCTCGGAATCCGGCCGGAGACGGGGGGTTTCGGCAGAACGAGCGACGTGGCGCAGTCTGGGCCATTGGATGACGACGCGCATCTCAAGACGGGCACATTTCTCAAGAAAACACTATCTTGTCGTTTAGTATCCTCGGCGAGATCTGGGCCGTCTGATTGAGATCATGCGCGAAAGTTGAGGAGAAAGTGTGTTTTCTCCGTTTGCGAGCTCGGAAAGGCACTTGCTCGGAATCCGACCGGAGACAGGGGGTTTCGGCAGGACGAGCGACGTGGCGCAATCCGTCTCGAGACGATCCTGTTCCCAAGGACATTAATGGTGCTCCGGGGTTTGTGCGGCGTTCTACCTTCTCCAGGTCATTAAGGATAACTCCTTCAATTAATGCGTGACGTTTCAACTTCCGAGGGTCATAATGGCTGGTTCTTGGAGGTTAGGCTATAAGTACTCCATTCCCCTTGTCATTTCAGTTGCAGTAATGTTGAGTTTTAGACCTCGGTGGTGTCTGCCTCTGGCGGATGCCAGTCTTGTGGGGTCTTGACCTTGATAGGTTCGGAGGGGTGGTCACTCTACTGTCTTCTTCTTCTCCCGTTCCTGACGGCCCTCATTGTGGGTGTCAGGGTCGGGGGAGAACGAGGCAGAAGTAGTGACGACTGTGATCCGAACCCGAGGTAATAGTCGCTTCGGGATGATGGGTGGTCGTTCTTCCACCAAGGTCTTCTGCCGACTCCGGCTGTCCCGAGGTGGGTGGCGGGGTCGGAGGAGATCATGGTGGAAGAGGTGACGATCCAAATTCGGAACCGGGGGCCAAGTTGCTTCGGAAGGACGAGCGATCGTTCTTCCAACATGATCTTCGGCGTTCCGAGCTTGTTTGTTTGCAACTGTGAAGGCTCTGTTGCCAGAGTCCTCTATCAGGCCGAACCTTCACAGTTACAATCAACTAGCTCGGAATGGTGCGCTCCTCCCGATCTCTGAGTGTTGATCTGCTTTCGACCGGGGCCCGTGGGTCGGCGGAATACCGACCGAGACCCGGGGCCTGGGGGGTGCTCGTCGAGGGCGGTGCCTTAAAACTTTGAATCAAAACTTTCTCTGGTTTCTCTAGTCATAGGTGGGGTGTGGAGGAGGTATAGGCAATCCGAGCGAGTTGGCTCAATTTGAACTGTTGGATGGCGGCTCGCATCTCGAGACGGGCGCATTTCTCAAGAAAACACTATCTTGTCGTTTAGCGTCCTCGGCGAGATCTGGGCCGTCTGATCGAGATCGTGCACGAAAATTAAGGAGGAAGTGCGTTTTCTCCGTTTGCAGGCTCGGAAAGGCACTTGCTCGGAGCCGACCGGAGTCTCTACAATCCGGCTCGGATTGCGTGTAGCTCGGATTCAGACCCCATTGCGCCGAGCTAGTTGACTTGGTGAGGAAGGCAGTTGTGTTGGGCCTTCGTGACGTTTCGAGAGCAGCCCAAAAGTCGCGCTCTTTCGTTTGGAAGTCCAAAGGACGTTCCATTTTACTATAAATCTTCACCCCCCCTTAGACCAAGTATCATTTTTTTACTTTTACTCTCTCTCTTCAGTTTTTACTTTGCCTTCGAAGTTTTCAGCTCTCTGGTGGCGTTGCTAGCTGTCGCGGTAGCGTTCCTTGTCTCCGGCGAACTTTCCGACCGTACCTATCACTTCAAGGTCAGTCTCTTTCCCTTCTCTTTTAGAAAAAATGGTTAAGATCACGGATGAGACCCCCGCCTCAGAGCAAGCCGTTGGCCGAGGGGATAAAGGGAAGGAGGTAGTGGAGCCGAGCGATCAGAATGTCGTTCGTCCGGACAGAGAGGGCGAAGTGGCCGAGCTGCCTAAAGAGGTTGCGGCGGTGTCCCGGGAGGGCAAGGCCGTGGTCACGATCGTGGAAACGCCGAAGACGGCGGGAGCATTCGGTCGGCAGCCCATTTCTCTGTCGAGCGTGGGAGGCGTACGGGACTACGCCGAGGACACCTTGGAGAGAGTGACCCAAGGCACGGCTAAGTTGGTGGAGGAGAACGAGCCGAGGGAGCTGTCCAAGGTGGATCATACCATCTCGTCTCTCACCGAGGGTGACCTTCACCTGATCCGAGAGGGCTTCCGGATCCCTGCCGACTATGGACTGCTCCTCCCCGGGCCGGGTTTCCGAGCCAACACAAAGTCCTTGTCGGACGTGTGCATCTTTCCGGTCGACTCCCTTATTGCCGGACTCCGCTTTCCCCTCCACCCGTTCGTGGTTGATGTTCTGACATGGTACGGTTTGAGCCCCGCCCAGCTGATGCCGAACACATGGAGGCACGTCATGGCGTTCGTCCTCCGATGCCAAGAGGTCGGCGGTAAGCCGAGTATGTTCCTCTTTCGGAGTCTCTACCGACCCTGTCAGCCAAGGCGAGACGAACAGAGGTTCTATCTTTCGCCCCGAACGGGCGTGAAGCTGATCGAGAATCTGGACTCGATCAAACATTGGAAGGAGAAGTACTTCCTCATCCGAGCTCCGGTGCCGTGGGTGATACCGACGGTTTGGGCAAAGGAGGGTCTGCCCAAGTGGACCAAGAAGGAGGCGGCGCTGAGTGATGAGGAGGCAGAGGTCCAGAAGAAGCTCCTCGCCCTGCCAGCGCTAAGCTAGAAAGAAATTACCGAGGAGGATCTGTTCCGTGGGGGTCTCAGTCCGATCGACCCTAGTATGCTTCTGGTATTTATACTCTTTGTTTAAAGTTCACGAAAATTTTTCTAAGTTTTTTCATTCGGCTTTTGCAGAGACGATGAAGCTGGATTACAAAGCTCTGGTGGCGAAGAGCCGGTCGGAGCAGGAGGCGAAGAAGAAGAGGCCTTCGGCAGGGCCTCAGGACAGCCGAGCCTCGAAGAAGCCTTCGATCGAGAAGACTGCCGACCAACCGAAGGTCGCGGTCCTCGAGCAGGGGGAGATCAGGGTCCTCGACTCTCCTGCCTCGGGTGCGCCGACACCGCCTTCGAAGGGGGATGCCCCCGGTTCGTCGAGCGGTGCGTTCGGCGTGAAAGAGGTGTTGTCCCTCCAAGTTCCTCCCCTCACTGCCGATGTGGAGAAGATCCTGACCGAGCGTCACAAGCAGATCTTCGTGCTCGACTGGTAGGTGATGAACGTCGAGGGCTTCTTGGGCGACGGCAACATCTGCATGGAGGCGGTGAGGCACCTGCCGACCCCAAAGGACCGAGCGACCCTGAAGGCCGGGCTAGCAGGGGACGCCGTGATGCAGATCGCTCGGAATACTATGTCGGTAAGTAGGCCGAGCTCTCCCTTATCAAAATTTCTTTCTTAGAATTTTTTCTAAGTCTTTGGGCTCGGATTTTAATCCGCTGTTCTTTTTCAGACCCTCTGCCACTTCAATTTCCTGGTCGAGGAGTTTGCGAACAAGGAGCAGGAGAAGGAGCGGGAGAGGGCGGAGCGCGTCAAGGCCACGCAGCACATGCTCCAGAACATGGAGGAAGCCTACGGTCGAGCCCTGCTCCACGTAGCCGCCAAGAACCCGGGCTTCGACACGTCCTCCTACCACTTTTACGACCTCGTGGAAGGGGAGGAGGGTGTTCCCGAGGGGTTGCTCGGCCCCGAGGGAGAGACGGGAGGCGCCGAAGGCGCAGGGGAGACCGAAGCCGAGGGCGAGGAGGAGGACGACTCCGAGGAGGAGAGTGGGAGCGAGGGCGATGGCGAGGACAAGGCCGGGGGGTCGACGGACCCTAACGTCAAAAAGGTCGACCCTTGACTCGGTTGTCTTTTTTAGTCCCCTTTTTTTTTGTAAGCCTAACCGCGGACTGGCCACCGCTTGTGTAAAACTTTCACCTCGGTTTTGAATGAAAATATTTTGTTTGGCAAAAATTTATCCAAGTGTTGAGCCTCGGATTTGCGTGTGACTAGTTGTAGATGTTTCGTATTGTCCCATCGGATTTATCTCCACTTTTCAGGTGAAATTCGGTCCGATCACGGAGGTTGTATACCTTCGGAAGGAGCTGGCGAAAACGAAGGGTGAGCTCTTGAACAGCCGACAGAGTCGGTTTCTCCTGCTCAGAAGGCTGGAGGAGACGAAGGCAGCTGTGCGGAGGTATTGTCGCGAGCTGTGGCAACTGCGGAAGTACCCCCAAGCTCCTTGTCCCGAAGGCGAAGTCGAGAGGCTCCGTAGAGAGCTCACTGCCGCCGAGCAGAAGAATGATGACCTTTTAGCTGAGGTCCAACACTTGGAATTAGCGGAGAAAGAACGCTCGGCGGAGGAAGAGAAGCTGACCTCCGAGTTGGAGAAGGCGTCGGCCGAGCGCAAGAGGTTATTGGCCGAAGTCGACAGGCTCAGAAGGATCACGATAGATAGGGGAATCGAGGTCACCTACTTCCGACGGCTCGCGGCTGATGGTGCCAACGCCTCTGGCTCGTCAAGGCCTTCTCGTTCGAAGAAGTCGGCGAAGGACGACGCTCTGAGAGACAGAATCATTGAACTGGAGGAAGAGATCGCGTCGCTCAAGCCTGTGCCTGAGAGGGCTAACGTTCGCAGTACGTCGTGCACTCGCGAAGAGAGCGAGATGGGGATTACATTTTACGAACTTGCGACACGCTCGCCTATGACCAGGCAGAGTCCAGCCGACGCTCAGAGCAGTGCGGCCGTCTCGTCGAGCGGGGCCTCGGCCGGCGCCGCAGTTAGAGCCAGCAGCGAAGGGGGGTCACGCTTCGTTGGTTTAGGATCGAGCTCGGAGGGCAGGCCTCGTCGTCCTCGCATTTCCCTAAACCGAAGCATTCCCCTTCCGAAGAGGCCCTGATCATGTCGTTTTATGTTCCATCGGATTTGTTGTAAAACTTTGTAGTAGAGTCGGTCTTGATGTATGTGAAGACAATATATATGAGTTTGCAAGTTTGTTTGGATAATTTTCCAAGTCTTGTGCCTCGGAAGTGTATTGAAAACTTGCAATTCGTTCTCCTTTCTTTCAGCTCGAGGCGACCGACCCTTATGCTGATTTCCACGGTTCGGATGATGAATCTGAATCTGAGGCCACTTCTGGGACGGCGGCTCTGAGTCCCAGGAGCGTCGAGCTGGAGTTACGCCGAGCTGAGAGTGAGCGGACCCACCTCTCATCCGTCCTCGTCCTTCGGGAAGCGGAGATCCAACGCCTGGAGAATAGGATTACCGAGTTGAGCCCTGCAGGGGAGGACGAAGATTCGCAAACCGCTTTCAGCAACGCTCTTCGGGTCAAGTGTATTCGGCACAACCAGTCGAAGATTATAGCCAAGCGGGACGATTTGCTCTCGGAGATTCGACACTTGCAGACTGTGGTGGCAAAGCTCCGGGAGGGTGCAGGGGAGCTATCAGCCGAGGAAGACGGACAGGCGACCGAACAGTCTAGTGAAGATATTTCCATATGAGGGCCAAGTATAGTGGGTCGGCGTCGTGTATTTTATTTGCAAACACTTTGTAACCATGGAACAGATGCATTTTGTATTACAGCCTGGTTATTTAATAAAATATTTGTCTTGCTTATAACTGTGTTGGTTGCGCCGAGGTCCTTGAACCGAGCGTGTTAGTTCCGTCGGCGAGAGTGTCGAACCGAATGGGTTCCTATATGTACGGTATTTTGTCGTTTAGTGACTCTGACAAGGTACGGAGCGAATATCTAGGCGGCTCTGTCCCCACGAAAGCGTTATCCTGTCGTTTAGCGCAGGTGGCAAGATCTGAGTCGTTGAACGCAGGCACGAATCTCGAGGCGGTACAGTTCCCAAGAAAACACTATCTTTTTGTTTAGCGCCGGTGGCAAGATCTGTAACACCCCGAATTTCAAATAAGGACAAATTCGAGATTTCACAGGATCTTTACTTCACTTCGTACAATTTTACAAGGAAAATTTAAAACTTTTTCAATAGTACATCAGAGTTCAATTACATCTTAACTTTACACAGCGGAATAATGAAATTTACAATAAATCATTTACAACATCTTTAAAATAAAAGCAGCATCAGCATATCCACTTCATAGCTTCATGTATGGTCCTTTACCTGCATGTTAATCTGTGGGCTCGTCAGTTACTTACAACTGACGAAATGTTATACACGGCTATCCTCTCTATGCCGGGAATAGTATAACAGTCTCATACTTTAACAAACCACAAAAGATTGAATGAACATATAAAGTGTCAAAAGTGATTATTCTAAACATAAGTGTATGTCATGCCTTAATGCCTAATGCACACAATTCTACACTAGGATGACACTAATGCACACTTGTTCAGATTCTATGCATCCCATACTACATAGGTCTGAGGGCAAGCGCCTACGTACTCCACATTGAAGGGTTCGATCCCTCGCCATGAGACTACCCAGTAATAAAACAAGTTTTAGAGTTATTTCACAGATACGGATCTCAGCCTCCCTGGCTTATATTAACAGATCCTAGCCTCCCTGGCTATTATATCGTGATGATAATCCCGTAAATGCCCTTCCAGCCCCAGTATATACATATTCTTTGGAGTATGGTAAACATCCGTCGACTACCCTAAGTCCCGGATAAAATACAGTCCATTTCCTATGGGGCAACCACAGTCCACCAACTGGGTCTATAGCCACGGAGATCCACCGCCGACTATATAGAAGCACCCATTTACGTTTGCACAAGTTTATTACATCTTCACTTAAGTGCCTAATTATTTTTAGTTCAAGACATGAATATGTTATCACCCTAGAATCAGTTTTACCTCATACCGGATTTATTCACAAAATACGAGATCGCCCGACGGCATTATCTCAAAATCATATCAATTCTTTCTTTCAAAATTACCGGTAACCGAAGTCTTACTAATTCTTAATCATAATCTTTCATGTACAAGAAAAACATGGGTACACATACCCTTTTGTAATCATGTCTTAAACTTATATAATTTCATCTTCAACTCATTCACAAATGGTCAATAACTTGTCTCAATTCATGATCTAATTATTCATTCATGATTTTCATAGCAAAATAATTCTTTTCAATTACACCATTCCATCATATGAATTTTATCACAAAATCCAAGCTCATATGGTGTCTCGATTCACTTCGAGATATTTCTTAAACAAAATACAAGTGCAATCTCTTCACAACACATAAATTTTATATTGTACTCTTCTTCACAAAAGAAAAATTGTATTCTCAATTAATAATTTTGAAGTCGCATAATCCTATCTCAATTTCCACTTTTATTTCTCAAATTTCATGAAAAATCTATGAAATTAATTTTAATAAGTTCCATATCAATTTACTTCAAACATTTCTTAAACAAAATAAAAGTACGATCTCCTCAAAAGCACTTCACAAATTAATACTTTACATTTCTTCACTACAAAGTTCAATTCTCAAAATTTCATTTTATATCAAACTATATTTTATAACTAAAGTTTACTATACTAAAAATCCAATTCATTTCATATCAACCTAAAGTTTATAACTCATTCAAAAAAATAATTCAACCCCATCAGCCTCATTCAAAATAAAAAAAATAATTAAAACCCCAATCAGCCTACAGTTTATAACTCATTCAGAATAAAAAAAATAATCAAAACCCCATCAGGGGAATCGAACCCGTACACAACCAAGGCAAAGCCCACTGATTCACCGTAAGCCAGAGAGTCCAACCGGACTCTTTGTCCATTTCTTAACATAAACCTTTCTTATATCAATTATCGGGTTCTGTACTCATTTGAAATAAAACAAAACAATGTTTTGGGCTTACTAGGGATCGAACCCAGGCCGAAACAAGGAAGCATCTCACGCTCAGCCACTGGGCCGATTGTATCCCACGGTATAAGATCACTTCGTGGATTGTATACTAACTTTCTGTTATTCCATTCTACTTATAAAACTCGATTTCCTCAATTTGTTCAAGATCTTTTGTTAGACTGAAATTTATTCCTGTAATCTGAGTTTACTTTTTCAACAGTAAATTATAATTTATAAATCATATTTTAGACAATAGTTTATTTCTCCCTATTAATAAGCATGAATTTGTATTTACTCAATTTAATCAAAAATAGCACATTAGATCTTTTATGAACAATCAAATTAGTCCCATAGTATCAAATTCACTTTACTAAAAAATGTATTTTCTTATTAAAAAGGAAAACTCAACAATTATCAAAATCTCTAGATTCATGTATACTAGTGCATGGCAATAATAAATTCTTTTCTCATTTAACAACTAACAAGTTGTAAGTTAATCTACTAATCATAACATGATTCACTACTATTCATCACATCCATTAGCATAAATTGTTCTACTTATCATAATCAAAATTTCTATATTATTCATAATTACTAGCATGCATAGTTCTAGAAAATATAGAAAGTAGGAGACACCCACCTCAATGAAAGCTTGAACAATTGAAAAAATGATCACCACTTCTAGCTCCAAGACTCCTAGCTCTTCTCCTCCTAGCAATGGCCTCCAAGCACAACACTATCTTCTCTCTTTCTTTTCTTTCTCTTGATTTTCTATTCTTTTTGGTATGTGAAATGAGAAGAAGAGAGGTGCTATTTATAGGGTTTGTAGAGGGTTCAATTTGCAAAATTACCCACCTAATAAATTCTATTTTTAATTCTCCGACTCTTCATATTTCATAACTCTCAAACTCCCACCTTTTGGTTTGTCCACCTCTTCATATTTGTAACTTCTATAACTTACAACTCTTCTCATCCCCACTCTCTCACACTAATTCTCTCTCTCTCTCCCAAAAACCCAAACCGGCCTCTACTTGGATTCCATCCGGGTTACCCTTGTGCGTGTGAATGCAGCACACTTGCACACAAATGTGCTTTGTTGCTTCACTCAAGTGGGCCTCCAAATGCCATGTCACCATTTTAAAAAAATACTTACCAAATTCTTCAAAGGCCCATGCTTATACACAGGGCCCATCTCCAATTTTATTATCCATATCACATTATATCCTTATACATATGTTTTTTTCAACGGCCCATTCAACATGCAAACTATATCAACCCATATATATATATCACCGTATACCATACACATACTATACCTTATACATATATATTATATAATATATATTTTATACTCTTTTGAAAACTACCGGGTGTTACACACCCTCCGAATTTAATTTTAGAAATAAATATACTCATCTACGAACACCAAAAACACGTGCGTTGCACATAAAATACCAAAATACTAAAATTGACTTTTTCAACAAAAAAAAATGTTAAATACAATATAAGAAAATTATTTATTAATTTATACATTATATGACGTAATTACTACGTGCGTAGGAAACACGTGCATCGCACGTAAAATATCAAAATGCAAAAATCGACTTTATCCATGAAAAATTATTAAATATAATCGAAAACAATATAACAAAAATTTATTTACTAATTTACATATATTTCATGATGAAATAACAACACGTAGAAAGCACGTGCATTAAACGTGCAGAAAATCGAAAAATGCATTTTAATAATAAAAATATAGTTGGGGTGTTACAAGATCTGGGCCGTCTGATCGAGATCATGCGCGAAAGTTGAGGAGAAAGTGAGTTTTCTCCGTTTGCGAGCTCGGGAAGGCACTTGCTCGGTAGCCGACCGAAGGCGTAGGGCTTCGGGCTTCGGCTATTAGGCAGGAGTGCTCGGATTATGTGGCCGAACGTAGCTTCGGTGTCCTTCCACTGACGGAGCAGAGGGGCGGACCATTCCCGGTTTGCCGCGAAGCAAGCTTGGGGGGACTGGGAGCTAAGTGTTGGACCCTGGGACCATCGTCGTAGTCCGGCGGTTGTGGGAGCAATTCCGAACGGCGATCTACTCCTGGCTCGCTCGGGGGCGAGCCGAGGAGGTAAAGTCGAGCCGAGTGTTGGACTCCGAACCATCGGTTTAGTTCAACGGTTGTGGGAGCAATTCCGAACGGCGATCTACCCCTGGTTCGCCCGGAGGCAAGCCGAGGAGGTAAAGTCGAGCCGAGTGTTGGACTCTGAACCATCGGTGTAGTTCAACGATTGTGGGAGCAATTCCGAACGGCGATCTACCCCTGGTTTTCTCAGAGGCGAGCCGAGGAGGTAAAGTCGAGCCGAGTGTTGGACTCCGAACCATCGGTGTAGTTCAACGATTGTGAGAGCAGTTCCGAACGACGGTCTACCCCTGGTTCGTCCGGGGATGAGCCGAGGAGGTGAGGTCGAGCCGAACGTTGGACTCCGAACCATCGGTGTAGTTCAACGGTTGTGAGAGCAATTCCGAATGACGGTCTACCCCTGGTTCGTCCGGGGACGAGCCGAGGAGGTGAGGTCGAGCCGAACGTGGACTCCGAACCATTGGTTGAAATCTCAGTTTAAAAAGCAGTTAAGAGGGGAGAGAAGCATGCGAATTCAAAAACACGAAAGAGCTTTCTTTATTGATAATCGACGGCGAACCGTTTTACATAGTACATTTTATGAAAATAGGTTACAAGTCGGAGGACTGGAATGGCTCGATATCCTATGATACTTAGAGTGGCGCCGGAGCGCTTTCTTGGTATTTTAGGAGGTGGTCGGCATTCCAAGCCCTCGGAAGCTCTCTGCCCTCTAGGTCTTCAAGACGATATGTTCCGGGCCGAACTACCCTCGTGATCATGTACGGCCCTTCCCAGTTCGGAGCCAGCTTGCTCTTCTGACTGGGGAAGGATAAGGCTAGCTTTCGCAAGACTAAATCTCCTTGCTTAAGATTGGCAGGTCGGACCTTTTTGTTGTACGCTAGTTCAACCCTTCTTTGGTAAGTCTGCTGCCGAATTGACGCCCTTTCCCTTAGTTCATCTATCAGGTCTAGGTCTGCTCTGAGGTCCCTGGCATTCTGTGCTTCGTCATAGGCTGTGAGCCGAGGGGAAGGTATTCCGACCTCGAGAGGTATCACGGCCTCGGACCCATAGGTGACGTTGAAAGGGGACTCGCCTGTGGGGGTCCGCTTGCTCGTGCGGTAGTTCCATAGGACGTTGGAAGTTGGTCGACCCACAAGCCCTTGGAACTTTTGTCTAGCCTTTTCTTGATGCCTGCGAGGATCTGCCGATTAGCATTTTCTGCCTGTCCGTTCGACTGAGGGTGGGAGACGGACGAGAAGCACTGCTGGATGGCCAGGTCGTCGCATAGAGCTCGGAATGCCGCGCCAGTGAACTGAGTCCCGTTGTCCGTCACGAGGACGCGGGGGACGCCGAACCTACAAATGATGTTCTTCCAGAAGAACTGTACCACCTTGTTCTCGGTTATAGTGGCGAGGGGCTCGGCCTCGACCCACTTCGAGAAGTAGTTGATGGCTACGACCAAGAATCTGAACTGACCCGGAGCCGGAGGGAAAGGCCCTAGTAAATCCATCCCCCACATTGCAAAGGGGATGGGACTTAATAGGGAGGCGAGGTTGGCCTGAGGGAGGCGTCGGATGCTGGAGTGTCTCTGACAAGAGCTGCATTGCCGAACGTGTCGCTCGGCGTCTTGAAGGAGGGTCGGCCAGAAGTATCCATAATTTAGAGCTTTTCGGGCCAAGGACCTGAATCCTGAGTGTGCCCCTCCGATGCCTTCGTGGAGCTCTTGTAGGGCATATTCGGCCTGATCCGGAGAGAGGCACCTTAGGTATGGTCGGCCGTCTATTTGAGAGAAAGAGCGTTTGTATAGGATGCCCTCGATCAAGACATACCGCTCGGCCCGGGTTCTGACTCGGCGAGCCTCTTTGGGGTCTTCGGGTAGGAGCCCGTCCCTCAAGAACTCCACTAGAGGCTTCATCCAATTATCTTGTAACATGACCGGCAACGATTCCGCCGAGCCAGGTGTCTCGTCTTCGATGCTCGGCTTAGAGAGGACTTCGATCAGTACGGTCTGTTCGAGACCTTGCAGGAAGGACGAGGCCAATTTGGAGAGGGCATCGGCCTGTGAGTTCTCTTCACGAGGGACCCGCTGGATGAGCGCCTCCTCGAACCGGTTCATGAGGGCCCGAACCTTGGTGAGGTACTTCGCCATCCGCTCGTCTCGGGCCTCGTACTCGCCCAAGACTTGGTTCACGACGAGCTGGGAATCGCTGTGGATTCGGAGGCGCTGCGCCCCAGCACTCCGTGCAAGTCCGAGACCAGCAATGAGAGCCTCGTACTCCGCCTCGTTGTTCGAGGCCTTGAAGTTCATACGGATCGCGTACTGGAGGACGAAGTTGTCAGGGCCGTTCAGAATGATGCCAGCGCCGCTTCCTTCATTACAAGAGGATCCGTCCACGAAGACTGTCCAAATGGGGGGTCCATTCGGGACGTGGCCGACCTCAGGGATAGTGGACTCTACGATGAAGTCGGCGAGTGCCTGCGCCTTAATTACTGTCCGAGGTTGGTAAGAGATGTCATGCTGGCTCAGCTCTATGGACCACTTCATCAGCCGGCCCGAGGTCTCAGGCTTGTAGAGGATCTGCTTTAGGGGTTGGTCGGTGAGGATGACGATCGAGTGGGACTGAAAGTATGGCCGAAGCTTCCTCGCCGCCATGACTAGGGCGTAGGCCATCTTCTCTATCTTCGGATAGCGGAGCTCGGCGTCCCGAAGCACCTTGCTCACGTAGTAGATAGGCCTTTAGGTTCGGTCCTCCTCTCTCACCAAGACAGCGCTCAAGGTCTGCTCGGAAGCAGCCAAGTAGACGAAGAGGGTCTCGCCCGGGACCGGTTTGCTGAGCAGAGGGGGTTCACCAAGTATGCCTTCAACTGGTCGAACGATTCCTATTGTGGTTGGCCCCATTCAAAACCCTTAGCCCCTCTGAGTGCTTTGAAGAAGGGGAGGCACTTTTCCCCCGACCTCGAGAGGAACCGACCGATAGCAGCGAGCCGACCAGTGAGCTTCTGCACCTCCTTGATGTTCCGAGGCGGGGCCATGTCTAGTATGGCCTTAATCTTCTCGGGATTAGTTTCGATTCCTCGTTGGCTTACCATGAAGCCGAGGAACTTTCCCGAAGAGACCCCGAACGCACACTTGTTCGGGTTCAGCCGCATGCTGTGCCTTCTCAACACGCCGAAGGCCTCCTGGAGGTCGGCCACGTGATCAGTGCCTCGGACGCTTTTGACGAGCATGTCGTCAACGTACACCTCCATGTTCCGGCCTATCTGGCTCTGGAAGACCTTGTTGACGAGGCGCTGGTAGGTGGCGCCTGCGTTCTTCAAGCCGAACGGCATGACCCGGTAGCAGTAGAGGCCTTGGTCGGTGACGAAGGAGGTCTTCGGAATGTCCGGAGGGAACATTCGGATTTGATTGTACCCCGAGAAGGCGTCCATGAAGCTGAGGAGCTCATGGCCCGAGGTGGCGTCAATAAGGGTGTCGATGTTCGGGAGAGGGAATGGATCCTTCGGACACGCCTTGTTCAGGTCGGTGAAGTCAATGCATATCCTCCACGAGCCATTGGACTTCTTGACCATTACAACATTCGACAGCCACTCGGGGTAATTTACCTCCTGTATGAACTTGGCCTTCAGCAGTTTATCCACCTCCTCCTTGATGGCCTGCTGTCGTTCGGGAGCGAACTTTCGCCTCTTCTGCTGAACCGGTTTGCACCCCAGTTCGACACTCAGGCGATGGACGAGCAGCTCCTCGGAAATTCCGGGCATGTCCGCGGTCGACCAAGCGAACAAGTCACGGTTATCCCGGATGCATTGAATCAGGTCTGAGCACAGTGCGGTCGGCAAGGACTTGCTGATGAGGAACTTCCAGCTCGGGTCCTCGTCCGAGAAGAGCACTTCTTCTAACTCGTCCGCCGGCTCGGACGTTGGCCGAGCTTTCGGCTCGGGAATTTCTAGTGTCTCGAGCGAGAGCACTGGTCCCCCGGTGGAAGTCATGTAGCACTTCCGAGCTGTTTCTTGGCTTCCCCTGACTTCCCCTACTCCCGACCGAGTGGGGAACTTCATTTTCAAATGGTACGCCGAGGGGACAGCTTCCAAGGTGGCTAGGCCGGGTCGGCCTAGGATGACATTATACGCCACCGGGATGTCGACGACCATGAAGTCCATCGGCTCGGTCCGGGTAGTAGGGGCGCTTCCCGCAGTTACGTCTAGGGTTATCACCCCCTCGACAGTTACCGGGACCCCCGTGAACCCGTGGAGTGTGTAACCGGCCGGTTTGAGACGGTCCCGAGACAGGTGCAGGCCTCGGAAGGCCGAGAGGAAAAGAATATTGACCGAACTCCCATTGTCTACTAAAATCCTCTGCACCTTGAAGTTGGCCATCCGGAGGTCGATGACGAGGGCATCACAGTGTGGGGTTCGGACCCCTTCGAGGTCTGCGTCGGAGAAAGACACAGGGACGCCGAGACCTTTGGGGGGAGGGGCACTGTGAACCGAGTTGACCTCTCGGACGAAGGCCTTCCGGGAGGAATTAGAGGAGCCCCCCATGGGGCCTCCGTGAACCAGGTGCAGAATCCGTTCCTCCTCGAACTCGGGTGTCTCTTCGCGTCGCTAGGAGCGATTGTTAGCCCCCCGAGGCGGAGGGGAATTGTGATCCGCCCGATCGTTAGCCTTCACGAATTTGGCCAACTGCCCCCTCCGGATGAGGGATTCGATCTCATCTCTCAGAGCCCGGCAGTCGTTCGTGTCGTGGCCGTGGTCCCGATGGTAACGACACCATTTATCTTTGTTCCTCCTCTTTGCCGGGGTGTGCATCCTCGGAGCTGGAGGGATGACCCCCTCCTTCTCCACTTCCATTAGGATGGTAGAGACGTTAGTGGTGAGGGGAGTGAACTTCTCGAACCTGGGGGGAGGGCGACGCTGACCGCCATTGTCCTTCTGAGCTTTCTTGGACCCCTCTTCCCCCATCGCCTTCCTTTTCGACCCTGAGGAGGGCCCCCCGAAGCTCGGAAGGGCTTCAGCCTCCTCTGCTCGGATGTACTTCTCGCACCTCAGGAGGAGGTCGGCGAAGTCATGCGGGGGCTTCTTGGCTAGGGACGATCGGAGGTTGGCGTTGAGAACGTTCGACTGGAACGCCACGGTCGCTACTGACTGGTCTAAGGAGGCGATAGACCTAACCTCTGCGGTGAATCTCTTCACATAGTCCCGCAGCTTCTCTTCCCTTTCCTGCCGCAGGTTCAGTAGGGAGAGGCTTGTCTTCTCAGCTCGCCTGCTACTCACAAAGTGAGTTATGAACAGTGTCTCAAACTGCTCGAACGAGAAGATGGAGAAGGGGGCGAGTCTGGAATACCATTCCCGAGCCCACCCCCTGAGGGTGGCAGGGAAGGTCCTGCAGAGCACGGCGTCGAAAGCCTGATGGATCAGCATCAGGGTCTTGAAGCTTTCGACGTGATCGACTGGGTCGGATTCCCCTGAGTACGTTTCAAACTGTGGAGGTTTGAAACCCCTCGGTATGTGGGCCTCCATGATCGACCGCGAGAAAGGGGGTCGGCTGGGACGGATGGTTCCTGCTCGGGACTCCTCCTCCCTGACCATGCGGCCGATACGCCTTTCCACCTCATGGAGACGGCGGATGAGGGCGTCGTCTCTCTGCTGGTAATCGTATGACTCCCCGGACTCCACTTCGTAGGAGGGGGAGCGCGGACTGCGGCGCCGGTAGTCCTGGGATCGGCGAGGACTGTATTGTTGCCGCTGGCGGCTGGGAGCCGGGGAAGGACTTCGGGTTCGGCGGTGAGGACTGGGGTCCCTCGGGGGCGTCGGAGCCCTCTGAGCATTTTGGACGTTCTGCCGAAGGTTGAGGGCCTGTAGCACGGTGTCCTGAAATTGCAGGAACTCGGCACGAGTGATCGGTGCGTCATTGTTCCTCCAAGGATGCCGATCCGCGGGGGAATGCGGTCTCCTCCTCCTGCGTTCGGGAGACATTGCCCGGCCCCTGCGGTCCGGGGACCTCCTACCGTCTCGGCGACAAGGAGACCGCTCACCCTGACGCTGGCAGGAGGCTCCTTCTCGGGCCCGCCTCTCGTCAAGGTGGGTGCGGAGGTCGTCGTCCTTCTGGCGGTTCAGGAGCGTGTTGCGGAGGTCGGGATGATGAGAAGCCATCGAGTCCGAGGACCCATTATGGACCGAGACATGGTCCGGGTTGAGGGGCTGCTTCTGCTTCCAACCGTTATGGCCGGAAGGGCCATTGTTGGGTTGCTGCTTGGGAAGAGGAGGTTGGCCCTGCTGGGCCGGCGGAGGAAGGTCGGGCTGAGGAATAGGATTGAAAGGGGCTTCCTCTGTAGGGTCGGCGGGATTAGCCCCACGGTTTGATCCTCGGGATCTGACCTTCTTTGGAGGCATGGTTGGAGAGGACGACAGAGGAGGGGCTGAGGCTGTTCGTGTGGTTGTGTTCCCACAGACGGCGCCAATCTGTTACCGCTGATTTCGGTGTGGGGGTAAACAGATAGAATTTGTGAGTCCGAGAACAACCTGAACAGTTGACTCAAGCCTTCTTGCTCCTGGCGCAACCTGCAAGGAAGTGTGAAACACCGGGGTTGATTCCGGCGACGCACCCTCCGACGCTCTTGTTAGTGATCAGAAGAGATTAAGAAAGAGCTTAAAAGTGGTGAAAAAGTGATTAACCTGTAACAGAGGTAGGAGGGGTCGTATTTATAGTCGCCAGGGGAGTTGTTTAAGGGCCTGATTTCCTGTGTAACAGCCGGGAGTAAAATCCTCAGTCTGTTTAGGAAACTGACCCCTTGATTCCCGGTGAGAGCAAATCAGGCCCGTTGATTTGGTCAAATCAGTGGCCCTGATTTGTCTCTTGCTAGTCTGGGCTCGCTTCGGGTCGAGACCCGTGCCCAATTGGAGCGGACCCATTCGTGGGTTATTGGATCTGTGAGAAGGAGATTCAGAACCCGCTTTGGACCCGCTTGTATGTGAAATTACCTTTTTACCCCCGAGCTTCGAGATTCGTGCCCAATCTGGACGGTTCCGATTTAACCCCATTTTTAGCCATATCAGTATTTATATAGCATATTCGAAGGTCGACATGTATAAAAGTATCACGAACAACGAAAATCTAAAATCTGGACAGCACGACGTTGCTGTACCAAAAATGTGATTCCCGTTGCTACGAGATAGAAAATGTGGATCCGTCAGGAGGTCTAGAAACTAGACTCCTGTCCGGTTCCAACGCATATAATTAGGTACATGAAAGTGGTGGTAACATGCGTCAAAACAGCGAACTACACTGTTAATGTGTTCAGGCAGAATTTGTGAATCTAAGTTTAAACAGGTGAAACAGGGTTAAAATATTGTTAATTAATTCTGAGAAAATATGGGGATGTCCTCTAGGGTGTCCAGCAACAGCATATAAAGTTTCAAGTCAAACTCTTACTATTAACATAGTTTAATTAATTCGCAAACTAAAGATGTGCAGCAGTTTTGCGAATCTGTGTCTACCGACACAGCTGCAGTAAAACTACGATAACTCCTAGACCGTAACTCCGAATTCAACAATTCTGGAGGCTATCGACATCTAGACATCTAGAGCTACATTTACTGTTCAGGACTCAGATTCATATTCTAACTTTAAAGGAGTCAAAACAGCATAGTAAGGTCTAGGACAGCAACAAATGAGAATGTCTTACGTGTATAGGTTGCATGATAATTGGTTGTTAGGCGTCTAGATTAATGTGTGATACATATACAGGATAATGGTTATCAAAAAAGCAAGCAAGATTTATTTCTTAACTCAAATGGGTGCAAGATCATCACATCCAAGGTACGACACACATCTACAAATCTAGGGTTTCTTAATTTCATAAGTTCATGTGTCTAGGGGATAAAATGAGTCCAAGTAGTTGTAATATAATATAATAAAATTGTTGTGACTCTTAAGATTATGAAATTTATGAGGATTAATATTTGATCAACAACAACGAGTCAAAGAGAAGTCACAACTTCTAACTATTTGCAATATTTTCAAATTAATGCTTGTACTAGAACAAAAATATGTACAAGAGGAATACTTGCCTTGATTGGATGAGGGCATTGATCGACGATCGAGATCGGATGGATTGGATCGGAGCGGATCTTAATAGAAGATCAAGATTAAGACGATCGGGCGGCTGAGTTCTGATCTGGCTGAAAAGATCAGATCTTGATCGAATCCAACGGCCGAGATTAAATCTCCCCTCCTTCTGTTTCTTCTTCCCTCCTTCACTGTACAGAGGGTGAAAGAGAGCAGCACCGGCGGGGTCTTCAACGGCGGCGACTGTGGTGCGACTGCGAGGCGGCGCGAGGAGACGTCAACGGGTAGCGGCGCTGTCGTCGAGGGGCGTCAACAGCGACGGGGACAGGCGCGATGGCGGCAACTCTGTTTTGGGTTTGAAAACAGGGGAGCGATGGCGGGGAATGGGTTCACTGTGTTGATTGACGATGGTGGTCGGAGAGGAGGTCGTGGGGATGAGGAGATGGCGGCGAGGCGATGGGTGGAGAAAACTGGCGATGGGTAGTAGGTTCGGGAGTTGGGTTCGGTGGTCGAAGGAGTGGGGACGATGGTGGATGATGGCAGCGGTGGTGATTGTGGGGTTGACGAGGAGCGGCGACGGTGAAGGTCGTGGTGGTGAAGATGAGAGGGGGGCGAAGGCGATCGGGTTTGGGCGGAGGAGCAGAGAAAGAGACGGGAGACGATGCGAGCGGAAGGAAGAAGATGGAGAGCGGCGGGTTGGATGGGGGTCTGCACAGTAATTAGGTTAGGGGTTAGGGTTAGGGTTAGGGGTGTTTAGGGTTAAATAGTATAGGATTTTGGGTTTTTGGGTAGATAATCCAATAGGAGAAATGGGTAATGGATTTGGGTTTTAATGGGGTATTAGGATCTCAATGAAAAGATCCAATAGAATAGATAAAATAATAAATGAGAATTAGGATTATACAACAAAATATATTTGTACTAAAATATGAAAATTATTTGAAATGACTACAAATACAATTAACGATAGAAATAGATTTTTAAATTAAAAATCAAGGGTAATAATATTAATAGTAAAAATACTAATAATAGCACTGATAACAAGAATAATAAAAATGATAATAATAACAATAATAATAATTTTGGTATTCATATCAAAACGAGATTTGAGATAAACAAGTTTAATAAAATCCAAATAGTAATAAAATAAGATACAATAGCCGATCACTTATAAAATAATCATTAAAGTTAGGATATACTACTAGTCGAAGAAAATACAACTTCCAGTCCGAAAAGATTTTAAATAGAAGGCACAAATCGAGTTTAAAAATAATACTGAATTTATGCATAATTAAAATACGGTAAATATTTTGAAAAATATGTATTTAAGGAAACAGGGGTTACAATTCTCATCAAATGTAATCTCAACAAAAGAAATCTTAACATTGATACTATCTATGTGTGTTAGAATTAGGGGTAGGAAAGAATAAATTCGTATTGATTGATTAAACTGAGTACAATATGTCTCCTATACATAGGAGAGATGGGAAGACTAAACCAATACATTATTCGATATGAGACTAAATTAATATCTCTCATAATATAATACCTAACACCCTCTCTCAAACTCAAGTTGGTTTAGGCAACATGAGTTTGGAATGTTGACGATGTTGATGTGGCAGGGACGATACACGGTGATGCACTTGGTGACGAAGCACGATGTAGAGAAGATGCTCAAGTAGATGGCGCATGTTGGGATCTCCATATTCCGAACAGTAACGAATCTTGGAATCTCCATATCCCAAACTATGATGGATATCGAGATCTCCATATCCCGAACTATGATGGATCTCGGGATCTCCATTTTTTGAACTGTGTTGTAGAAGTAGTAGTGGTGGCGCTTGACTAGCGGCGCATGTTGGGATCTCACCCCTGACTTGAGAATAATAGTAGTGATGGGATCTAGAATGATGTTGGATCTCCCCCTCTTAAACTCATGATGGATTAACTTCTGTGAGGTTGTAGCGGGACCTGGATGCGGAAGATGGACTATAGAAGTTGAAGAACATGCAAGAAAGATTTTTTTTTTTAACAAAACAGAAAAGGAAATAAACCAAAAAAGGAAATATGGGTTTTGGTAAGTGGGCCGGGTTGGGTAGACTGGTTATTTGGATTCTGGTTTTTGGAAAATAGGGTTATTTGGATATAGGGTTAGAGTTTTGAATATGTAACACCTCATAATTTTATTTTATTTTATTTAAAATGCATTTTTTTCACTTTTGCACGTATGATGAACGTGTTAATTTTTTCATCTCTATTTCGTGCTCTCATTTACTATTTAGCATGCATAATCTTTATTTAGTCTTTTATTAAACCCATGGACCTAAAGAGAGATTCTAGCCGAGCCCACTAGAATAATTAATTAAATTGATTAAAAAGAAAGCTCATGGGACAAGCCCATTAATTAAATCCTATTTTAAGTTGTGCATAGACTCATACATGACATGTAACAACTTTTAATACACATTTTTAAACTATAGGAATTGTATTAACTTTTGTGTATGTGTGTGCACAACACGTGCACGTGGAAATTGAAGAGCCAAAAAGGGGGGGTTGGCCGGTTTTGACATGAAGAGGTGGGGGTTTGAATTTTTGAAGAGTTAGGATCATGAAGAGTTGGGAGTTATAGGAGTTAGGATTATGAAGAGTTGGAAAATTAAAAGAGTAATTTATTAGGAGGATAATTATGCAATTTGAACCCTCACATTGACTTATAAATACACCTTCATTTCTCTTCTCTTGTCATACCTAAACTAAACAAAATTAAGAGAGGAAAAGAAAGAGAGAAGAGAGTACCATTTGTGCATTGGAGAGCTTTTGCTAGGAGGAGAAGGACAAGGAGGTGCTAGTTGGAGCTAGGAGCTAGAAGAGGTCTCTTCATTCTTAGTTGTTACTCGCCATAAGAGGTGGGTGATTTCTTACTTTCTAAATGTAGAAAATGCATGCTTAAATTTATAAATGAGTAGTATAGATTGAACATGATGTGATGTATGTAAACAAAATCCATGTTAATATAGTCTACCAAGAATGAAGAAATCTTGTTGTGATTAAGTAACCAAATGTCACCATGATAATTAGAAGAAGAGTATTGACAAAAGTATTTATGCCATGAACCATGCTAGTGTGTTTGTAAATTTTGTACATGTCATTTGTAAGAAAATATGTAGAAACAATGTTATGTTCAATATATGCCTTGATAACTAGAAAGAAAGATATTTTGAATTAATGTCATGAATCACACTAGTATGCTTGATAAATTGCACATGTCAAAATATATAACTTATATGTTGAATTTTCTCTTTTTGGAAACAAATTATAGTGAAGTTCATTTGGAGTACAAATAAAATCTTATAAAGTGATTAAAAAGAAATATATTGCTACTTTTTGGAATAATGCAAATTTATGGTTATTAAAGAAGGGAAATAATATTTTTTTTGGATACAAAGTTTAGAATATCAACAAAAAAATTAGTAATTTATTGTTTTTGTGAAAACTCGGTATGAATGGGAAAATTCGGATCAAGTAGAAAAATTAGATCCATTGAACAATCGAGTTTGTGAAAATAAGTAAATAACAGTACGGTTGAACAAAAGCACATTAGTATATTTTCACAACAAAAATTACTGTTAGACTTATTGGTTAGTGAAGACCCCTTAAGATCATGTACTGTAGCGCGCCTGTGTGAATTGGTCGCGAGTTCAAATCCTGGCAACCAATTCTTTTTTTTTGATTTCGGTTTAAACAAATAAACAGTGAAGCGTTAATATATAGTAGATTTGGCCCACCTTTATAACACAAAGCCCACATGGGCTTAGTGGCTAGCGGGGCTGACTGTGGGCGTTCTCTGGGTGCTGTGCAGGTTGCCTGGTTCGAAACCTGGGGTGCCCCTTTTTCTTTTTTTTTGTTTTGATTAATATTGGGAGTGCTTCTAATGCTAGAAAATTTTGGAAAATTTGTATTATTCTTGTAAAATGATATGGATTTATTAGAAATAATTTTAGAAGTTTTCATGGATATTTGAGATATAAAAATGGAAAATTGAGATAGGAAAATGAATTATGTGACTTCAAAATTTATTATTTGAGAATAGCACTTTTATTTGTGAACAAGAGTAAAAAAATATTTTTTTTTTGTCAAGTGATTTCTCTTGAAGAGATTACACTCTTATTTTGTCTAAAGAATATTTTAAAGTGAGTTGAGACATTGTATGAGCTTGAATTTGTTAATAAGATTTCTTGTGGTGAAATTGTATTTTTGAAAAGAATTATTTGCTTCTAAAGATTATGAATGGACAAATGGATAATGAATAGTGTCAAGACTAAGAAAATGATTACTTTGTGAATAAGTTGAAGATAAGAATATTTAAGCTTAAGACATGTTTATTGAAGGGTATGCGTACCCATGGATTCTTGTACATGAAAAGTTGTGTTTAGAGTTAGTGAGACATCGGGTACCGGCACTATTGAATTGAAAAGAGTTGAGATATATTTTGAGATATGGCCATGGAGCTATCTCGTATTTTGTTGCTTAAGTCCGGTAGGGGGTAAAATTAACTCTAGGTATGGAAATTTATTCATGCTTTGAACTTAAGAATTAGGCACTTAAGTGAAGATGTAGTAAACTTCGGCAAACGTAAGTGGGGCTCTCTATATGGTCAGGCGGTGGTCTTGATGCGGCGGTTCACCGGGATTAAAGACCCAGTCGGGCGGTGTACTCCGGGACTGTGGTTGCCTCGTGGGAGATGAGCTTTTATTTAAATTCGGGACTATGCATAGTCGGGCGGATAGTTGGCCGTACTCCAAAGTATATACGTATACCGAGGCTAGAGGGGCACTTGCGGGAGGTTCGCACGACGAGGAGTCTGTATAACAGTCGGGCGGGGGTCTTGCTGCGGTGGTTCTCCGGGACTGGGATCCATACTCGTGGAACGTCTCAACTTCATTTTATTACTGGGTAGTTGTCATGGCGAGGGATCGAACCCTTTATATGTGGAGTACGTAGGTGCTTGCCCTCGGACCTATGTAGTATGGGATGCATAGAATCCGAACAAGTATGCATTAGTGTCATCTTAGTATAAAATGTGTGCATTAGACATTAAGGCATCGCATACACTTACATATTTAGCGTAGTCACATTTAACACTTTTTATTTATTCAAGTTCGTGATTTGTTAAAGTACTAGATTTGCCCATTGACACGTGCCTACGGCACGTCTTCGGAATGATGCACCTGGTTTGATTATATAAAATAGTTTTGGAGCTTCAACAAATTAATTGAAGTAGCAAACATATTATATGAGAAAGCAGTATATCTACTTTTAAGCTCAACCATCACCTTCTTGATCATTAGCTTGAACTCGCCTGGAATGCATATAGTTTGTTAGAAACACTACATAGATTATTTTTTTTAACTTCAACATTACTTTTAGATGCTTGTAATAGTTATGCAAGGACATTATCATATAAGTTTTATAGAGCTTACTCTAATCCCATACCCACTATAAGCATGTCTAAATATAATGGTAATGCAAGTGCATGTGTGAAGGTATCTACAATACCAATAATCTAAACATTTGTTTGTCTGAGATTCAGTTTGCAATTGAAATACCTCTTATTATTATTTCAACCAAAATGAAATACATGAAGTTCTCAAAACTCTAATCCAAGCTAATCAAGTCTTTTATCTCCACTTTGTCTTCCCATTGCACCTTTATAAAAAATTCAAACTGGATAAATAACAAATTTACTTTAGCTGTCTTTCATGAGTGGAGAGTTTGCACCCTTCACTGGTAAACTCCAGTCATCCCAATCCTATATATTCAAACATACACTAAAATTTCTTATATGTTATGTTATCCATAGTCTCTAATAACCAGTGAAGGGAACACTTCACGATAGTATTTTCTTTTGTAGTAAAGAAATTAATGTTGCATATTTGCCAAGTTATTTTAGGTTGCTAGTCAGCTTACCTGTCCTGCTATGGTCTGGAATCCCAAATTGAGGCCACCAAATAATCCATCTCTCACTTGCGTACAACTTAAATCAAAACCAATAAAAAATTCATCAAATAAATCACCAAATAAAAACTTTTAAAACCAAAAAATAAAATAATCATACCTCTCTGAACTTAAATCCCATGCACACACAAAATTCGAGTCAGTGAAAAACTGTGTAATCCCCTGCACACAGAAATTAAAAATTAGAATGAGAATTCGGTTAATGAGATGAAATTAGAGTCGTCGCATCGCATATAGAGACTCTCGATTCGGTGGAGGGGAGTCTCCGATACAGAGTCGCTTGATATTCGCGCTCGATTTGGTGGAGGGGAGTCACTAATATGGAATCAGCAACGGATCAGATATCGACGATGACCTCTTGATTAGGGTTCGACATTGGATTTGGATTTGGATTTGCTTTGAGATTTTTAAATTTTCAATTTTTCAAAATTTAAAATTTTTCAAATTTTCAAAATTTTGAATTTTTTTTTTGTTTTTAAATTTTTTACATTTTTAAATTTTTTAAAAAAATTTCAAATTTTTTGAAATTTCTAAAATTTCAAAAAAATTAAAAAATTTTAAAATATATATTTTTAAAATTTTTTAATAAATTTATTTTAAAAACTTATAATTTCTTATAAGTTTTTTTTTTAAAAATTATTTTTAAAGTTTTTAAATTTTTTTATGTTTTAGTTTTTAGTTTTTAAATTTTTTTTATTTTTTAAAAATTTTTAAAATTTTTATTTTCTTAATTTTTTGAATAGAAGAGAGAGAGAAAGAGAGAGAGAGAGAGAGAGAGAGAAAGAGAAATAATTAAATAAATAAAAGAGTTGTTTTGGGTTGGGAGATTTAAATTCGAGTTTTGGGGGGAAACTCTTGGGGGGAAAATGTGTTTGTAAGGTTAGATCTGGACCTTTGATTTCGGTGGAATTAAAGGAGAGCCACTTGATAACTTTCTTTGTGTTTTATTATATAGATTGAGATCGTTATATGTACGGCATATAGAGGATGGCCGAGTATAACATTTTCGTCAGTTGTAAGTAACTGACGTGCCCACAACTTATTATGCAGGTAATGGACATTTTCATGAAGAAGTAAAGATATTGTGATGCTGTTGATTAATTATATTGATAAAGTTGTACAAGTTGTATATTATTTTCATTGTTGTAATTCATTTTATTTTCCGCTGTGTAAACATTGTAAAGAACTCTGATGTATGATGAAAAGTTTAAATTTTCTTGTAAAATTGTACGAAGTGAAGTGTAAAGATCAAGTGGAATCTCGAATTCGGTCTTATTTGGAATTCGGGGCGTTACAGGATAGTGGCGGCTGGGGTTAGCAACAGTGAGCGGGAGCATGACATCGGGAGGATGGTGATGAAGATGGAGAGGGGATGGCTATGTGGCGGAGAGGTGCATCTTGATGTCATCCAGGGTTTTGCACTCGCAGAGGTTGTTGTAGTCGGCGGCGATGAATAGTCCGGTGCGGTGGCCGCGGACGATGGCTTCGAGATAGCCACCATGGATGTTGAACGTCATCGCCTCAAAACTGTACATCGTCTTGGTTTGGATTTTGGATCGAGATTTGGAGGAGGAATAAGAAGATGATAATGACCGAGATGATGTCTGTATGGGTGGTCTGGATTTTGAGGAGGAGTTAGGGTCGGTGGTTGCAGTGGAGGAGGAGGACGAATGACATTGGTTTGGGTTCTTGTAGCCATCGGTGATTTTTGGATTGTTTGCAGGTTGAGGTGGAGGACGATGATGGCGCCGACTCCTGATGCCGCTATTGTTGTTGTTGTTGGTTGTTGGTGTAGTTGCCAGGGTTGTTTGTTGTCAGAGTTGAAGGTGTAGCCGCTTCTGTTGGCTCGGGTTCGAAACCCAGGGTTAGCACATATTTTTTGTTGAGGGTTTTAATACATTTGGGGAGTCCTAATCATTTGAAAAATTGGGAAAAGAATCCTAGTGTTTATAAAATGTGATGGAGAATTTATTAAAAATAATTTAAAGATTTTTCATGTATATTTAAATAGTAAAAAGGAGAGTTTTGAGATGGAGTTTGTTCTCAAGTTAATTATTTTTTTTAAAAAAAAGAAAAGAAAAACATGGTTTTTGATAAAAAAAAAATTAGTTCCCTTGTTGAGACTTTACAATTTTTGTTGAATGTGAAACTCTAGATTTCAATATTTACTCAAGTTGTTAATGAGTTTAAATTAGAAGAATCATTAATTGAAAAGAATTAAAAGTGGAAAAGTAAAATTTGAATAAGAGATAAAATGAGACATTGATTAGTGCAAAATTGAAACATCGTAAGAGCTTGGAATTATGGTGTGATAAAAATTATGTACTTGAAAGGAATTATTTTCCTTATAAAGATCTTGAATGAATAACTAGATCTTGAATAGTGACAAGGATTTGATCTTTTGATCTAAGTTTGAGACATGATTATTAAAGGGTATGTGTACCCATGATTTATGTACATGAAATGTTGAGTTTGGAGTTAGTAAAACCTCGTTACCGGCAACGTTGAAATAAAAAGAATTATTGATATAATTTTGAGATATGGTTGTGGATCTATCTCGGTATTTGTGATTAAGACCGGTAGGAGGTAAGACTAATTCTAGGCTTGAAAATTTATTCATGTCTTGACTAAATAATTAGGCACATAAGTGAAGATGTAGTAAACCTGGGCAAACGTCAGTGGGTTGCCTCTATATAGTCGGCGGTGGATCTCCGTGGCTATAGACCCAGTCGGCGGACTGAGGTTGCTCTGTGGGAGACGGGTTTTTATATTTAAATCCGGGACTTGGCGTAGTCGGGCGGATAGTTTTGCCATCTCAAATGTATATACGTATACCGGGACTAGGGGGCACTTGTGGGATGATTCGCACAATAAGAGAACCGTTATAATAGCCAGCGGGCTGAGACCCGTATTCGTGGAATGATCTAAACCTTATTTTATTACCGGGTAGTTTTCATAGCGAGGGATTGAGCCCTTTATTGTGGAGTACGTAGGCGCTTGCCCTCGGACCTATGTAGTATGGGATGCATAGAATCCGAACAAGTGTGCATTAGTATCATCCTAGTATAAAATGGGTGTATTAGGCATTAAGGCATGGCATACACTTACATGTTTAGCGTAGTCACATTTCTACACTTTATTTCATTCAAGTTTGTGTTTTGTTAAAGTATAAAGATTGTTATACTATTTTCGGTATAGAGAGGATAGCCGTGTATAATTTCGTCGGTCATAATCAACTGACGTGTCCACAGTCTTATATGCAGGTAATGGATGTTCATGAAGTTATAAAGTGGATGTGCTAATACTGTTCAAAGATGTTGTAAATGTATCATTGTAATTTATTTTTCCGCTGTGTAACAATTGTAATGAACTCTGATGTATTATTGAAAAGTTTAAATTTCCTTGTAAAATTGTATGAAGTGAAGTAAAGATCCTGTGAAAACTCGAATTCGTTCTTATTTGGAATTCGGGGTGTTACAGATGGTATTAGAGCAGGCTTCACAAGTAGTACAAATTTATAAGGAACGACACCCTAGAGTGGACAGTAGAGTGTAAGTTTCAGTTTATAGAGATTTAAATGTAAGTGATTTACATTTGTGTTACTTTATAGGTTGATATGTTCTCTCCCTTTTTCTTTTGGATGGATGGAATCGTGAATAAAGTAGTTATTGACTTTCATTCATAATGCTCTCCTCGTATACATTGATGTGAGATTGTATGCGAGCATGTTTTCCCTGGGTATCAGAGTGGCGCAGTGGAAGCGTAGTTGGTTGACCTTTCATTCATTACACATAAACACACTTCCCTTTCAAACTATTTTTCGTGGATTTTCATCCTAGTATTTTTCAACATTCAATATTTTTCAAATAAATATTCTCTTATATTATTAAATCAATTGGATATGTATTATTTTTCACTATCTTTCTCAGTCTCGATCTCTTGAAGTTGTTTCATCTATATTTCAATCTTAAAGATTTGTCCTTCGTATTTTTATCCGTTTACATTTGCAACTATTATTTCCTTCATTTATTATTTATATTATATTATGAATTTTCTTATGTATATAATTTGACTTTGACGATGCTATATTTTTTATATTGTCTTATATATTCAATATATTTTAACAAAATTGAAATTTTCTACCCATATAAATATGACATGCAATTTTGTTTTATTGTCTACATTCGATACTATTGTTATTACATATTATCTGCTAATCTGTTTTGTTTTTTACTATTAATCGCTGCTCACTAATTTTGTAGTTTTACATACAATACATAATTATTGTTTTTCATTTGTGTTTTCATCTCGTGCATATGATTTACACTGTTTTCGTCTTAATATTATAAATCATTTTCATTACTACAAATTTTGTATATCCTATATTTAAAGTCATCCATTTTGATATTCCATCGTCATAATTTTTATTTTATTTGAAACTTTTCATCCACTTTTATATCGTTGATTTCAAAACATAATTCTATATTTTATTAAACATCCCAATATCCAAGTATACATGGAAGATTGCATCTTTCTATCTCCCGTTTTGGTGCAACCTGATGTCAAGAGGGCAAATATGCAATCAGACGTCAATGGAGGCAAACTGCAACTGGACGTCGGGAAGGCAAAGTATGCAACCGAATGTCCAGAAGACAAACTGTAATCGGATGTCGTAGAGGCAATTATGCAACTTGAGATCATAGAGGCAAGTTTGCAGTTGGACACCAACGAGGCGAACCTACACTAGAAGGAGATTTTCTACTTTGATAACCCTTATTTTGTTTTTCTATAATTCTTTTTTTGTACTAGCTTGTACTATTTTTATGATATTTTACAACCTAGCATTATAATTATACTGATTTTTATATCCAACCTACTTGTGTATTTACGACATAATCTCAACTATCCTATCGTTTTCTTTTTATTTTTGAATCTTTTTCATGAGTAATTATTTCACATGACTTCATTGTATTTTGCTATTAACTAATCTTAGATTTGGTGGCTACTCACCTAACAAAAATAAAATTTGGTACTTATACTATTTCTTCAATATGTAAGTTATTTCTATATGATTAGTTTTCGTATTATTTCAATAATGATATTTTATTTGGCGTGTACAAAATACAACCTTTACCCTAGCGAGTTTTGGGGATGGAACTATCCTAAGGGGGGAGAGTGTAACACCCCGCAAAATTGAAAATACAATTTTTCCCTTGTGTGTTATGCACGTGTATTTTGTAACATGTTTTCATTACGTATTGTAATTTCTGACTATTTATGCATTTCCCATATTAATTTTTATCCTACTTTGAGTCAACAAAAATATAATATTTCAATCTCCATTTTTTACGTGCTTTTTATGTGTTTTCAATGCACGTATCAATTACGTATTTTTCCATCACTAAGTGTGATATTTCTATGTGTATTGATTATTTATTTTACGTGTTCGAACTCGTTTTATAAAATAAAAATTTATTTTCCTCTATTTTGATTAAAATGCATTTTTCGATTTTCACACGTATGATGCACGTGCTATTTTTATCCTTAATTTTATTTCTCATTTATCTATTTTGTTTGTATACATAAGATTAATTAGTTTTCTTTTAACCCATGGACTTAAAAGTAAATTTTAGCCCGTTAGATTAAATTAAAATAGAGCCCATGGATCGAGCCCATCAATTCTAACCTAATTTAAGTTAGCATGCACTAATACATGGCAAGTTATAAAATTTAGTACACAATTAGAATTATGGAATTTGTGTTTAATTTTGTGTGTGTATGTGTAGAGATATATATAATATAGTGATAATGTGTAAAAAGGGTTATAACTGTTGGTTTAATGGATGGTTTAATAGATTATGAATGGTGTAGGAAAGATGAGGGGGGCCCACGGTTTATACATGTAACACCCATTTTTTTCTTTTTTTTTGACTAACTAAGCCTCTAAATACAATTTTTTCAATTTCTATATTACTTTAAACATAAACGAAGATAGGTATATTTCAAATAAAATTTTGGCAGAGTCCCTCCTGAAATTTCTGCCCCGACACACAAAAGGCTTACGGAATTCTGCTCTAAATTTCATAGCTCACAACACAGGCATTATAATCATGAGCTCCCCAGGCCAAAATAAGCAGAATCACACAGGCAATATAAATATTATGCACTGGGGCCAAACTCACAACAGAATATCAATTATAATTTAAAACCATAAATTTTCTTTAAAAACTTATAAAAGAAATAGAAAAGCTGTAGAAAAACTTTCCAAAAACTCAACACAGGACCAAGTACTCCACAACGAGGTGGGTACGGGCTTTCTTACCTCATCACATCACTATATCTATATATTTTGATCATAATACAAAATAATACATCAAATGTTCACCTTTCTACATATATAAGTACATAGATCATAGATCAATTCTAACCAAAGTACAAAATCTAGCTCTATACTACTTCACCATGCCGTTAGTGACCTGCAGGAGAGTTAGGGTTGTCCACCCACAATGAGGGACCCCCCTAACCCCTAGAAAACAACAGGGGTTAGTCATTTCTGATGTGAGTATAATTCCTAGTCTAATAAATAAATTAAATTGTATAAAGAAAATGAATTGAACTTACAAACATAAAGACAGGAAGGTTTAACCAGGAGTCTGAATATAAAAATATCACCAATACGATTTATACCAAAGTACTCTTCAAATCTGCATCCAACTGTATACATATCCATAACTTCACATGTTTCACTATATGCATCCCACTAACCTCATATATATCCTAATTTAACACTTACATAAAACAAATTCTCATACTATCCATTACTTTTCATTTCGAATTCCCCAACACAATTATTCATCTATCAACAATTACCGTCACATCACCATTTCTTTATTTATATACATAACCACGGGATGCTATTACATATTTTCAGGCCCGGCCCTGGGGTAGAGCGAACTGGGCTCATGCCCAGGGCCCAAAATTTTGAAGGGGCACCAGCCCAGGCCAGAAAGAAGAAAAAAAAAATCCCTTTTCTGAAGAGTTGCATTCATACCCGATGTGGCTCTCTGTCTTCCCCAAAAAAAATCCCTTTTGTGGCTCTCTGTCTTCCCCAACAGTTGCATTCATACCCATCTGCTCTTCTTCCTCTTCGTATTCCTCCATCCGACACATAAAGAGGGAGTGCACACTCACACACAGAGAGAGAGAGACCCATATCAAGAGAGGAAATGGGGAGTGATGCAAAGGTGTTCACATTGGAGGATGTGTCAAAGCACAACACCAACACTGACTGTTGGCTCATCATCAATGGCAAGGTATATTATTCAATTCTTTCAGATCTTTGCTTCTCTTCTATGTTTGATATTAAAAAAAAAAAAAAAGGAATGAAAAATGAGTGAAGGGTCCTTTTGATCTGTTGTATTGTTTCAATTCCTTGAAGGGATAGCTAATCATAGGGAAACAAGAACTGGGTCAGAGTAAAAAATTGATCTTTGTTGTACATATTGTGAAGAAACTATGTGGAAAGAATGAAGATGAAGCATAATTCTTGAGTTTACTGTAAAAGATAACATATAAACATAAAAACCATTATATCTGATTTCTTACTGCTGCTTTGTAAGTCTTAGTTTTTAGTGGATTATATATTTTTCAGAATTCAAATCAGTAGGCTTGCTAGCAGCTTAAAGTTATTATCTTTATAGCCAATTATGCCGAAATGTGTCACTACATTTTGTGACTAATAGATAGTATTTATAGAAATTGACATATTGTTGTTGGTGTTAAATTTTGATCATAACTTAGTACTCATCTCTATACAATTGGTACTCTTTAGTCTCGATAACCTAGATAACGATTTGAGAGTTTGTTGGGTTATGCACAGATTGTTCTGCTTATAACATGTTTTTTTTTTTAAGGGAAAAGGTGGAATATGGCCACCCTGTTTGATTAATAAGAGTTTAACGAAATAAACTCAGAGTACTGGGCCCAAATACAATGCTTATAACATGTTGGAAAGAACGATATTCTTCCTTGCAAGGACCTATTAAGATTTGGAAGTTTTACATTGGAAATATTACCTACATGCTAAAACTCGGTTAAAAAAAAAAATGAACGGAAGACAGATTGAACTGAAGGTTTTTGTCTCTAAAATTGATCTGAGAGCATGGTTGTTTCGGAACTCCTAGATAGTTTTGTCGGAGATGTTTTTCAATGGACGAATAGATTTGTGGTTGTCTACAAAATTCAATTTGATATCTGAACCATTGGATCAAACTAAAAGAGATACTTGTTTCTTCTAAATATCTTCCTCTCCAAATTTTTAAAAATTTTTTTAGGTGGGGTTAATTGTTACATTTTGAGATCCAAGCAAGGTGCCCTGAAGAAGCTTGATTTTGTGTGTGTTGGCAATGTTTAGGATGTGCATTAATTCTTACATATGATTCATCAACAATTTTTTATGCTTGTCATTGATTCTTACATATAATTCATCAAGTTTTATTACGACAGTAGTTGCATTGTTCTAATACCAGAACGTCGTAACGTTTTCTACTTTGGAGAAGAATGTGTCATGGAGCATTTGTGTAATACCATCACATTATTGTTTCAAAACATTATTGAGCACTTATGTTCAGTTTGTGATTGAGATGCTTTCAGGGCCGGACCCAGTATGGAGGCCGGTAAGGTGGCCGCCTCGGGCCCCCGCGGAAATTGCGATTTTTGGGGCCCCCAATTTTGAACTTCCCTTGTAAATATAGGAACGTATTTCACGCGTAAAAAATATATATATGTTATTAGGGGCCCCATTTCGGAAGTTCGCCTAGGGCCCCCGGGAACTCAGGGCCGGCCCTGCATATTTTCTTCATTTTTATTTAGCCACGCGCTTCATTTGCTTATATTGTGTCATCAACACACCCATTCATCCTGGAAGTTGTGCCAAGGCAGGTATTTCCTGCCATTCCCACGGAAATAGCGGACGAGTAGTTCCCCGATACACTTCCAAGGTACACCAACTCATATCACAACATACTTTCTTTAATAACCATTTTCATAACCACTCTCCAAATACATGTATTTATTTTATTTTATTATATCACGTATCACATCATAAACATATGCATTCATACTCATAATACCACATTCATTCATGTCTTATAACACAAAAACAATATTTCATTGCACATTGCAATTTGCTTACAGTTCATCACATCATTATCATATCACTTATTAGAATGCTTATTCTCATTGCATCAAAAGCATATTTCATAGCTCATTCTCATCTCATTATATCACTTAGTTACTACTCAGTTTATTGAGAATTAAACTTACTTTCATTTTCACTTATATCTCAAGTCACCATTAATTTCACTTTCATTCTCAACAATTTATACTTCACATCCCAAACATAATTTTGGGCAATAATATATCACACCCCAAAGCCGATAGCTTGGGTAATAATCACCGCACCCCAAACACTTAGTCTAGGTAATATCACATCACATCTCAAGCCGAGAGCTTGGTTATTAATTTACTTTAATTACTTTCAACTTCACTTTACTTTATTCTTCATTTCCATTATTCATTACCGATATCATGCCAACTCACCCTGTGAATTATGCCAAGGCTGGTAATTCCCACCATTTCCACGAAAATAGTGGGCGGGTAGTTCCTCGACACAATTCCAAGGTGTATCAACTCAAATCATACTGTATTTCACTTTAATAATCATTCTCATTTATACTTATTTATTTTATTAGTTTTTAAACTAGTGAGGCACAGTATCCCAATATACTAAAAGCTGATAGCCCAGTAAAACACGCGGACCGATGCTCACATAGAGTATTACACGTTCGAGGATACGTCTTCCTCCCAGCCTGTGCCAGCGAGGGAACATCGCACCCCAGATAAACTGGGTACTTCCTCCCAGCCGAAGCCAGGAGGGAAAAACACTGCACCCCAGGTAAACTGGGTACTTCCTTGCGACAGCTGTCATCGAGGGGATACCGGGCCTCAAGCTGATAGCTTGGGTGATAAAAATACCGCACCCCAAACACATAGTTTGGGTAATAAACACCGCACCCTAAGCCGGTCCTTGGGTATTAGGAGGTCTAGCCCAAACCCCCAGGATTGTTGTAGGTACTGGTCAACAAAATTCCATTTGTTATTAACATTAGTCATTTCATCTTCCCCTCTTACTTTATCAACACAAGCATTTCATTTTTGATTTACAACTAGTCATGTCTTTGACTTTAACCACGTGAATTAATAACACATTTTATTAGCACGTACCATCTTATCTTTTATCTTACCATTTAATGTATATCCGGTGTCCACGATATTAATCATCATATCATATTATTGCATAATATAAATGCACCATGATATTTATTTTGCCATAACATCCTACATTAAGAATACCATGTTATTCATTACATCGTTGTATCATATATAGGCATACGCCAAGTTATAACATTAATATATAAAAAACTACATTATGTTTTTCCATATCGTAAGAGTATCAAAATATATAATTCATCACATTATAATATCATATTATTGCCCATTAATTCATTTCAAACATAATTAGAATGTAAACATATACCCACTTACTAATTTCATCAATTATTACATCACAAGCCATTATCATCTATATATATATCACAAACATACATCATATTTGCGGGTTTCCAAAAGATAGAGCCACAATCACTTATTTCTTCTAATTGAACTTCATAACAACCAATCATAGCATGCTAGCATATACACAATGCTCTATGTAAGTAAAATCACCTATAAGGCCTATATGCCCCCAAAATATGCACAAAACATGCACTATATATACACGGGTTTCCAAAACATGACCACAATCACTAATTTCATCTAATTACATCTTATAACATCCATCCATAGCATGCTAGCCCATACACAAGGCTCTACATATACCAAATCACCTATATCGGCTTATTCACCCAAAAACATGCACAAAACATGCATGGGATAAATATATGCATAAACCGTTTAATATATTTAATTTTTATACTAAAACACGTCACATTAACCCATAATATAGGTTTTATATACTTAAAATAGTTAATTTCACCAAATATCACAAAAACCCATTTTCGGACCCTTAAAAATTCGTATTTTCATTGAAAATCAATTTTTTGGCATAACTTCTACAAAATATATCAAAAAACCACGAAATTTGGCCACAATATAAAATATTTATAGATACAACATACTCACCTAACGGATCGAGCAAACGATGTCCCACGTCCGCCCGGTAGCCAGTCGAAGTTCAACTTTTTCCACCTAATTGGAAAATTATAGAGCCGATTAGCTTAAAACTCAAAACTCGACCTGTGGACCTCCAAATTCGAATCTGTCTTCACCCACACGTCACAAATGACCTAAGTAGGCGAACTACATCGACGGATTTCAAATTCGAACCCCAATACAAGAACTCACATATTGATCGGAGGCTTTCTAATAGGAAAATTTCCTGTTTTCTAATTTCTTTAATCCCCTTTTTTCTAATCTCTCAAATTAAGGTTAATAATAATAATAAGACTCAATTACACCTCCGAAATCATCAAATTCTCACCTAAATCTCGCTCGGGCATTTCACCAAACACCCGGTGTGCATACATGGTATACCCGTATTTTTGAGATTCCGATGGGTTTCTAACTCCATAAAATTTTCACTAAACTCATTCTAAATTGTTTCCCCTTAATTCACAACAATTTCTATAACTCATCCTTATCAATTATTCTATTTATTGTCCAAATTCTAAAGCCAACACACTAATTAATTTATAATTCACAAACCACTCAATTTCTTACCAATCATCCTTCTCTATAATTACCAGCATCACCTAATTACCCTACTATATCATTTTCTAGCACTAAAACTCAAAATCATATATTCACATAAAATAGGGTTTCACAATTTCTCACCTTACAAGCAGTATTCTCACAAACGGACTCTAGAAAAGAGTTGTACGCCTTGAAAATAGCCCAAACCCTCAAATTTTCTTCAAAATTTGGTTGGAATCACTATGGTGTTTGGAACCATATCTTGGTCGGTGAGGGGGAGGGGTTTGCTGGCCGAAACCTGAAGTGGGAGGGGGAGAAAGGGTATGGAGAAGTAAATAAGAGGGCAAAATTTCATATAAGCCCCTATTTGACCATAGGTTTATATATATACCCTTCTAGTCAACTTTTCTAGGGTTTTTCTTGTAAAAATCACTCCATAATGTACTTAAATTCATCTCAAAAATAAAATAAAATTAGAAATGCTTTTTTATGCAAAATTGTAATTAAAATCAATAGTTATGAACGATAGCAATACATATAAATATGTATATATACGAATATCGCAATATTTTAGAAAAATACTTTCAACTTCAAACTATAATTTAATAACTCAAAAATTTAAACCTCCTATAATGTACAAATGCCCCAGAAAAATTTCGGGTCAAATCGGATTCGTCTTCTCCGGGAAAACTCATATCAAAACTCCTATATTTTCAATTTTTCCCGTTTACCCCAAAATATCAATTTAATCATTCTAATACTAATAAAATCAATTAATAGGGGTAAATATACTCAGAAACATATTTAAAATTAATTTAAATCAAACAATTGAGGAAATAAAAAAACAGATGTTACAATACAAGAGCAGACTTGCTCTTGTTGAAGTGGCTTTGATCCGAGGGGAGCCCACGGGATTAAGCACAACACTAATGTGCTGTTTGAATTTGATTGTAATGTGCATGTGAACATTTGTACAACTATAATGTAGCCCGGTTAGACATAGGGGAGGAGAAAGTAAATGTGAGTTAGGGTTTGGAGTAAGTGGGGAGATGAAGATCTGGGGTTTAGGAGTTATAGCATTTGGAGAGTTGGAAGGAGGAGTTGAGAAAGTGAAGAGATGAAAATTTTAATGGAGTTAATTCTAAACCCTAATTTTCCCTATAAATAGCACCTCTCTTCTTCTCCTTTCACACACCAAAAGAAAACAAATCAAAAAAAAGAAAAGAAAGAGAGAAGAGAGTTTTTGTGCTTGGAGGCTCTTGCTAGAAGGGGACGATCTAGGAGGTCACTTTGGAGCTAGAAGAGGTGTTCATTTTCTTTCATTGTTCAAGTTTCAAAAAAGTGGGTGGTCTCTATACTTTCTAATGCATAGAATATGGCATTATTATTATAGTCCAAATTGATGTGATGAGGGTTGCTCATGTTTTCTAATTTTTAGAACTATGCATGCTAGAGATAACAAATGAGAAATTTTGATTTGTATGTAGCATGAAGAGTATTGAGATATGCCATGTTAAGTAAATTGATGCAGATCATGCTAATTAGAAATGAGAAAAAAAAAATGATCAAGTAGTTTTTGTCATGAATTGATATGTATAAAGAAATAGTAGATTGTATGAAAATGTTGGGAATACTTCTTTGATAATTAAATGAAGTTTTATAAAATAAGGTTGATGTTATGGAACTCATTAGTTTGTTATAAAAGTATAATATGCTATCTTTGTCTAGAAAGAACGAATGTAAAAATTGTGTTGTTAATAATAAGAAACAACTTTGAAAGTTTGTTTTATTGTTTTTTTTTCTCTAAAATATGATCTATAAAGCAGTGAGTTACTGTTATAAATCTCAGTCTATATAAGTCTATTTCAACTAAATGAAAGGTTTTGATCAAATTAGAGGAATCGAGTTTTTTGTAAAAGATATGAAATAACAGAAAGTAGAACGAAAGTATATCAATAAACTCTGTGTCAATTGGCGCACTTGGCCTATTGGTCGGAGGTTGCATCGACCTTCTCTGTGGTCCTGGGTTCGAAACCCGTTGGGCCAAGTATATAACTTTTTTTGTTGTTTTAAAATTCACCCGAAAACCTAGAATGAACATTAGAGACTTTCGTTAAAGCCTTTGAACAATAAGTCCAAATGGACTTATTGGTTGATGCGCTCTGACTTGGGCACTGGCTCTGTTGGCTTGGGTTTGAAACCCAGGGTTAGCACATTTTTTTGTTGAGGGTTTTAATACATTTGGGGAGTCCTAATGCATTTGAAAAATTGGGAAAAGAATCCTAGTTTTTATAAAATGTGATGGAGAATTTATTAAAAATAATTTTAAGATTTTTCATGTAAATTTAAGTAGTAAAAAGGAGAGTTTTGAGATGGAGTTTGTTCTCAAGTAAATTTTTTTTTTAAAGAAAAAAGAAAAACATGGTTTTTTATAAGAAAATTAGTTCCCCTGTTGAGACTTTACAATTTTTGTTGAATGTGAAACTCTAGATTTCAATATTTACTCAAGTTGTTAATGAGTTTAAATTAGAAGAATCATTGATTGAAAAGAATTAAAAGTGGAAAAGTAAAATTTGAATAAGAGATAAAATGAGACATTGATTAGTGCAAAATTAAGACATCGTAAGAGCTTGGAATTATGATGTGATAAAAATTATGTACTTGAAAGGAATTATTTTGCTTATAAAGATCTTGAATGAATAACTAGATCTTGAATGGTGACAAGGATTTGATCTTTTGATCTAAGTTTAAGACATGATTATTAAAGGGTATGTGTACCCATGATTTTTGTACATGAAATGTTGAGTTTGGAGTTAGTAAAACCTCGTCACCGGCAACGTTGAAATAAAAAGAATTTTTGATATAATTTTGAGATATGGTTGTGGATCTATCTCTGTATTTGTGATTAAGACCGGTAGGAGGTAAGACTAATTCTAGGCTTGAAAATTTATTCATGTCTTGACTAAATAATTAGGCACATAAGTGAAGATGTAGTAAACCTGGGTAAACGTAAGTGGGTTGCCTCTATATAGTCGGCGGTGGATCTCCGTGGCTATAGACCCAATCGGCAGACTGAGGTTGCTCTGTGGGAGACGGATTTTTATATTTAAATCCGGGACTTGGCATAGTCGGGCAGATAGTTTTGCCGTCTCCAATGTATATATGTATACCGGGGCTAGGGGGCACTTGCGGGATGATTCGCACGATGAGGGAACCGTTATAATAGCCGGCGGGCTGGGACCCGTATTCGTGGAATGATCTAAACCTTATTTTATTACCGGGTAATTTTCATGGCGAGGGATTGAGCCCTTTATTGTGGAGTACGTAGGCGCTTGTCCTCGGACCTATATAGTATGGGATGCATAGAATCCGAACAAGTGTGCATTAGTGTCATCCATGTATAAAATGGGTGCATTAGGCATTAAGGCACGACACACACTTACATGTTTAACATAGTCACATTTCTACACTTTATTTCATTCAAGTTCGTGTTTTGTTAAAGTATAGAGATCGCTATACTATTTCCGTCATAGAGAGGATAGCTGTGTATAATTTCGTCGGTTGTAATCAACTGACGTGCCCACAGTCTTATATGCAGGTAATGATTTTCATGAAGCTATAAAGTGGATGTGCTAATACTGTTCAAAGATGTTGTAAATGTTTCATTGTAATTTATTTTTCCGCTGTGTAACAATTATAATGAACTCTGATGTATTATTGAAAAGTTTAAATTTCCTTATAAAATTGTACGAAGTAAAGTAAAGATTCTGTGAAAACTCGAATCGGTCTTATTTGGAATTCGGGGTGTTACAACCCATGATGGAGTAACCACCTCCCCACTTCACCCATCTCTCCCTCTCTTTTTGCACAATCCAACCTTTCCCCATAGGTGCACTTTGCACGTGCTAGTGCAATGCACATTCATAACTAGTACCCCCCCACTAAAAGTTTGTTCCTGCAATTAAAATAATTGTTAACTAGATTAGTCTACACTACAAGTTAGGCTAATTAAAAGGGGAACTAAATTAATGGGCTCACTAATGGGCCAATTAACCATGGGCTCTTAATAAATTAATAAATAATTAATTATAGTGGGCTAGAAAGAGGTAATTAGGCCTAGGATTTTATTAGGCTTTTAAAAATAGGCTTTTTAGAAAATAAAGAGAAAGATTTGAAATAATTATTGTTTCATTTTATAAAGAAATAATTTTCTAGAAAATGCATATGAAATTATACGTGCAAAACACGTAACAATCAATAAACTCTTTATAAATAAAATTCAAGATGTTACAACACTCCCTCCTTAGAATAGTTCCGTCCCCGGAACTACACTTAAAGAGTGAGAAAACAAAAATACAATAAGGAGACAAGAAAAGAAGAAAAGAAGATACAAATCAAATAAAAAGCTCGGGATAATCTTTCATCATTCTCTCCTCAGATTCCCAAGTAGCCTTTTCAACCAACTGGTTTCTCCAGACTACTTTGACCATCGGTATCGTCTTGTTCCTCAAGACTTTCTCCCGACGATCGACAATCTCAACCGGAAGCTCAATGTAACTCAGATCCAACTGCAAACCCTCCGGCACTTCGGGCAAATGGTGACTCGGATCTGGAATGTACCCTCTCAGCATAGACACATGGAAGACATTGTGCCCTTGAGACAACTCTTCCGACAACTCTAACCGATAAGCAGTTTTCCCAATCCGCTTCAATATCTTGTACAGGCATATGAACCTTGGGGCTAACTTTCCACCTCTGCCAAAATGAATCACACCTTTACTAGGTGATACCTTCAAAAAGACAAAGTCACCATCCTCGAACTTAAGGTCCCTCCTCCGGTTGTCTGCATAGCTCTTCTGCCTACTCTGAGCATCCACCAACTTCTTCCTGATCAGATCGATCTTTTCAGAGGTCTGCTGCACGATCTCAGGCCCAAACATCTGTCGCTCCCCCACTTCATACCAACAATCAGGTGTTCTGCACTTCCTGCCATACAGAGCTTCGTACGGCGCCATCCCAATACTAGTCTGAAAACTGTTGTTGAAGGCAAACTCCACCAGAGCTAGATGCCTTTCCCAACTGCGTCCAAAATCTAGAACACAACGCCGAAGCATATCCTCAAGAATACGGTTGACTCTCTCGGTCTGCCCATCGGTCTGAGGATGAAAAACAGTGCTGAAATCCGTCTTGGTACCCAGAGCTGTCTGAAGACTCCTCCAAAAATGTGAGGTAAACCGCGCATCTCGATCAGACACAATGGTTAACGGAACACCATGAAGCCCGACGATCTCTCCAACATACAGCTCGGCCAACTTGTCCATAGACGAAGTGAGTTTCATCCCCAAGAAGTGAGCGGACTTGGTTAGTCAATCGACTATAACCCAAATCGCATCATTGCCCTTTGAACTCTTGGGCAAACCCGTGATGAAATCCATACTGATGTTATCTCACTTCCATTCCTGAATAAGTAACGGTTGCAATAGGCCTCCGGGTTTCTGATTCTCGACTTTGACCTGCTGACAAATCTCACACTTTGCCACAAACTCGGCCACATCCCGCTTCAAACCTGACCACCAGAAATGTTGTGTAATGTCCTTATACATCTTGGTACTCCCAGGGTGTACAGACAAAAGAGTAGCATGTGCCTCCTAAAGAATACTCTCCCGCAATTCTGCTTGATCCAGAACACATAGCCTCTCTCCAAACCACAACACCTTATCCCTGATCTGAAACTCTGACAACCTGCCAGCACCAACCTGCTCCTTCATCTTCTGAAACTCTGCATCTTCCTTCTAACTTGCGATAATCTTTTCATTCAGTGTTGGTTGAAGCCTCAATTGAGCTAAGGATGCTCCTAAGCCTTGCAGAACGACTTCAATACCAGCCCGGTCCAACTCCTCTGCAAGATGCCTCTAAGTTGTAATCAAACTAGCCAGATTGCTCTTTCGGCTAAGTGCATCGGCAACAACATTAGCCTTCCCAACATGGTACTTGATCTTAGGACGAATGTCCTTAAGTACTTCCAGCCATCTCCGTTGCCGCAGATTCAGGTCCTTCTGCTGATAAATGTACTTCGAGCTTTTGTGGTCTGTGTACATGTTCAGTTTTTCACCATACACGTAATGTCTTCATTTCTTTAAGGCGAAGATAATCGCAGCCAACTCTAGATCATGAGTCAGATAATTTTTCTCATGCGGTCTTAGTTGTCTAGACCCATAAGCGATCACTTTTCCTTCTTGCATTAAGACACAACCAATCCCACGATGTAAAGCATTGCTGTAGACATCGTACTCAACACCTGCTCTAGGCAAAGCTAAAATGGGAGCAGTAGTCAACTTCTCTTTCAACTCCTGAAAGCTTGCCTCACACTGCTCAGTCCACTTGAAGTTCACATTCTTCTTGGTCAGACCAGTGAGCGGCACGACTATCTGAGCATAGCCCTGAATGAACCTCCTGTAGTATCCAGTTAGCCCAAGGAAATTCCTGATTTCTTTCACTGTAGTAGGCCTCGCCCAATCCTTCACCGCCTCTATCTTCTGCAGATCAGTTGTCACTCCCTACTTAGAAAGGATGTGACCCAGGAATGTCTCCTCAGATTTCCAGAAATCTCACTTGGATAACTTGGCATACAACTCATGCTCCTGAAACTTCTTCAAAACTTCAGCCAGATGCTCCGTTTGCTCCTCCTCCGACTTGGAGTACACAAGAATATCGTCGATAAATACCACGACGAAAGAATCAATAAATGGCCTTAGAACTCTGTTCATCATATCCATAAAGATTGCAGGTGCATTCGTCACTCCAAATGGCATAACTAAGAATTCGTAATGCACATGTCGAGTTCTGAACGCAGTCTTATGCACATCTTCAATCTTCACTCGAACCTGATGGTATCCTGATCGAAGATCTATTTTGGAGATAGTAGCTGCTCCTTGTAGACGATCGAACAGGTCGTCAATTCGGGGAATAGGATACTTGTTCTGAATAGTGACCTTATTCAGCTCTCGGTAATCGATGCACATACTCATCAAACCATCCTTCTTCTTTACCAACAGCACCGGTGCTCCCCAAGGCGACACACTCAGTTGAATAAAGCCTTTCTCCAATAGTTCCTCAATCTGCCGTTTGATCTCATCCTGCTTCACAGGCGCCATCCTATACGGTGCCTTGGAAATGGGTGCACTCCCTGGCTGAATGGTGATGCTTTACATCACGATGCGGGGGTAACCCGGGCAAATCTTCTAAGAATACAGTCAGGTAATCCCGAACCACCGAATTTTGCTGCACCTCTACAGGAACATCCCTCTCGCTGATAGCTACAACCAAACTTGAACTTCACTTCTTCCCTTGGAAAGTGACCTCAGGACCACCTGGATCCTTCACTGTTACTTCCTTGGGCTTGCACTCGATGTTTGCACTGTACACCGACATCCAATCAATTCCAATGATAACATCGACTCCCAAGACATTCAGCTCGATCAGATCAATCCTGAAAGTCCTGTCCCCAATCATGATCTCGCAGTCTGCATAGTACCGATCAATGGTTAAAGTTTCTCTGATGGAGTAGCTACTGCTAAGACCTTGCCTGGAAAGACCTTCGGTTCAACTCCCAAAACTTTAGCAAACTTGGGTGATACAAAAGTGTGAGAGGATCCAGTATCGAACAAAACAACAGCTTTCTTTCCATTCAAATAAAGTTTTGCTGTTACATAACATATACTCGTTACATAACAGTTTACTAAATAAAGCGGGAAAAGAGAACAACAGAAAAAACACTTCTAAACATCCTCCCTCGTACCAGTGATGACGTGATCCACTTCATCAGCGTCAGCTTCAGTCAAGGCAAATACTCGCCCCTACCGGTACGGCTTCTTCCCAACTTGTTATGTTGGTCCACCACGGGTGTCATTCTGCGGCTTGGGGCATTGAGATTTGTAATGTCCCGTCTCACCACAGTTGAAACAAGTCACCACAGGAGGTCTCACCCAATTATTTCCGGGTCTCCCAGCTATGTTGACAGCGTTCGCTCCTGTCGGTTTGAACCTTTGAGCTGACGGCTATCCCCCGAAATTGCCAGAAATTGTGGGCCTCTTCCTAACTTGCCAATTGCTCCTCCGGTTCTGAACAGCATGGAACTGCTCCATATCTGCCTCAATGGCTGCAGCTCATTTGACCAACTTGTCAAACCTCCTAATACTGAGGGGTATCATCTGTTATCTCAGACTTGGCCTCAAACCATGCTCGAATTTTCGAGCCTTCTTTGCCTCGTCCATCATCGGTTCGGGGGCATACCTCGAGAGGTGAGTGAACCTTGTCTCATACTCTCTGACCGATATACCGCCCTGCTGCAGCGCCAGAAATTTCATGGCCTTCTTCTCCTGAATGTCTAATGGAAAGTAATGACTGCAGAACTCCTCCAAGAATTCCTCCCAGCCAAGAACAATACCTCCCATTGTCCACTTCATCGATTGCCACCACACAGCCGCATCCTTCTCGAACTGCTGTGCAGCCAACTTCACCTTGCTGCCCTCTGGAGTCTCCAAGACTTCGAAGATAGTCTCGACCTTTCTGGTCCAATTGTCAGCCACGTCAGGGTCTGACCCCCTCAAACATGGGTGGTTTCATCCGTTTAAATGATTCCACGAGTTTGATTGCTTCGGGAACTGGATTCACAGGCACCCTCCCTTGGTTCTGATTCATGGCAACGACATTGAGTGTCTGATGGACCCTCGCTAAGTTCGTTTCCAAATCCAGACCTTTTCTGCTTTTGGCTCTTCTTCCAGCCATATTCTGATGCAAAGATCCATTAAATTCGAAGTAGAAAACATGAATTTAAATCAACTCTTCATTTCATTGAATTCCAAACTTTATACATTCGAATTTAAAACATTTCTAATATCAAATGAAAGCAGTAAGAAGATACAACAGTCTAGTTCCTACGGTTCCTCTTGGCTTCTCGAAGCTCTTCCCATAGTTCTGCCACTTCTTCCTTCAGTACATCGTACATGTTTTTCCTCTTCTTGAGATTCCAAATACGATGACTAAGAATTGCAATGCTCTCCTTGCACTTCGCACACTGTGCCTACAACAGCTCAGCTCTCTCCCTCTGAGTCTCCACTTGCCTCTGAAGAGACCCAATGAGACTGCTCGGAACTGGCTCTTCCTCATCAGAGGAATCGTCAGATGAATCCAGAGGTGGAGTGATCTCTCGGGACTCAGGCCATTCCTCTTCAAATTCTTCGGGATCTTCTTCATCAGAATCAGCTTACCCGGGATAGTAATCCTCCTCGACTATGTGCCAGTCATCCCCGCCAGCTGGGTCGAAGTGGTCCGCCATCTTAGAGAAAGGAGAATAAGAAGCATAAATCATAGAGTAATGCAAATGTAAGTAACTTACATTTAAATATCTAGACTCAACACATGTTCTAATGTCCACTTTGGGGTGTCGTTCCTTATAAATTTGTACTACTTGGAAGCGTGGCTCTGATACCACTCTGTAACACCCCGAATTCCAAACAAGACCGAATTCGAAGTTCCACAAGATCTTTACACTTCTCTTCGTATAATTTTACAAGAAATTTAAAACTTTATTACATCAGAGTTACATTTTTAAATAGCGGAAGCAAAGTTACAATAATTACATGAATGAAATACATCAACACTTGAATAATTCCTTAAGCATCAATTCCTCCTTAGTCTTTTCATGCATTTTATCCTGCATAGAAACTGTGGGCACGTCAGTTGCTTACAACCGACAAAATATTATACACGGTCATCCTCGCTATACCGAATTGTATAACGATTCTTAAATACTTTAACAAATCACAAACTTGATCACAAACAATGCTACAAAAGGGACTATCCTATTGATATCGTGTTGTGCTGTGCGCTTAGTCCTTAATGCAATTATTTATATTACATGACACTAATGTGCACTTGTTCGGATTCTATGCATCCCATACTACATAGGTCCGAGGGCAAGCCCTTAATTGTTCTTCATCTTGTAGGGTTCAATCCCTCGCCATGACTTAACTATTACGGTAACTATGATAAGTGTCTTAGATGTTCTATGAGTTAGGAGCTCATGTCCAGACAGACTGGAGAAAAATCCCACGTCATGACATAACGCATCGTGTAGAACCTATGGACAATTCAGCCTCTGTCATGGGACATGACACCACCTGTAGTTACCAAACACCCCACAAGCGTCGCCTGCGGTATGGACTCCTGGAGACATATCTACGTCATGACACGATGCATCGTGTAGACAATCTGTGAATACTCTCACGCCGCAGCTCTGAGGCCCTCATACTCGTGTTTTTCTCTTACTTTCATCACATCTTCACTATGTATCTAATCCTTAGTTATTGAATCATGAATAAAATCAATACTCTAGAGTCAGCATTTCCTTTATACTGGTCTTAATCATCAATTCAACAATACGACCCAAACTTGGTCTTTCTTTTTCAATGTCTCATCTCAAAATATTCTTTCAATGCCGGTATAAGGCTTGTCTACCCTCTAGCTTTCAATTCCATTTCATGTTTATTGCATTTGTATATTCATATTTATAAGATCTTTCATAATTCATCACGACATTTGATTTCACTTCATGTACAATTTCATGCATAGAATAAATGAATTCATTTTCTAACTTGTCACATTCATAATTCTTTTATTCTTATTTTTTCAATACTAAATCCCAAATTCACACTTTCAATTTTTTCCATTACCAAATCTCATTTCAAAACTCTTTTAAACAATGCATTTATTTTTCTTTATCCAAAACACAATTTAAACTAACAATTTATAGTAAGTTCTTTCTTGCAAAAATAGTTTCAAATTCTCATTTATACTAGGCAAAAGGTTATAGAACGTTATCTCATGAAATCTGGATATTATTTGAACTTCAGGGCAGTCGACCGTTAAAACATGGTCAGTCGACTGTTTTGCGAGGATTTAAAACTCGAAAACCAGTAGTCAGGGCAGTCGACTGTTAAAACATGGCCAGTCGGCTGTTCTGCGAGGATTTAAAGCTCGAAAACCAATAGTCAGGGCAGTCGACTGTTACAATCTAGTCGGTCGACTGTTCTGTAACTAAAATCCGAAATTTATTACCAAACAGTCGACTGTCGACTCTAATTTGGTCGACTATCGATTGCACCAGGTTGCAATTTAGAGTAGATCATGGATATATTTTTAACATTGAGAACAATATCACAATTTTCACATTATCTATAATCAAAGTTTCCACAAAAGAATGTTTTTAGAACACAAGTTTTCATCTTTCTACATTGGTGTTGCTTAAATTTAACAATCAAATTTTCATGGTGCATTTAATCAATCATTCATCTTATAAGCACAAATTTCTCAATAAAGCATATTCAAAAGCATGATAGTTCTAGCACATTAAATCACAATTTTAGTAATTAGCAATCAATTGGTCAAGCATTCTCTTATCTACAATTTTTCTTCTCTAAATAGGCAAACATGAGACTAAATTACTTAGTTTCTCTTTAGCAATTCTATCAATTCAAACCCTAACATGATGTCTAAAACGAATAGAAATCCCTTAGAAATCTCCTAGAATGAACGAATGGATCCTTCTCCTCCTAGTTTGTGCCTCCAATGCGTCTCCTCCTCCTTGCTTGTATGGAACCCGAGCTCTCTCTCTTGCTTCTTGAAGTAGGCCGGCCACCTCCTTGCATGAGCACACAAACAAAGACTCTCACTCTTTTAATCTCACAAATACTCTTAATCTTTTTCTCACTCTGATGTTTCTTCTTTCTTTCAATAATTTAGGTGCAAGAATGAAGAGTGTAGGGGGGGGGTATTTATACAAATTTTGAGTGCAAATGGAAGGCTAGGATTAGTCCAAATAGTTAAGGATCAAAGGCCAAGATGAATTAGGGAGTTGTAGTAACTACCCATGATGGAGTAACCACCTCCCCACTTCACCCATCTCTCCCTCTCTCTTTGCACAATCCGGCCTATCCCCATAGGTGCACTTTGCACGTGCTAGTGCAATGCACATGCAAAACTAGTACCCCCCACTAAAAATTTGTTCATGCAATTAAATTAATTGTTAACTAGATTAGTCTACACTACAAGTTAGGCTAATTAAAAGGGGAATTAAATTGATGGGCTCACTAATGGGCCAATTAACCATGGGCTCTTAATAAATTAATAAATAATTAATTATTGTGGGCTAGAAAGAGGTAATTAGGCCTAGGATTTTATTAGGCTTTTAAAAATAGGCTTTTTAGAAAATAAAGAGAAAGATTTGAAATAATTATTGTTCATGTTATAAAGAAATAATTTTCTAGAAAATGCATATGAAATTATACGTGCAAAACACGTAACAATCAATAAACTCATTATAAATAAAATTCAGGATGTCACACCCACTGTTTCAGAATTCAAAAACTGAATCCGTCAGAAATTCTAGAAACTAGACTTTCACACGGTTTTTTTACCAACTCATATTTAAAGTTTAAAATCCAACAACAGTAGCTAGGTCAAACACATTGTTCTTTACATATTTTATGTTCAGGAAGAATCTCAATATCATGTTGTTGTAGTTTTAGAATCAGCAAAAAATCGATAATAAATTCATTAAAAATATTTTCTAGACTCCTAAACATGATTACTAACAATCTGAAAATCTTCAGAGCAAAATTTTATCATTTGATCAGCCTTTTTACTGTTTAATCATGAAAGATACAATAATCTGTAATTCTGAAAGTAAAAACACAGCTATAGTAAAACGGATATAACTTTTGCTACACAACTCAGAATTTAAAAATTCAAGATGTTCTGGAAACTAGAAAGATAAGGCTACAATTCATATTCAGAAAGTAATTTATTTTATGATCATTTACTGGGTCGAAAATAGCAGTCAACATAAAGCCAGCAAGCAACATACAGGTTTTGGATAATTTTCATGAAATAAATTAATTTAAATATGATGGTTATCAATTCTACTAGTTGATAACTTCTCAATCAGTATGATGGGTATAAAAACAAGGTAAATAAAATTAAGAATACACACATACACCATTTTATCATCAATCAGTCATCAATCGATCAAACAACATACAACCTAGCAATTCTCTCTACAATAATTCATTTGTGTGATAATTATATAAACAACCTTATTATCAATTCTATATGCACACATGAAAAATTCAATCTTTGAAGTCAAAAGTGGCACGATGTCAAGTAAATTGGGGTTAGCTCGTGTAAACCCTCAATTTACCCAATGAAAGAGATGAACAATGTATAATACGATAACAAAGGGATCTACTTACAAGAGTTTCAACAAAACTTGAATTTGATACAATTAACAATTTAAGAGGAAAGTGACTTGCCTTATAAATGTGAAATTGAATACCAAGAATAACGGGATAAGGATCCTGAAGCAACGAACCCACAAACTAGCATAAATTAGCACGTGCGATATACGTGCAATAAAGAACACACAACAACCAACTACAAAGAGGCAGCAACCACATCAGCAATGGCAAAGGGCTCGATAGCGTCACTGGCTGACGTCGACGCGGTGGTGGGCGGCGCGAATGGTGAGTGAGGGCGACGATGTCGGGGGTCGACTTCGACGAGAAGGGGCAGCGACGGGTTAGGGGTGTTTGGCTGTTGTCGATGGAAAAACAGAGGAGGGGTTTTAGGGTTTGGGTGTTGGGTGTTGACGGAGGTTGTCGACGAGGAGGCTGATGCTTAGGAGGGCGCTGGAAGTCGGGGGATGGCCGGAGAAGAAGGATGTAGAGTTTGGGCGGGAGTTCTGTGGACGGGGAGAGAGAAAACAGAGAGGAAAGAGAATAAGAGAGAGAGTAGACGACTCTAGGGTTTTGAATTGTGCAATTTTTAGGGTTTGCAATAAAGTTGTATTTATAGGGTACAATTAGGGTATTGGGTTAAGGATTTAGGATCCAATAATAGAGGTTTTGAGTCAAGAACAATTGAGTTGGGTTTTAGGATTCAATAAGAGGTAGATCTAAATCAATAGGGTTCAAATAAAAATACCCGCAATTACATAGAAGAAAATAGAATTAATAAGAACAGCTCAACAAGAAGAACGGAGAATTTCATGAACAAGATTTTTTTTTAAACAAGAAACAAAAATAGAGTATTTTATTCAATTACAAATAAAATATTACAAAAGGGGGAAAAATGAAAATAGCGGGAACTGTAGTTACATTTCAGTTTCCACAAAAATATTTGCACGTGTTTTGCACATGCTAAAAGGTAAATTTCAGGAAAATATATAATAAATCACAAAAATTCTCAAATAATCATTTATTAATGCCAAATTCATATTTAAAATTTCTAGAGTGTTACACTTAGCTCCATTACGAGGTGTTCGATAGCATCTCAAATAATTTGGTGGGGAAGGCTGTCACCCTCGAGATGCACGCGTGTTTTCCAATCTTCGTCATGCATCATTGAGAAATGTAATTGATAGAATGTATAGTATCTTCATATCCTGGTTCACAATTTTCAAAATTGCACATCCATTCTCATTTGAAACACAACAGAGCTAGTGCTAGATTGTGTTGGATTAAACAACTTTCCTCGCAAAGAGTTTTGTTCTGATGAATTTCTTATTGAACAAGAAGATGATTCGTTATCACATCTAGATGTAGAAGAGAAAATCTAAGAGTATTTTTTGAAACTCAACAACAACAAAGAATGAAAGTTATTGCTGAGAGACTTAGCATTGCTGAAGCTATGTGACGTGATAGACCACGTGATGTTGATGATGATGATGACAATCAAGAGGATAATAATGAGAATCAAGACAATGAGAATGAGAATAATGATAATCGAAGAGATGATGAGAATCAAGATGTTATAATGATAATGAGGTTGGAATGGATGAGTTATTTTTTATAATGTATTTCTTAATTGTCTTTGCATGTTCGGTAATGTAATTATTTGATCGTCTTTGCATTTTAGGCAATGTATTTTGACACATATCATAAAATAATTTGGATTTGATAATATTTTGTTATTTTTTTAATGTTATATTATGGTTATTGGGACAATCCATACAATTCCAAATAAATACTGATAAAACAATACAAAAGAATATGTCAGAGTCAATATGGAATTAAAACAATCCACGAATTATAAAAAGTCAGACATGATCTTTTAAAATCTGAATTGAATAAATTTTAGGGGCATTCTTTCTCCTTTCGCGGACCTTGTGTGGAAGTCCCGTGCCCCTCTTAAAGTGAAAATTCTATCTTGGCTCGCTCTCAACAACAAGTTACTGACCGTCGAAATCCTCAACAAAAGAAACTTAGCGTGGGGTCAATTGTGTCCCCTGTGCTCTAACGAGTCAGAAAATGTGGACCACCTGTTTGTAGTATGCGAATTCACCCGCCCACTTTGGAAAATTTGCGCTCTTGTCTGGGAAGTGCCCACTATTCCATCCAATTTATCTGTGTGCTGGTCTAAACTCCCTTCTAATGTCAAGTTTCACAGACCGTGGTATCTATCGTTTCAAATTATCGTTTGGATCACATGGATGGAAAGAAATAAGAGGATTTTCAGCCACACTGCATCATCCTCCCGCACTATAATTGACGAATTCTTATTTCTTTTTAATCTATGGTCATTGTCTTCAAATCTTGAAGCTAAAGAGTCCCTTCTCTTTTGTAGACTTGAGAAGGCGTTCCAATGTCTTCGAAATCTGAATGCTTTTTAATTTTCTACTATTAAGTTCTTTGGTGGATTTTTTGTCTTGGTTGGTTGATGTTGTCTCATTTATTAGCTTCTGCTTTTATGTTCTGCTATTAGTTCTACTATTGAGTCTATTTATTGGCTGATGCTTTTCTTCGATCCTTATCATGTAGGGTTAAGGAGTTTTTGGCTTTGTTTATTTTGTTACTTTGCGCTAGTTGCGCAGTGTTGATGAAGGTGGGTAGACGGGCTTATTATATGGGAGGGTGCCTTCCATCTTCCTCCTCTTTTGTTCTTCATCCTAACTGCAAGTGTTTCTAGCTTTACTTATTCTGATGGTGGTATTGTTATTTCTTCCATGTGTTCTCTTTGATGTTTGGGAGGGTTATGACTGCTATTATATTGTGAAGTAGTCCCTTCCTTTTTTTGTACTAGAGCTGGGTTATGTTGGATGATCTATGTACATATTGTCATTCTCTATCTCTATTCAGGCAGTGGTTGTGTCTGCCTGGGTTGGTTTTGGCGGTCGGTTGTTATTTGGGGGGTGGAGCTGTCCAGCCACTCCATTGTTTAGCCACTTCTATGTTGGGTGTTCTATTATTGTGCATGACCTACTCTCCTACTGTGTTGTTCTGAAGGCTATTATTGGGACCTGTTAATTATTGATTTCTACTGATTGTTGTTGGCTCGTTTCGGTGCGGGCTTCATTTCCATTCGTAGGCGCTCATTGAGCTTCATGTTGTTTTCTGTTTCGTCGGTATGGATGGAGGAGAGGCAATGTTGAGTTGGATTTTTTTTGGGCCCCTTCTTCACCGTCTTTGGTGTACCGTTGGCCACCAGCGACGAATGCATCCGGGAGCTTGTTCCCCTTGAGCGACTCGAGAATCCTCCAGTGGCTTCTTCGGTTATGTAACACCCCGAATTTCAAACAAGGACAAACTCGGGATTTCACAGGATCTTTACTTCACTTCGTACAATTTTACAAGGAAAATTTAAAACTTTTTATTCACAATACATCAGAGTTCAATTACAACTTGGTTTTACACAGCGGAAGAATGAAATTTACAATAAAACATTTACAACATCTTTAAAATAAAATAGCACCAGCATATCCACTTTATAGCTTCGCGAATAGTCCATTACCTGCATGTCAATCTGTGGGCACGTCAGTTACTTACAACTGACGAAATGTTATACACGGCTATCCTCTCTATGCCGGGAATAGTATAACGGTCTCATACTTTAACAAATCACAAAAAGATTGAATGAACATATAAAGTGTCAAAAGTGATTATTCTAAACATAAGTGTATGTCATGTCTTAATGCCTAATGCATACCATTCTACACTAGGATGACACTAATGCACACTTGTTCGGATTCTATGCATCCCATACTACATAGGTCCGAGGGCAAGCGCCTACGTTCTCCACAATAAAGGGCTCGATCCCTCGCCATGAAAACTACCCGGTAGCAAAACAAAGTTCAGACTATTCCACGAATGTGAATCCCAGCCTTGGAGTCCACCGCCAGCTGTTATAACATATTCCACATCGTACGAACCGTCCCGTATGTGACCCTCTAGCCCAGTATATATATATACATTGGAGACGGTAAACACAAAAATCCATCCGTCCGACTACTCAAGATCCCGGAGTCCACCGCTGACCCGTCCTCATAGTCCCGGACTAAAATATAATAATCCGTCTCCCACAGGGCAACCTCAGTCCACCAACTGGGTCTATAGTCTTGGAGTCCACCAATGACTATATAGAGCACCCCACTTACGTTTCCCTAAGTTTACTATATCTTCACTTATGTGCCTAAATTTTCCTAAGTTTAAGACATGAATAATTTATACTCATAGAATCAGTTTTTTCTCCTACCGGACTTAATCAACAAATACGAGATAGCTCCTTAGCCATATCTCCGAATCATTCCTCAAATCTTTTCTTTTAATAATGCCGGTACCGATGTCTTACTAATTCTAAGTCATAAACTTTCATGTACAAGAAAACATGGGTATTCACACCCTTTTGTAATCATGTCTTAAACTTATATAATTTCATCTTTCAATTCACTTCACAAAAAATAATCAAATCTTGTCTTAACACTTATCCACAAAGTAATCATTTCATAGTCTTGCCACTATTCGTGATCTAGTTATTCGTAATAAATAATAATTCATTCACAATTTCAAATTCATACGATGTCTCATTTTAACACGATTCAATGTCTCATCTTTAGCACTAAACATGATTTACTCATTCACAACAAAATCTTTCATGATCTCAAAAGTCACATAACTCAACCATATTGCATTTCTAGAAATAAAGAGATTTCAATTCACCCTAAATCATTATTTTGTAAATTAAAAGTCATGCTCTTTACTAATACTTTTGTAGTCATTTATTTTTCTTCCTATCTCAAATCCTCGTTAAAACTTATCAATTACACAAAAACAATCTTTAAGAATAAATTCTTCATTTATGTTTTATGAATACTAAAATTTACCCAAAATGAAACACTTTTGAAAGTTTTTACCCAACTGATCCACTCTCGAAACTATTTACCAAATTGACCTACTCCCTATCAAAATTACAGATCTAGTTCCCACGGAAGTTTTTACCAAACTGACCCACTTTCGAAACTATTTACCAAATCATTTTAAAACCCCAAAATAAAATATAAGTCACCAGGGAGTTTTGAACCCATGACTATTCTCAACCAAACCCAAGTTTATTACGCTAACCAATAAGTCTATGTGTAATCTCTGTTTAAAAAGGCACAAATGTTCTTTTGTTCAACTATCCACAAAGTGTGTTTTTTTTTTTTCATAAAATGTGTTCATTCCAAAAGATCAATTCTTTCACAATTTTAGAAATAATCATTTCCATGATAGTAACTAATAAAAAGATAGCAACTAATAAAAAGATAGCAACTAATAAAATTTCCAATTATTTTAAAAATACTATTTTTCACTTATTTAAAGAAATTCCTTTTTCTCATCTTTTGCAAAACTTAGACTTTTCTTTAGGAACTAAATCCTACAAAAGAAATGAAAACTAGTATCCATGTCTATTTGATTAAAATCTCAATTTGACATAAATTATATTTTATAAAAATAAAAATTGCTCTTTCACACAATAGTTCCCATTCTTTTAAAAATAGAACCTACTCATGTCGACATATTATAAACTAATCGAAATTTCATTTTTATTTTATTATAAAATCTAATATGGTCAATAATATTATAAGCATAAAATTCTACAATTTACCAACATGGTTTATACAAGAATTTGTCTTTTTTTTTTCATTAACATGGTAATTGTCACAATAAGACTACTTTCGCAATTATGATAGCATGATTCCCATTTGTAAATTTCACATCAAAGTTATTCTCATATATTAACACTATTGTAAACACAAGACTAAGCAAACATATTAGCATGGTTCACAACAATCAAGTAATTCTCTTTCTTTAGTTAGCATGGTAGACTTCATTTTTCTACTTAATCACAACATCACTTTAAACTAACATGAATTTTATCTATTCATAACAAGATTCTTCACAAAAATATTTTTGCAAAAGAATGTATTCCCAACATTTTTCAACAAATTTCTCATACAACCACACACTTTTAACATGCATAACATTTTACAAGTATTCTAATATGATCTATGGCATTAGCTCTTTAGTCAAAAATTCCTATTATTTGTTTAATCATAGCAATAGCATGTAACACTAACATGAAATTTTAACTACACATCAAAACAAAATGTTCATATATTATCACTAGCATGCATAGTTCTAAATTAGAAAGCATGAGAACCCACCTCTTGTTTGAAGGTTGAAAACTACAAATGAATAGCTCCTTCTTGCTCCTAGCAACTCCTAGTTCTCTTCTCCTCCTAGCAAATGCTCCAAGCAAGAGATCCTCCAAGCACAATAACTCTCTTTCTTTTTCTTACACTCTTTTCTTTCTCTTTTCTTTCTCTTGTTTTAATTCTAATTTTTTGTGTGTGAAATGAAAATAGTAGGGTGCTATTTATAGAATTTTGGGAAGGTGTATTTTGCAAAATTTCACCTCTAATAAATTACTCTATTTAATTCTTACAACCCTTCCAATTCTAAACTCCCATAACCTACAACTCCCCACCTCCCCACTCTTCCAAAGCACTAACTCTCATTCACTTCTCTTCCCTACTCCAAGAACCGGCCACCCCCTGCCACGTTATTTTTTTTTCCAATGACGTTTACAACATTAGAGCAACACACAGCTTCACACAGCTTGTATTTGCTGTTCTCATCAACAAAGGTGGGGCCACCCACCATCCAACCATGCATTATTACCATGCATTATTACTATATATATATATCATTCCATCCATTCCCTTATAAACAGCACCATTTATAACCATTTCATATATAACCATCCCATATATATTATATATACATATATACTATACTTTGAAATTACCGGGGTGTTACACATTCCGAAATTTATTTAGAAAATAAACACACTCAAATATGTTCGTCTAAAACACGTGCGTTGCACGTAAAATCTAAAAATGCGAAATTGGTTTTTATCAACGAAAATTATTAAAATATAATCGAAAACAACATAAGAAAATTATATTTACTAATTTTATACATTTCGTGATGAAATCATTACATGTAGAAAACACGTGCATTATACGTGCAGAAAATCAAAAATGCATTTTAATCAAAACAAGGGGAAAATAAATTTTCGTTTTATAAAATAGATTTAAATACATAAAAATAAATGATTTAAACCTATAGAAAATATTATACGTAGTGGTGGAAACACGTGCATCAAAACACGTAAAAAGCACGTAAATTATGGAGATTGAAATATTATATTTTAGTTGGCTGAAATCAATACGGAAAATGTATAAATAGTACGAATCCAACATATGTAGTGAAACACATTACAAAATATACGTGCGTAACACCCAGGGGCAAAATTGTAATTTCCAATTTTGCGGGGTGTTACACTCTCTCCCCCTTAGAGTAGTTCCGTCCCCGGAACTCGCTAGGGTAAAGATTGTATTTTGTACACGCCAAAGAAAAATATTATTCTTGTATTTAGGAAACTGCAAACTTTAAAATATGTAACGAGGAAAATATCATAAACTCTATATAGGAAAATTATGAATATTCAAATGTTAGGTCATATTTATATAGGTAGAAAAATTTCAATCTTGTTAAGAACATATAGGATAAGATAATATAGTTACATAGAAATCAGATCATGTAAAATGAGAGCACATAAGAAAATTTCATAAGAAAAATCCAAAATAATAAATGAAGAAAATAATTGTTGAAATATTAATTTAATAAATGGCAAATTGACAAAATACTTAAAGTAAGTGTAAGGTATCATGAATGACGGTCCAAGCCAACCACGCTACCACTGCGCCACTCTGATACCCAGAGAAAAATGAGCTCGCATACACTCTCATATTAATGTATACGAGGAGAACATTATGAACGAAGTCAATAACTACTCCCTTCACGACTCCAGCCATCCAATAGAAAAGGGAGAGAAAACATCAGCCTATAGAGCAACACAAATGTAAATCACTTACATTTAAATCTCTATAGACTGAAACTCACACTCTAGTGTCCACAGGAATAAAATTGTAACTACTCACTAAAGTGTCACGGGTTCTAAACTATAGTTAATGATCTTATTACTTTTCCTAAACAAATCTTTAGTCTATCAAGTTCTGATTTACTTGGGTTAGCCGTAAGAGTCGGTTTCCAGCTAGCGGTGGTCCGAAGACGCTTAAATACCGTGTCGCTTAAGGTTGTTTACACCCGGTTGACAGAAGGACTCTTTTGGCTTGTTCCCAAATTTATCGTCACTTTTTATCGTTCCTTATAAACTTGTACTACTTGTGAAGCATGCTCTGATACCATCTGTAACACCCCGAATTTCAAACAAGGACAAACTCGGGATTTCACAGGATCTTTACTTCACTTCGTACAATTTTACAAGGAAAATTTAAAACTTTTTATTCACAATACATCAGAGTTCAATTACAACTTGGTTTTACACAGCGGAAGAATGAAATTTACAATAAAACATTTACAACATCTTTAAAATAAAATAGCACCAGCATATCCACTTTATAGCTTCGCGAATAGTCCATTACCTACATGTCAATCTGTGGGCACGTCAGTTACTTACAACTGACGAAATGTTATACACGGCTATCATCTCTATGCCGGGAATAGTATAACGGTCTCATACTTTAACAAATCACAAAAAGATTGAATGAACATATAAAGTGTCAAAAGTGATTATTCTAAACATAAGTGTATGTCATGTCTTAATGCCTAATGCATACCATTCTACACTAGGATGACACTAATGCACACTTGTTCGGATTCTATGCATCCCATACTACATAGGTCCGAGGGCAAGCGCCTACGTTCTCCACAATAAAGGGCTCGATCCCTCGCCATGAAAACTACCCGGTAGCAAAACAAAGTTCAGACTATTCCACGAATGTGAATCCTAGCCTTGGAGTCCACCGCCAGCTGTTATAACATATTCCACATCGTACGAACCGTCCCGTATGTGACCCTCTAGCCCAGTATATATATATACATTGGAGACGGTAAACACAAAAATCCATCCGTCCGACTACTCAAGATCCCGGAGTCCACCGCTGACCCGTCCTCATAGTCCCGGACTAAAATATAATAATTCGTCTCCCACAGGGCAACCTCAGTCCACCAACTGGGTCTATAGTCTTGGAGTCCACCAACGACTATATAGAGCACCCCACTTACGTTTCCCTAAGTTTACTACATCTTCACTTATGTGCCTAAATTTTCCTAAGTTCAAGACATGATTAATTTATACTCATAGAATCAGTTTTTCCTCCTACCGGACTTAATCAACAAATACGAGATAGCTCCTTAGCCATATCTCCGAATCATTCCTCAAATCTTTTCTTTTAATAATGCCGGTACCAAGGTCTTACTAATTCTAAGTCATAAACTTTCATGTACAAGAAAACATGGGTATTCACACCCTTTTGTAATCATGTCTTAAACTTATATAATTTCATCTTTCAATTCACTTCACAAAAAATAATCAAATCTTGTCTTAACACTTATCCACAAAGTAATCATTTCATAGTCTTGCCACTATTCGTGATCTAGTTATTCGTAATAAATAATAATTCATTCACAATTTCAAATTTATACGATGTCTCATTTTAACACGATTCAATGTCTCATCTTTAGCACTAAACATGATTTACTCATTCACAACAAAATCTTTCATGATCTCAAAAGTCACATAACTCAACCATATTGCATTTCTCGAAATAAAGAGATTTCAATTCACCCTAAATCATTATTTTGTAAATTAAAAGTCATGCTCTTTACTAATACTTTTGTAGTCATTTATTTTTCTTCCTATCTCAAATCCTCGTTAAAACTTATCAATTACACAAAAACAATCTTTAAGAATAAATTCTTCATTTATGTTTTATGAATACTAAAATTTACCCAAAATGAAACACTTTTGAAAGTTTTTACCCAACTGACCCACTCTCGAAACTATTTACCAAATTGACCTACTCCCTATCAAAATTACAGATCTAGTTCCCACGGAAGTTTTTATCAAACTGACCCACTTTCGAAACTATTTACCAAATCATTTTAAAACCCAAAATAAAATATAAGTCACCAGGGAGTTTTGAACCCATGACTATTCTCAACCAAACCCAAGTTTATTACGCTAACCAGTAAGTCTATGTGTAATCTCTGTTTAAAAAGGCACAAATGTTCTTTTGTTCAACTATCCACAAAGTGTGTTTTTTTTTTCATAAAATGTGTTCATTCCAAAAGATCAATTCTTTCACAATTTTAGAAATAATCCTTTCCATGATAGTAACTAATAAAAAGATAGCAACTAATAAAAAGATAGTAACTAATAAAATTTCCAATTATTTTAAAAATACTATTTTTCACTTATTTAAAGAAATTCCTTTTTCTCATCTTTTGCAAAACTTAGACTTTTCTTTAGGAACTAAATCATACAAAAGAAATGAAAACTAGTATCCATGTCTATTTGATTAAAATCTCAATTTGACATAAATTATATTTTATAAAAATAAAAATTGCTCTTTCACACAATAGTTCCCATTCTTTTAAAAATAGAACCTACTCATGTCGACATATTATAAACTAATCGAAATTTCATTTTTATTTTATTATAAAATCTAATATGGTCAATAATATTATAAGCATAAAATTCTACAATTTACCAACATGGTTTATACAAGAATTTGTCTTTTTTTTTCATTAACATGGTAATTGTCACAATAAGACTACTTTCGCAATTATGATAGCATGATTCCCATTTGTAAATTTCACATCAAAGTTATTTTCATATGTTAACACTATTGTAAACACAAGACTAAGCAAACATATTAGCATGGTTCACAACAATCAAGTAATTCTCTTTTTTTAGTTAGCATGGTAGACTTCCTTTTTTTACTTAATCACAACATCACTTTAAACTAACATGAATTTTATCTATTCATAACAAGATTCTTCACAAAAATATTTTTGCAAAAGAATGTATTCCCAACATTTTCCAACAAATTTCTCATACAACCACACACTTTTAACATGCATAACATTTTACAAGTATTCTAACATGATCTATGGCATTAGCTCTTTAGTCAAAAATTCCTATTATTTGTTTAATCATAGCAATAGCATGTAACACTAACATGAAATTTTAACTACACATCAAAACAAAATGTTCATATATTATCACTAGCATGCATAGTTCTAAATTAGAAAGCATGAGAACCCACTTCTTGTTTGAAGGTTGAAAACTACAAATGAATAGCTCCTTCTTGCTCCTAGCAACTCCTAGTTCTCTTCTCCTCCTAGAAAATGCTCCAAGCAAGAGATCCTCCAAGCACAATAACTCTCTTTCTTTTTCTTACACTCTTTTCTTTCTCTTTTCTTTCTCTTGTTTTAATTCTAATTTTTTGTGTGTGAAATGAAAAGAGTAGGGTGCTATTTATAGAATTTTGGGAAGGTGTATTTTGCAAAATTTCACCTCTAATAAATTACTCTATTTAATTCTTACAACCCTTCCAATTCTAAACTCCCGTAACCTACAACTCCCCACCTCCCCACTCTTCCAAAGCACTAACTCTCATTCACTTCTCTTCCCTACTCCAAGAACTGGCCACCCCTGCCACGTTATTTTTTTTTTCCAATGACATTTGCAACATTAGAGCAACACACAGCTTCACACAGCTTGTATTTGCTGTTCTCATCAACAAAGGTGGGGCCACCCACCATCCAACCATGCATTATTACTATATATATATATATCATTCCATCCATTCCCTTATAAACAACACCATTTATAACCATTTCATATATAACCATCCCATATATATTATATATACATATATACTATACTTTGAAATTACCGGGGTGTTACACATTCCGAAATTTATTTAGAAAATAAACACACCCAAATATGTTCGTCTAAAACACGTGCGTTGCACGTAAAATCTAAAAAAGCTAAATTTGTTTTTATCAACGAAGATTATTAAAATATAATCGAAAACAACATAAGAAAATTATATTTACTAATTTTATACATTTCGTGATGAAATCATTACATGTAGAAAACACGTGCATTATACGTGCAGAAAATCAAAAATGCATTTTAATCAAAACAAGGGGAAAATAAATTTTCGTTTTATAAAATAGATTTAAATACATAAAAATAAATGATTTAAACCTATAGAAAATATTATACGTAGTGGTGGAAACACGTGCATCAAAACACGTAAAAAGCACGTAAATTATGGAGATTGAAATATTATATTTTAGTTGGTTGAAATCAATACGGAAAATGTATAAATAGTACGAATCCAACATATGTAGTGAAACACATTACAAAATTTACGTGCGTAACACCCAGGGGCAAAATTGTAATTTCCAATTTTGCGGGGTGTTACAGGTTATCCCCTATTAAGTCCTCTTTTGACGCCTCGAAGGGCATTGTCCGAATGCGCTCTTTCTCCATGAGGTGCCTATCTTGGGAGTTTCACTCTCATATGACTGCATCTGGTCGCCGGATTGCATGACTAATTCCAGCTTTGTTTCTCGTTGAGCTCTGATGTATGTTTCTATTTAGTTTCTTTGTCCGTCGCAGCTAGCTAGGCTCATTTGTATTAGCCCCGATTAGTTTGGTTTTTGCTCCGCTGTATTGTTTTACTTCTAGTAAAACCCACCTTGTACGTACTCTTTTTTTATATATATTGTTTGTCTGGCTGGAGTCATTAGACTCGATCCGTTTCATCAAAAAAAAATCTGAATAGAATATACCCCCTATATATTAGTATAAAGGGTATTTCACTAAACTGTACCCAAATTTCACCAATTTCCAGATAACCTGATCCATTTGTTTGTTTGTTTTTTGTTTTGTTTTTTGTGGTATGGATGACCCTATTATATGTCCAAAGTTGTTACATGTGACCCTACTGCATCTAGAACTCTATAGATGAGTCTTTTTTTGTTGGGGGGGGGGGGGGGTGTTAGGGGGGAAATCAACAAAAACCCTAAACCCTAATATTTGAAATTTTAATAAAGAAATCTCCAAATATTACTTTTCATAACTTAAACCCTCTATGATAGTCATTTTCAAATTTTCCATTAAAATGAATTGTGCAATGTCTGATACGGTCCTTTCTCTTTTGTTTATACATCAACACTTTTTTCCCATAAAAATGAATTGTGAAGAGGATTTCCTAATGTATGTTAAGATTATGGACTAAATTGATTTAGTCATTATACTTGAGGGACCTAATTTGCAAATACTACGATTGGTGGGATTAAATTGCAAATACCCATCAATTAATGAACTAAATTTAAAAAAAACCTAATTAAGTCATTATAGTTGGGGGACTAAATTGCAAGTACTATAATTGGTGGACTAAATCATAAATATTCATTAATCAAAAGACTACATTGCAAAAAATGCTTTATGTTAAAAAATAGGCATTTTGGTTAACACAAAAAAGGAATAACTTGATAAACTAAGTTAAGTGAGGTTTATATAAAAAAATAGTTGAGGCAGTTTTATAAATAATGAGCAATTGTTGAGAGAGTTTTTAAATTAAATTTAAGCAATAAATGTTGATAACCTTAAGGATAATTGATAAAGAGTGGGAGAAAATAAAAGAAGGTGTGCATTGTACGTGAAAATTACTAGTAGGAGATATAATGGTGGAGAAGAATGTGAAGATTGAGATTTTTTATGTGTTCACATAGAATCTAAAATGGTTGAGCCATGATCAAAAGGAGAGAGAAAGAAGTAGAGGGAAGACCACATTTAATCAAGTCAACAAGAAAGATTTTCTTTCCTCGCTAAGAGCATCCACACTCGTTTGTTTTTTTTTTTTTTGGCAATTTGAGCGCTGCAGTCGTTCGCTATTTTACCAATTTTTGAGAAATGAGGAATAGTTTCTTCTCATGTTTGAGAAACAATTTCAGAATTCTCAAATTAGAGCATCTGTAGTCATCTGTCATTTACCCAAATTTTGGAAATTTTGGGAAAAAAATCGCTCTAGTTGGCTGCCATTTACCCAAATTTTGACAATCGAATGATCCGTTGTTGGCCAAATTTGGGAGATGAAATGACTTTTGCCAAAATATAGTTAACGGGATATTATCTTTCGTCCGTTTGTTGCGATGAAAGATTATCTTTCGTCGAAGACATCGGACAGGAAATAAAACTTCGTCCCTACACATTTTCAGCTGATACATCGACGGACGGGAGATAATATCCTGTCCGATGAATTAATTAAAAAAAATGAAGGACGGTAAACAATTTACCGTCCCTTAGAAAAAATATATAATCAGTGTATTTACCAGGTCTCGTCCAGTACAATTTTTTTAAAAAAAACATAAACTTTCGACGGACGGGAAATGATCTCCCGCCCGTTCGAATTAAAAAAAATAAATAAAAAAAAAAAATTCGTCGGACGAGAGATCATTTGTTGTCCCGTTTTTTTTTCCTTTCTTTGAACAGACGATAAATAATCCTCCGTCCGTTCTAATTTACCTGTACATACCGCTTGGACGATAGATAATCTTTCATTTGACCCAAAATTTAGCTTTCGACGACTACAACGCTAATTTACTTTTTCTATTTCCATTTGCCAAAGACCCAAAATTGAAACCTCGCAAACTAGATAACATATCCAGCCATTAAGGATTAATTTAACTTGATTATTTAACTTAATCATGTTTTAGTGCTTAAATTAATAACTAATTAAATAAGTAATCTTAATCATGTTTTAGTGCATAAATAAGTAACTAATTATATAACTAATGACTATTTAAAAACTAATACTATTTTAATCCTTCTAAAAATTACAAAATTACCTATTGGACGAAACAACATACTCCGTTCGTCTATCCCCCCCCCCCCCCCCCCCCCTCCCCAAATTATAGCAAAGTACCAGTGCAACGAAAACCATTTTTGCTATTTCTTAGAGCATCTGTAGCATTCATAGCCAAAATAAGGGTATTTGGCATATAGATATAGGAAATTTGGAGATTGCCTGTTGATATGGCTAAAAATAGGATTAAATCTGGACCGTTCAAATTGGGCATGAATCTTAAAGCTCTCAGGGGTAAAACGGTAATTTTACCTACAAACGGGTCTAAAATGGGAACTGGATCTTTCTTCAAAGCCCAATAACCCATAAACGGATCTGTCCTACTGGGTAGGGGTAGCAACCCATTACAAACCAACCCAGATAGATAAAGAGTAATTCAAATTTGTGGTTATTTCCATAAAACGATTTAAACTCTACATCTTATCCCAAAACACTGGAAAGTAGAGATTTATCCTTATCTCGAAACGGGTCCCTAAGGCGACTATAAATACCCCTCTCCCCCACCGTGACAAGATAATCAATCTTTTTCTACATAAATCTCTTTCATAATCTTCCTGATTACTGACAAAAGTATCGGACGGTGCGTCGTCGGGATCCATCCCGGTGTATCGCACTTTTTGCAGGTTAGCGGCAGTGGCAAGAAACCAGTCAAATACCAGCGAAAGTCAACAGGTTCGTCTTTATTCGTTTCTCCAAGAATCCACAAATTCATCTGTTTTCTCCCACACCAAAATTAGCAGCAACAGATTGGCGCCTTCTGTGGGAAACGAAAAAGCAATCCAACCTTACTTCATCAGCGGAAGTAGTTTCAAACTATGCATCCGAAAGAGAAGGGGATGGCAGCGGTCTCCAACTGAAGAGCCACTCCTCTTCCTCCTCCTCATTCAGTTCAAGATGTTCTTCCTCAACAGCCTCCTCCTTAATAGGCCCCTCTAGGGTCTCGGGGGGCTGCCCAAAGGGGCTTTCATCGGAGTTGTCCAAAGCAACATCCTCTTCATGACCATGTCTCGGTCTGCAATCCTTCAGTTGACTCTATGGCTTCTCAAAGCCCTCCCGAGTAGGATCTCCGTCAAGTGATTGTCAACCGCCAAAAGGGGGTCGACCTCCGAACTCGCCTGAATGGATGGCGAGCCCTTGAGGGAGTCCACCAACCTGAGCACCTAGGGGTCTCGAGAGTCCGGACCCCTCGCAGACTGAGGACCAGAAGATCCCCTCCTGCGATGAGGTGAAGAGAGTCCCCTCAACGTCATTGGCAGAGAAGTCATACTCCAGTAAAATGAGCCACACCTAGCGACCGCCAAGTTGGAGGGGCACCAGTCACAAGGGCAGAGTTCCAGGATTTTCAAGAAGCCGTTCTGCGGGCCTTCAATGTCTCTCCCAACCACGAGCAACGGACGCCTAGTTCTCAACCTGCCCCAAGCCATCACCACCGCACTCCTAGTCCCCTTTCGTAGGAGAAAGAGTCTCGAGGCTCAGCAAGATACAACCGAAGGGAAGACTCGGTATACCATCATCTCCATGAGATGGAGAGGCGCCTTGGTCGACTTGACAGAGAAGAGGAACAACGGGCGAGAAATTTCCGCCCGAGTAGGCCTCCGTTCTCCGGGCCATCATGGAAGCCCCGATCCCGGAAAACTTCAAGCCCCATAACTTTGAGTCATACAATAGGGAGTCGAACCCCGCCGACCACATCGAGAGTTTTAAAACTCTCATGATGATCCGCTAGGCGTCGGATGCGCTTCTTTGCAAAACCTTCCCTGCCACGCTAAAGGGGCCTACGAGAGAATGGTACTCTCGACTCGCCCTGGCCTCCATCTTCCCATTCGATCAGTTTGAAGAGCTCTACCTTACTCATTTCGTGAGTAGCCGCCGGGCCGAAAAAACAAGTGTATCTTTGGTGACCCTCAACCAAAGAAAGGGCGAACGCCTAAGAGATTACGTTCGGCACTTCACTGCCGAAGCGCGGTCTATTGCCTCCCTCAACCAATCCATAGCCTCTGCGACATTCAAGTACAACATCACTAACACCGACCTCAAGGCGTCCCTTGCCAAGAAGCCTCCTCAAGACTTCTCAGAACTCCTGGTTAGGAGTGAGAAGTACATCTGAGTGGAAGAGGCTCTCAACCCCCCTAGTCTTGAGGAACCATCTTCCGAGAACAAACGGAAGAATACGAGCGAATAAGGGTCCCAGAAATTCTAGAAGGACGACGATGGCCAACGCCGCCCAGCTCCTCGTTTTGAAAAGTTTACCCCCCTTAATGCTAGTATATCAGCAGTTCTTATGGAGGTGGACAAGGAAGGGCTACTCGGTGCTCCCCCTATAATGAATACCCCTGGCTCGAAAAGAAATAGGGATAAGTGGTGCCGCTTTCACAGGGACCACGACCACAACATGGATGATTGTCGGGCTCTCAAAGAGGAGATCAAAGAACTTATACAGCGGGGACACCTGTCCAAGTTCGTCCGAAAAGATGAGGTCGATCTTCCACCTCGAGGAGCCTACAAGCGAACAGAGAGGCCCGCCGAGTTCTAAGATTCTGAACCCGGGGCCGTCATCCACCTTATCCATGGAGGTCCAATGGGGGGAGAACCAAAATCCTCCTAAGAGGCCTTCACCCTATCATAGAAGTAGGATTTCAGTTTTCAATAAGGCCGGTGCTCGTAACACGGCCAAAAAGCATGTAATAATGGCTCACCCCATTGAAGCGGCCACTTAGTTCATCTCAATAAAACCTAGTTTTTTTCTATTGAAAATTATTGCACTTGCCTCACTTCTATCTCTCTGAGTCACGTCTACGACTCGTCAAACGGTAATTTCGTAGCCCAGCTTGTCCTACTGGGCTGCTCCCACAACTTACCAAGCTCAAAAAACGGGTTTGGAGTCGAACACTTGGTTCGACGTTGCTTTAGTCGGTTGCAAACAAGCAAGTGCAGGGCAGCTTACCATTCGGAATTTCTTATACAACTCGTTAACTCCCTCACACAACAAGTTCGAAGTCTAGCTTGTCCTACAGGGCTGCTCCCATAACTTACTAAGCTCAAAAAATGAGTTTGGAGTCCAACACTTGGTTCAACGGTTCTTTAGCCGCTTGCAAACAAGCAAGTACGGGGCAGCTCACCATTCGGAATTGCTCCTATAACTCGTTAACCCCCTCAAACGACAAGTTCGGAGTCCAACACTTAGTTCGATGTTACTTTTGCTACTTGCGAATGAGCAATGTACAAAGTGGCTCACCATTCGGAATTACTCCTACAACTGTTAAAGTTCTCAAACAACAAGTTTGCAGTCCAACACTTGATTCGATGCCGCTTTAGCCGCTTGCGAACTAGCTAGTGCGAAGTAGCTCACCATTCGGAATTGCTTCTACAACTCGTTGATAACCCCGTAACAACTAGTTTGAAGTTCACAATCATGGTTCGAAATTGCCTTCACAGCTTGCAAGTATGCGGTTTCGGGGCTCAAAACGAACATTCATACTACTCCCACTACTGGTTAAATTTTGCAACAAACGAGTTGTTCGGAGCTCAACTCTCCCCTAGAGTTGCTCCTCAAACTTGTCTCCCAAATGGCTCTCTCATAGAGCCTGGTGATGCTCTTCGCTCTGCTCGCCTCCAGAGCGGACCTCTTCTTAACGAGTTCAGAGCTAAAACTCTCTCCTAGAGTTGCTCCTCGCGCCCGCCCCTAAGAATGGATCTTCCCAAGAGCCATACAAAGCACTTATCAACTTCATGAAGATAAAGATGTTGCGGGACTATTTTGACCACGAAGAAGGGTGATTCTTTTACTGACTTCTGAAGAGAAATTATGGATCTTTGAGTCAGCTTCGAAACGAGGGGTCACATGCCCCGATCGGACCTCCGTAGCTCTGCAAAAATTCGTTATAGTGAAGCTCACCACAACCGTTCGCCAAACATCGCAACGGTTCACCGAGCAACTCAACCATTCACCAGAAAATGTAATTGTTCACCAAATGGTCTGAGCTGGCCGAGCAAACAGTGATTCGATCAAAAAATGAGCAAAGTGGCATTGACCAGTCAAACGGTCTAGAGCCACGTGTCACTAACATGTAGTCTGACTCATAATCGTCACGCTCGCCGCATCGTGTCGAACAGAGAATGATCCAATATATGGGCAAAATGGCATTGACTAGTCAACGATCAATGCCACGTATCGCTCAGCTGTAGCTCGCCAAGTCATTCGCCGAGACACACCGAGCAAATGAAGAACCAAACGAAACGAGGCCAAAATCGTTCGCCGGCGATTCGCCTATTCGTTCGCCCACATTCTTCAAAACGTTCTCCAAACGTCCGCCGACCACTCACTGCCATCGCCAGATCGAGCTGAGCAGAAGTGGATCCGAACAAAAAATGAGGGGAAAATTCTCCTCGCGATCCGCGCTCAAATCAAGATCAACAGCCACAAATTCTCAAAAAAAAGGAAAAAAAGAAGGGGAGTTAACGGATCGGGTTCGGACCCGTTACCCAAAAACAGACCGCAACCCTCCTCTCTCCTCTCCTTCTTCTCCTTTTGAGTTTGAGCACCAAACCGAAAAACAGAAACCCAATACCTCATCGAGCACCTCCATCGACGTCAAGCTCAACCTCTCCACCATTGCAGTCGAGCTCCTATGTCGAACCCCTCCACTCCGTCGAGCTCCAACGACGTCGAGCACCCCTCCACCATCGAGCTCGACCTCACCATGTTCGCCGAGCTCATCGCCAAAACCGAACCCATTGCCGAACTCATCGAAGAGCTCCTGGTCTCCTCATTGAAAAGCTCGTCGCCGAGCTCGACCTCATCTTCGTTCGCCGAGCTCGCCCAACTCCAAGCTTCACCACTCTCCAACTCTTCCCTATTGAACAGCTCGTCGCTGAGCTCGACCTCATCTTCGTTCGCCAAGCATGACCCCTTCTTCCACTCGCCAAGTCATCGAAGTGCTCTTCTTCGTCGAGCTCCCTCGAACGAGCTCCGCGAGCTCTCCTTTCCACTGAAGACGAACTTCAATGTCAAAGCTCGAGCTCTCGAGCTGACCTCAACCTCCTCATCAACCTTCGAGCTTCGACCTCGACTCCAAGTTCCTCCCTCATATCCGAGCAACACTTCCTCACCTCCGTTCTCGCCGAAACTCCAACTCTAAGCCCCTATCGAGCTTCGAAAATCCCACGGCGGTCGAGCTCCACCTCGCTTGTCGAACCTAACATTTCCACCTTCATCCAGATCTCCAACAAGCTCCCTTCGTCGCCGTACTCCTTCCTCGCCGCAGCGATCGCCAAGCTCGCAGCGAGCATCGCCAAGCTCGCAGCAATCGATCGTCGCAGCCTTCGCCACTCGCTCGCCGCGCTCGACATCACTCAGCGTCGAGCTCCACGTCAGCCTCCTTCACCGCGCTCCTTCCTCGCAGTGATCGCCAGCGTTCACCGAGGCCGCGAAGATCGAGCGCCACAACCTTCGCTAATCCCTCACCGCGCTCGCCACTTTCGTCGTACAAACGATGATCCGATCGTTTTGGAGGAAAAAAACTGTTGCCTCAAGATTCGTGTGCGATCGTGATCAACGCATAAGATCGCGCCACGTCATCAGGTATTAATTAATTAATTTATCTATTTAATTAATTGAATTAATTATTTAAAAAAATTCCAAAAAATAATTAAAAATTGAAAAAAACGATTAAAAATTCTAAAAATAATTATTAATTCAGAAAGTAATTTTAAGTTCAAAAAATAATAATTATTAAATTAGAATAATTAATTAAAATTTTTGATAATTAATTATTTAAATTCGAAAATTGAATAAAAAAATTCAAAACAATGATTAAAAATAGGAAAAAATCAGAAAAATCTGAAAAAATCAAGAAAAATCAAGAAAAATCTGAGAATATTTTTGGGCATTTTACAAGCTCAGAAAAACACCGTTACACCTGGAGCAAGATCCAGATTCCCCCGAGAACTCCGATAAAATCTCGTACACCATTAAAACAGTAAAACTACCACTCAAAGGCTGTTAAACTCAGTCTTAGAGAGTGGCAGGACTCGTGATATGGCTAAAAATATGATTAAACCGGGACCGTTCAAATTGGGCATGAATCTTAAAGCTCTAAAGGGTAAAACAGTAATTTCACCTACAAACGGGTTTGAAATGGAAACTGGATCTTTTTTCAAAGCCCATAAACGGATCTGTCCTACTGGGTAGGGGTAGCAACCCGTTACAAACCAACCAAGATGGATAAAGAGTAATTCAAATTCGTGGTTATCTCTATGAAACGATTTAAACTCTACATCTTATCCAAAAACACCAGGAAGTAGAGATTTATCCTTATCTCGAAATGGGTCCCTAAGGCGACTATAAATACCCCTCTCTCCCCACCGTGACAAGGTAATCAATCTTTTTCTACATAAAACTCTTTCATAATCTTCTCGATTATTGACAAGAGTATCGGAGGGTGCGTCGCCGGGATCCATCCCGGTGTATCGCATTTTCTGCAGGTTAGTGGCAGCGGCAAGAAACTAGTCAAACGTCGGCGAAAGTCAACAAGTTTGCTTTTATTCGTTTCTCCAAGAATCCACAAATTCATCTGTTTGCTCCCACACCAAAATTAGCAACAACACCTGTAGTCTAACCAAAAAATTTGGTTTTGATTAAGATTCTTAATTAAATGTTAATTTAATTATATTTTAATCTTAAATAAATGTTAAACCTTAATTAAATTGTATATTAAATTCTAATATGGGCCCATATTTTATCTATAGGCCAAATCTATAGAAATTTAAAGTCCAAAAAAGAGTTGGACGGGGAGACCATATCCCCTCCAAGCTCATTTCTAACTTTGCTTTTGGAGTTTTTGGCAAGACGGGATACCATATCCCGTCCGAGCTCAATTTAAGAATATAATAATTTAAGGACGAAAGATGATGTATCGCACGAGAGAGAAAATTTTGAACAGACGCTACATCATCTTCCGATTGCCAAATTTTCCATATACTCATTTCTTCTATCAAATATAGCCAACTACTATTTACAGACAGGGCCATCCCTCAGTTCTCGGGGGCGCAAGGCGAAATGTCCAAATAATTATTTTTGGGGTCCCTAATTGCAATATATTTTTTTACGCGTAAAGGGGAATACAAATTTGAGACCCCTAAAAGTGCAAAAAAAATTGAGGGCCTGAGGCGGCCGCCTCACCGACCTCAAGGTGGGGGCCGGTCCTGTGCACAGATATCCAAAACATAGAAATTTGGCCAACGACATTAGTTGTTTTTTGGCTAAATTATACATTTTTTAGATATTTGGCCATCGTACAGATGCTCATATTTTGCTATTTTGCCATGTTATAGCAATGACGGGTGTGGGTGCTCTAATTAAGTTAATCAAAAGTTGATGATATTATTTTTCAGAATTTTTTGCCGTACTAGGCCACTTTTTGATAGTATTTGCGTTTTTAGGCCAGGTCACAAACTATTAGCGTTCGTGGGTTAGCTTCTGCCACGTCAGCAGCGGCCGCTATTGGGCATAGCGGCCTCTTCATAGATACCAATTTTGTGCTCCCACACTTGGCATAGTACGAAGGGGATTTGGAATGAAGAGGTAATGGACTGGTCGCTATTGGCACTAGCGACCTACTCTAACTGAGGTCGCTATTGGCAATCACGACCTCAGATGGCCCCCGGATTGCTTTTAACTTACGACTACCCCACTGTTTCTGTGAGACCCCATATTTCTAGAAAAGTACATATACTAGTATATATATAGATATATAGTAGTATTATATAGTAGTATATAGAATGAGAAAATAGAAAAAGAAAGGAATGGATGGTGGGTGATGACGTGGAAGAAGGAAAGAAAGAAAAGTGAGTGTGTGAAGTGTTGACTGGTTGACCATTAGATGGAATGAATGAAAGATGGAATAAAAGGAAGTGTATGTGTGTGTGCTTGGATACTTTGATCGGATTGACCGAAGGGAATAAAATCCCATATCAGTGAAGAAGGAGAGAAATGAGAGGAATATATAGGATTAGCCCATGATTAAGGGTACCCAACGTCCGGACACCCTTTTGAGGCAGCCTGTGGTGGGCGTGGCTAGAATTTAGTTAATTGTGTGCGTACGAGCTGAGTGCGGAGCGTTACAGATGGTATCAGAGCCAACTTTCAACATCGAATGTAGGACTTGTATATAGGAAGTGCGTGGGACGCAATATGTGTATATGAGATGCGTAAGACCCTGGGAGGACAGCGATTAGGAGACAAGTCTACATTCGACTAGAAAGGCGATCCTGTACTAGATTGCATGTCTCGTATTCAGCGAGGACGCTGAATTCTTAAGAGGGGGTGAATGTGAGACCCCGTATTTCTAGAAAAGTATATATACTAGTATATATATAGATATATAGTAGTATTATATAGTAGTATATAGAATGAGAAAATAGAAAAAGAAAGGAATGGATGGTGGGTGATGACGTGGAAGAAGGAAAGAAAGAAAAGTGAGTGTGTGAAGTGTTGACTGGTTGACCATGAGATGGAATGAATGAAAGATGGAATAAAAGGAAGTGTATGTGTGTGTGCTTGGATACTTTGACCGGATTGACCGAAGGGAATAAAATCCCATATCGGTGAAGAAGGAGAGAAATGAGAGGAATATATAGGATTAGCCCATGATTAAGGGTACCCAACGTCCAGACACCCTTTTGAGGCAGCCTGTGGTGGGCGTGGCTAGAATTTAGTTAATTGTGTGCGTACGAGCTGAGTGCGGGGCGTTACAGTTTCCCTATTTCTTATTTCAATCTATCTTTTCTTCTACCTTCTTCCCCAATAGCGGCCTATCTTATATACCCAAAACCCTAAACCCTAAACCCTAATTTCTCTCCCAAAAATCAATTAATCCAAGTTTCCTTCTTCCCCACCCGATCTCCCTCCTCACAGATCGTGTAATCGCCAAATATCTCTCAATACTAAGGAATTTGGAAATCCCCATATCAACTCCAATCTCCAAACCCTAACGAGGTATGGCTAGTATAGTATTGTGATGGTTGATTGTCGGTGTTACTTACAAATTTTTCGCACTTGTTGTTAATAATGTGACCCAAATTGGTTGTTTGTTTATTGTGATTTTTTTGAGGAATTAGATACTTATTGAGGAATACTTAGTACTGGATACTAATTTAGGAAAATTTGTGATGTAGACAACATACACATTACATGGAATTAATTTTTGCTTAAAAACATTACATGCGTTATATACACTAAATCAACCATAGACAAACTTTTTTCTTATCCCAATTTTCATAACATGAAATATATAGGGAGAACATACATTTGCATGTCTACTTTGACAATATATCCTATCAACTTGTACTAATTTGTTTAAGACTGAGTGTCTACTTTCAAATGTGGTCACATTCTCTACATCTAGCTGCAATTTTTGCATTATGTTTCATCTCAGAATAACATCCATGATCGATCATTCCTTGTTTGAGTATTTTGTTTTTAGTTATTTGTGTTGGTTGAATGAGTACTTCTTCGATGACATATGAACAATCTCAACATTTTAGTTATTTAGTTATTTGTGTTAAGTGAGTACTTATCATACATACTTGTTTGCTTATACTTTGATAGGTAATCTACTCAAATATGGTCAGAACGATGGGAGCGGGATCAAGGAGTGCTAGGCTCGGGGTATGAACTATTATTTTGTACTGTTTAAATAGATATGTCAACCTATGGAGTGTTCACTAAACCTAGTATATTTTATCCTCAGGGTGGCCAAGGCAATGTCCCGTCTACGTCTGCACCGTCCGATCAAGCTAGTTCGTCTCATGCTGCACTTGTGGGACCAGGCCCTCATGACCTGACGTTATTGACGTTGCAGCGGACACATAGATCCCAACGGGTGTGGGACGGTACATCTCGAGAGTGTAGTTTCCGTACGCATGAGACATTGCATATGCATCCACTGACACACCAACTCCTTGTTCAGGCCGGCTTCTATGGTTTAGGTCTGATAGAAAAAACCAAGCTCGATAGACAACTACTAACAGCCTTACTCGAGCGATGGAGGCCGGAAACACATACGTTTCATCTTAGCGTTGGAGAGATGACCGTCACACTTCAGGATATCGCGGTTATATCAGGACTACCAGTTGATGGATTCGCGGTGACGGGAACAATGGCCTTCAATAAGGAACAACTTGTGGGGGATTTCCTAGGTCGGGTGACGGATGATAGTACATTTGATGGAGTTTCAATTCGATTAAGTTGGTTGAAGAAAACATTTAAAAATTTCCTAACCAACAATTCCAATGATTATGATATTGAATGCTACACTAGGGCTTATCTGATGACAGTCTTCGGAGGTGTTCTCTTTCCCAACTCCACTGGTGACGTTGTGCCTATAATGTATTTGCCACTTATTGGTGATTTGACAAGAGTTCGGCAATACAGTTGGGTTAGTGCAGCGCTAGCCTCTTTATACAGGAGTCTTTGTAACGGGGCATTGATGGCAAAAGAGATGACTGGTCCGATGCTGCTACTCCAGATATGGTGTTGGGAACACTTGCACTTAGGAAGACCTCGCATCACCCGGCAATCAGCTGGGTGGATGAGGGACGCAACGAATGCCAGCATGCTCCCTCCCATCGCAGTTTATTGGTCCGGGGGGCATACGTGGAGAGATAACCCACGTGGGGTGGTAACCTACTATAGAGATGAGCTGGATATGTTGAGAGAGGAGTTTGTTGTTTGGGAACCGTATTCCAACAACCGATTGCAAAGGTTACCTCCCATCTGCACCGAACATAGCAATCTTTGGTTGACCAGATGACCGCTTGTCAATTTCAGTATTGTCGAGATGTACTTCCCCGACCGTGTGCTTCGTCAATTTGGACTTCAACAAGACATTCTCCCACTGCGATCATACGACACTCTCCTGCACAAAGTGAAAGGGGTTGGTCGTGTCCCCGACCATGACTGGGCTTCCCATCATCAAGTTCATGTGAATGCATGGAATGAGCGGAGGAATGCTACTGTTATAACAGGCATTCCTCCATATGACGGATCACTCCAAACTGCGTACCTATCTTGGTATCAACGGATCACCCGTTTGTATGTGGCGCCCCGTACATCACTACCTACCGGTGTCCAACTGCCTATACCAAGTGCCGAGGTCGAACCCGCACCTGGCCATTCCTCTTTGCAAGCCATGTACCAACCGAAGGCATCTTCAAGTCGAAAAATCGTACGATACACCGTTTGTTTATTTCTTGATTCTCATAATTTTTTGTTGTCAAGTTTGTATATTTGTTACTTGCTTAATTGAATAGTCCATAATAGATTCTTAATATTTTTCGTATTTGTTTTGCAGATTGACCAAGTCTGGGTTGTAGCATGGAAATGCACACAAGTGCTTGGCAGTAATGTTGCTCAAGCCGCAAAGGATCTTGCTCGCGAGATTCTCGCACCGTGTCGTTCGGCTATTGAGGAGGTTGGTGAGGTGGCTAGATTTGACGCAATGCTAAGCTCCCCCATTCACAGCACATCAACTCGTAAGCAAAGGAAGAAGAAGAAGGCAACACGATCAAGCAAACGTCTCGAAGGACGTGTTGAAGAACGCGTATAAGAGCATAGAGATGAGCAAACGGATGAACCGCAATGAACTGTACAACATGCACTAGTTATCCATGAACAAGAAATAGAACCTGAGCGGGCGCCTATTGAGCAAGCACAACCTTCACATGAAATTGAGGAAGAAATTCCAGACGAGATGCTAATTTCCCAAATTACACAAGTGAGTCGTCAACGACGGCCCGTGCATAAGAGAAGCAAGCCCAATTTGTATACCCCGTCGTAGCCTTCTAGCCTTATTGAAGAATCCAATCTAATATTAGTGTATTTTGTTGTTTCAAGTTTGCAACGTTTATGCTACTTTTGTTATATTCTTAATGTGTAAGTGGTGGACGACTTTTATGGTAAGTTTGGTATGTTTCGTTGTCTAAGTTTCATATTTGGTTGTCCAATGTTGACATTTTTGATTTAAATGTTTATGTGGTGTTGAAATGTTGGGTACACTCCCATTGTTGTGAGGGAAGTGATTGTTCAAATATTGGGGTAGCGAGATGATTATCTTAAATGTGGTGTTGAAATGTAGCAACTGAAGTAGCAACACAAAATTTGTATTGAGGAAGTGATCAACTTTTGGTTTGTAGGCTTACTCTGTTTATAATTAGGTCGCGAATGCCAATCGCGACCACAACTAATATAGGTCGCGAATGGCATCAGCGATTATGCTGTAACCATAACTTCTCCTCTGTGAATATGACTCAAAATAGGCTACTACTGTGGCCGCGAATGGCATCAGCGACCTCAGTTAACTGAGGTCGCGATTGGCATTCGCGGCCACAGTAGTAACCTATTTTGAGTTAAATTAACATAGGAGAAGTTAGCTCTCGACCTCTCCTCTGTAAATTTAACTCAAAATAGGCTACTACTGTGGCCGCGAATGGCATCAGCGAGCGACCTGAGGTCGCGATTGGCATTCGCGGCCACAGTAGTAACCTATTTTGAGTTAAATTAACAGAGGAGAAGTTAGCTCTCGACCTCTCCTCTGTGAATATGACTCAAAATAGGCTACTACTGTGGCCGCGAATGGCATCAGCGACCTCAGTTAAATGAGGTCGCGATTGGCATTCGCAGCCATAGTAGTAGCCTATTTTGAGTCATATTCACAGAGGAGAAGTTACAGATTTCAGTTCCTACTTCATCTGATTGTTCTATGCACATTTCAGTTCCACATTTACACCCCACTGATTAGTTGTACAAAACTAAATACATTAAATCAACTTGAACTCCTGTTTGTCAGCAGCAATTGTTTCAGTCCAAAACAAATTCAAAAAATTCAAAATCATAAATTGGGATACACAAAACCATTCAAAATAGACCTGTGCAATAGTCATCGGTTCCAAATAAAACTATATACTACATTCACTACTATTTGTAGTCATGATGCCGTACCGACGACCTCCATCTGCCGCTAGTGCCCATTTCTCTATTGGTTTCTCCTTGAGCCAATTATACGCCTCGACCTTCACCGACTCAATCTCCGTCATTCCTTTTTGAAGCTTTTTGGGTTGTTTTTGACATGAAACAAACTTCATCTTGTTCCTCAACTCCTTGTTACCAAATTTTGAAAAAAAATTCGTAGCAAAATTGCGCATACAGTAACGGTGATAAGCATGTGGCTCATTCCAAGATCCGTTCTGCAACTCCATGCACGAGAGAATACCGACATGACGATCAGAGATTATGCATAGCCCTTGACGGTCCGTGACGTAGTATCGAATACAACTCATGAACCAAGTCCAACTTTCTATACTTTCTGCATCGACTATGGCAAAGGCGAATGGAAATAGCCGATCACTAGCATCAGGGGCTACCGCTATCAGTAAACATCACTTATATTTACCGTACAAATGTGTACCATCAATACTTATCACCGGTCTGCAAGACTTGAATCCTTCTATTGAAGCTGCAAAACTCCAGAAAACTCTCTTAAATGTCTCCTCACCTGGACCGGACGGAACTTTATCCCATTTTACATATGTACCCGAGTTTGAAGCTTGCAGTGCTGATAATAGAAGAGGCAACTTCGTATATGCTTCCGCAAACCCACCGTAAAGCCTCTCAATCGCTCTTTGTTTTCCCCGCCATGCCTTGTTGTAAGAAATCTTATAATTGACGTCTTTCAACACTATCTCAATGATCGTCTTTGGAGTTATACTTATTTGTGCCTTCACAACATTCAAAATTAAATTTGAAACTAATTTGGAGTCAACTTTCCTGTGATCCTGTGTCAATGTTGGATTAATGCAGGTATGAGAACCTCCTAATTTCGTCACAACAAAGTGGGTATGTCTAGTTGGAATTATTGCACGAAATCTCCAAGGACAGCCTAGATATACCACATCGGGATGTGTTCTTTGTTCCGATATTGTTCTAACCCTTGGTGCCATTTTACATTTAACATCAAATATGGTTTTGTTTGATCTGACCGTAACATACTCTCGATGTTCCTTGATGGAGAAAATTTTCACTGCATTTATCACGGCATCTTTGCTTGTGAATTTCTGGCCAGTATACAAGTCACGTTGGTCAGATGATGTGGATGACTCTTTCCCAAAGTGGTATACTCTAGCAATGTTACCCAATTCAACCTGTCCAATATCATGAACGGTTGATGAAACCAATTGGGTCATTGGGACTACGTGTTCCACATTTTGTTGCAAATCATTAACTACGTTAGCTACATTAACGTAAGGATTCGCATCATGGACGTCCACATTTTCTTCTTCTTCATCTTCACCGTCCACTACATCTTCAACCTCTTCTTCATGTTCTTCATCTTCTATGAGGTCATTGTTAACCAAAGCATGCTCGAAGGTTTCAATAATATTTTCATTTTCAACGAGATTGCGTATAAAATTGGAAGAAATTGGGATTTCATCTTCTGCAAGACTAAATGTACTTTGAGTTGTCAATATGTCACCATGTGGAGGAGACAAGCTGACACTCAAATGTATTGGATCATTAAGATTCATCTGAGAGGTCTGTACTTCGGGCATTGGAGTTGAAACATGACCAACATCTGGACTACGTGTGTGAATCTTGGCTTGCTCTATATATAATTCCATTGCAGACCAACTACTGTATGGATCAAGCGACCTAGCTATCATTGCAACTAATGAGTCATCATCAACTATAGGTACTGACATAAAAATAGGGCCTCATTTGCCTCTTCCAGCTGCGTACCTAGCTTTAGTATGAACACTCCATTCACCCTTATCCCATTTAGTAACTTCGTATACCTTATCAACCAATTCTTGCATTTTTATATTCCGATTGGCCCAAACTATCACCGGTTGTACACCTTTATAGCAAAATCCTACAGCTCGGTCTTCAACTATTTCCCCCCAATAATACAATCAAATTGGAATTTTATTGTAACGCCCCGAATCCCAAATACACTGAATTCGAGATGTTCTACAGGATCTTTTCACTTTCTTTAGTACAATTTTACAGGGAAATTTAAACTTTTCATCATACATCAGAGTTTACATCAATATTACACTTTTCTTTTGCACAGCGGAAGTAAAATACAACAATTGAATAAATGTACAACAACATGGTACAATCTTTAAGCATCCATTCTTCTTTAATCTTTAACAAGTCATTTACCTGCATATAAGACTGTGGGTACGTCAGTTTATTCAATCGACGAACATTATACACGGCCATCCTCTCTATGCCGGAAATAGTATAACTTAACTTTCCATATTTAACAAACACAAACTTGTCACATTCAAACTAAAGGGACTACCCTATTGATGTCGTGTTGTGATTGTGCACTTAATCCTTAATGCATTTATTTATGTTACATGTCACTAATGCACACTTGTTCGGATTCTATGCATCCCATACTACATAGGTCCGAGGGCAAGCCCTTATTCGTTCTTCATCTTTGTAGGGTTCAATCCCCCGTTATGATTTAATCTACTACTGTAATTACGGTAAGTATCCTAGATGTTTTCTGACCTACGAACTCATGTCTAGGCACTCTGGAGGGAATCCCATCGCTGACATGACTCATCATGCAGACATCCTGTGGTAATTCAGCTCTCACCATAGACATGACACCACCCGTAGTCTTCAAACATCCCACGAGCGTCGCCACCGGGACGGTACTCTGGAGCAGCATCCTCACCCAGACTCATCATGGGAATTCCTGGGATACGCTCTCGCCGCTACCCAGGGCCCTCATACTCAATGTTTTTCTCTTACTTTCATCACATCTTCACTATGCACTAGTCCTTAGTTTTATTAAAAATCATGAACAAAATTAACCTCTAAAGTTAGCCTCTCCATCAACCGGACTTATTCATTCATTTCATCATGACCAACCTTGGTCTAATTTCATTTCATTTCATTTCTCAATGCCGGGGAGACTTAGCTACTCTATTTCAAATTTCATTTCACAATCTTCAACTTATAAATTTTCCATGTTGAGTTCTCATACTCACATGTATATTCTCTTTTCAATTCATGATTCCTAATTTTGTTCACAAGTCCATCATTGCACATAAATTGCATATACTTATCAATTATCACATCACAATAATTCTACATTACTAAACAATGTACACACTTCATATTGTTCCACAAGTGAGAAAATAATTGCATCATGTCACATAACCACATTTCTTTTTGCCAAATCAACTCTTAATGTTTCAATTCACTTATTCTTTCAAGTTGTAATTTCATATCAATACTCCATATAGAACCATATGTCTATATATGCATTTTAACTCCAAACCATAGTTAAATTCATTCAAATAATACCCAAATCATTCTTATAAAATTCCTTACATTTTTATGAGAATAACCATATTTTTTTCACATTTTTTGGACATCTAAAAAGCCCAAAAAAAATATCTTTTTATATATGCCGAGGGTGAGAATCGAACCCAGGCACAACGGAAACCAAGCCAAGAGCACCCGCCGTTCGGCCGAACTGTGCTAGCGATATAATGGGGCGAAATTAATACTTATTGTTTTCGGGCCGAAAGTTATAAGCTTTCAAAATTTTGTAGAAAAATGTTGCGGACACAGGGGTTCGAACCGATCGACCCAGAGAAGCCAACCGCACACAGTGACCGCCTGAGCTACTAGCTCAGGTTGTCACAGTATGAATTAAAAACTTTTTGAATCAATTTGCCACTGTTATCAAAATACTCGATGTTCAACTAAACTTTGTTTCATATTGCTTTTGTGAAGGTTACTGAAAAATTCCAGATTAGCATCCCCTTACATGATCTTCATATCAGTAAGATTAAAATAATTTTTGCACTAATAAAAATATATTTTTCCCACAATCCATGAATTATTCATTAAAACTACTAATTTTTCATTTTCGACATTGAATAACAATAGATCTTCTAAACTTTTCATTCACAATTAATTTACTGTTATTAAATCTCTTATTCAACATACATATCTATGCATTTTTTTTTTTGAATTTATCCAACCCATAATAACCCAAAAATATCTTTTCAAACATAAATTAGCACTAATACAAGTACTAACTTTTACATACTGTAATACCCCGTATTTCTGAAATGTATATATGATTTGAAAAATATATAAAGAGATTTGACTTTGTCCTATAGAAGTTTCTATAGGAGGATTTATAAAGGATTAAATGGATTTGATTGGAAATGGGATGTTTGACCGGTTTGATTGTAGGTGGGGGGGACCCACCACCGAATTTATTGAAGCCCAGCACTAGTGCTGTGTGCTTGTAATTGTGACGTGGCACTAGGGGAATACCTCCCCGGGGTGTGCACGGGTTTGGAAAAGGGGATTTGTTAAGGGATTAATCCCACATCGCTAATTTGGAAGTATTAAATATAATATAAATAATATGTGCCAATGATCATTAGTCACCAATTCGGTTAACCACCTTTTGAGAGGCAGCCTGTGGTGGGCAGTTGTACTACATAGTATCTAATTTGTCTTATAAATTGTATAAATTGTCCGGGCTCGGGGCAGGGGCGTTACAAATGGTATCAGAGCCGACTTTCGACACCGAGGGTGTAAGAGCAGTGAGTTATGGACCACCAGATTTGCGGCGGAGAGTATTTCACAGGTTCTGCATGATGAGTCGTGACATGACGTGGATACGGCTCCAGGTTCTGCGGCGGCGGAGAGTATTTCACAGGTCCTTCACGATGCGTCGTGACAAGGCGTGGATACGGCTCTAGGGTACCGTCCCGGGGTGACGCTCACAGGAATGCTCTACATCGGCTAGAAAGTAGATCCTGCACTAGATTGTGCATGCCCCGTGCTCATCAGCGAGGACGCTGATTTCTGAAGGGGGTGTGTGTGTAATACCCCGTATTTCTGAAATGTATATATGATTTGAAAAATATATAAAGAGATTTGACTTTGTCCTATAGAAGTTTCTATAGGAGGATTTATAAAGGATTAAATGGATTTGATTGGAAATGGGATGTTTGACCGGTTTGATTGTAGGTGGGGGGGACCCACCACCGAATTTATTGAAGCCCAGCACTAGTGCTGTGTGCTTGTAATTGTGACGTGGCACTAGGGGAATACCTCCCCGGGGTGTGCACGGGTTTGGAAAAGGGGATTTGTTAAGGGATTAATCCCACATCGCTAATTTGGAAGTATTAAATATAATATAAATAATATGTGCCAATGATCATTAGTCACCAATTCGGTTAACCACCTTTTGAGAGGCAGCCTGTGGTGGGCAGTTGTACTACATAGTATCTAATTTGTCTTATAAATTGTATAAATTGTCCGGGCTCGGGGCAGGGGCGTTACACATACAATTAGTGATGGTAATAAAAGTATTTCTTTTAAATCAACAATACTCCTAGTCTAATCATGTACATCACAAATTATATATCCACTTATCCATTAACAAGCTCACAACTCAAATAAAGTTACTCTTTCAAAAAGCGTGCTCTTTCTTAATTAATTTCATGCTCTCAATTTTCAATTAAACTAGCATTCTCATTCGTAATTTCAAACATCAATACTAACATCATTCTTAAGAAAATTTAACCACTATCATTCATTTATTCTAATAAGCATGGAGAGTTCTACACACCATTTAATCACATACAAATCAAACACCACATTTCAATCACTTCGTAAACTAACTTCTCAATTAAAGTGGGTTCTTATTAGTATTTTTCATGCATAATTTTGATAGTTAAATCTAGCATGGATCTCTACTTTAGAAATATGAAAGGTTTACCCACCTTGAATGGAGAGAAAATAAACACACAAAGCAACAAGGTCCTTGCGAATGAAAGCACCTCCTCCTAGACGAAGCGCGCACAAGCTCCACACACCACCACCGAATGCTTCTCTCTTTGGAATGATGCCGGCCTCTTCTCCAAACAAAATGCACACAACTCTCACTCTTTTATAACTCACACTAATATTAAGATAAGACTATAGTTTGGAAAGATATAATTTGCATATGAAAATAGCCATGAGAGGGGGGGTATTTATACTAGAAAACAAGTGAAATGGAGGGCTAGGATTGATTAGTTGGTTGAAAGATGGAGGGCCAAGATTAGAGTAGGAGTTATAAAAACTACCCACATCCACATAACCACCTCCATGATCACCATGTCTAATTTCAAAATCTCCCTCCAAAAAGCATGCCAACCGGCCTCCATAAAGAGTGTGCATTTGCACGTGTAGTGCACGTGCATGCAACTAGGCCAAATTTGTACATTTTAATTTTGTATAAAAATAAATTAGTTATAAAATAGTCTTCTACATGACAAGTTTAAATAAAAAGAAGATTAATCCATGGGCTTTATTTTTGGGCCAAAATAGTTCTTTAAAATAAATAAAATAAAATACATTTGGGCTTTTAAGAAAAAAGGCATTTTCATTAAATTAAAATAAGGCTTTCTATTTGTTTAAAGAAAGGCTTTTGTACCAAATAATTTGAGAAAATATTTATACACATCATAATAAAATAATCATAAGATTTAATCCAACCAAAATATTGCACGTGCACCCTACGTGCAAAATAAAATAATTTTTCATTAATTGAAAAATCAGGGTATTACATTTATAGTCCATACCTATACATTAGTACACAAATTTGGATTCAATATACAATCGTGAACAAAAATATTAAAATGATATTAACAAATATGAAGCATGGCATTTAGCCATTTCATATAAATATATGTGTGTGTACGTGTGTGTGTGTGTGTGTGTGTGTGTGTGTGTGTGTGTGTGTGTGTTTGTGCGTGTGTGCGTGTATTATATTCATAATAGCATAGTCAAAGTGAACACACTTGTTATGCGCATCACCCTTACATAGTCACATGCACAAGCTAACTTCATAATGAGAGACACAAATAACCAAAGATGGTAATCTTGAGAGGAGAGAAATCTATATAAGTATATGGCTATGCACAAGATATCTCCTAACACTTCATCTCCTCACACAACTGTCAAGTGTTTTTCACAAAACCAGTAGAAGCCATCTCCAACAAATTCATCTTTATTTCAAATGTGCATGTTACTATATATGTATCATCATTTATCTTCATTTCAATCTCCACACAATTCATCTTTATTTCAAATGTGACGTGTCACATCATAGAATGAGTCCTAATTGTAACCAACACCCACAGTCAACCCTTCAACAATCAATTTGATGTTGATACTTTTGGGTCTACTTGTAACTCTAATACATGCAAAACTAATTAGTAAATTCTCTATCAAGGAACAATCAATTTGGGTCACATTAGTAACAACAAGTGAAAAAAAATGTAACCAACATCAACAATAAACCATCACAATACTATACTAGGGATACCTCGAATAGTGTTTGGGGATTGGATATGAATTGGGGATTTCCGAAATTCGTCGTGAGGAGAGTGATTTGGACGAAGACGAAGTGTGAGGAGAGAGGTCGGGTGGAGAAAATTATAACTTGGATTAATGGGGATTTGGGGGAGAAATAAGGGAGTTAGGGTTTTGGGTTTTTGGGAGATAGGCAGTTATTTGGGAAAGAGGGTTCCAAGAAAAAAAATAGGGAAACAGTGGGGTAGTCGTAAGTTAAAAGCAATCGGGGGCCCATCTAAGGTCGCCATTGCCAATAGCGACCTCAGTTAAAGTAGGTCGCTAGTGCCAATAGCGACCAGTCCATTACCTCTTCATTCCAAATCCCCTTCGTACTCTGCCAAGTGTGGGAGCACAAAATTGGTATCTATGAAGAGGCCGCTATTCCCAATAGCGGCCGCTGCTGACGTGACAGAAGCTAGCCCACGAACTCTAATAGTTTGGGACCTGACCTAAAAACGCAAATACTATCAAAAAGTGGCCTAGTACGGCAAAAAATTCTATTTTTCAGGGGAAAGAGAAACAAGTCTTTGTGAAGTTTGGTCCATGGCTGAAAAAAAAAACAAGAAGGTGAAAAAAGAATTTGAGTTTGAAATTTGGGGTTTACAACAATTCTAAAAGTTGACGTTCTAAAAATTTAATGTAGTTTCTAATTTTGGGTGCAAATATAATTCTTCCAAAAATAAAATAAAACAATAGAAAGAAGACGGTGGATCGCAGGAGGAGGAAAGAAGGAAGCGGACGAAACGAAAGAAGAAAGAAACAGAGAAGAAAAAAAACACAAAAGAAAAACCCAAAAAAGAATAAAAAAAGAAAAATAAAAAAAAATCGAAGAAGAAGAAAACAAGACGAACTAAACGAAATTCCCCAAATTCGGTAAGTTTTTCACCTTCTCTTTCTCAATTTAGGGTTTCCAATTTAGGGTTGTTCAAATGTTAGATCCATGCTGTATTTTAGGGAAAAAGAATTGAAGTAAATTCTTTCAAATTGGTAAAATTTCCGCCATTTCCGTAAATTATAGGGTTTATGCTCTGTTTAGTTTATGGAACAAATAGTTCGAGATTTGAAAATCTGATTTTGTTTGGGGATTTTGGGGTAATTGAAGAAGAGAATTGAGCTGTTAATTGATGGATCGGAGTTTTGAGCTGAAACATTTGTATGTGAATGGATATTTGGAACAGGGATTGGTTGGAATTGAAGCAATTTGAGTCTAGTTTCATTACATATTATTACTAGTTTCTACGTGTAAATTATGTCTATTTCATTGTGGAATTTTGAGTGTAAGCAATAAATGCTGAAATTCCAGCATGACCAGAATTGAAGGCGTATACTCTTTTTTATAACTTGAAAATTATCCATCCCAAAATGTTGGAAATTCCGTTTTGTAAGTTTCCCTGATTTATACTCTTGAGTTATCGAAAAGTTACAATTTTGAAAAGCCTCATATACTAGACAGTTGGGCATAATCATGACATTTCTGATAAATTTGTGAGAGAAGGTGCTTTATTTCACATAGCACTCAAGTCTATTTTTAGAACTCAATTTCCTTGTTTCTAAAATCTCAACTTTAGTCTGTGTGTGTATTTATATAAAACTAGTATTACCCTGTGCAAATTGCACATACTAAAATAATTTTGAGGGACTCATAAAATTATATATTACTTAAAAATTTAGAAATGCCTCTTAGCTATTTCAATCACAATATAATGAAAAGATGACAAATCTACAAATTAACTAATTCACACTTTCAAACCGACCAACATCATTCTATATTTCTATTCAATTAAAGGAAAATAAAAAAATAGTCGAATAATTACCGAAATTTAGAGATGCTAAGAAAGAGACTTATAATCTTGTCAGATTCCTCTGTTGTAAAGCTGGCATGCAAATATTCATATTGTCTATGAAGTTCCTCAATATTTGCCTCCAACTATTGTATATTACTCCTTAGTTGTGTCTCTATAAAATGATCAAACTATAAAACACACATACAATACTACAATTTGCCAAAACTTTTCAAACAAAATAAATTATGTAGAAAAGATACCACTTTCTGCATGTTGTTTCCCTTTTGATTCCAGCATATTCCAAAGCTTCTCTTGCATCATCAAATTTCATCTTCTCATTTCATCAACCATTTGATGCAAGTCTTTAGCTTTCTTACATATTCACCCATTTGTTCACTTTTACCCTAAGAAAATAAAAATAATAAAATACAACAATGATAAAATGGACCAAACTATTCAACTTTCATGTTTTTTACCATCATCTACAATCCACCAATCTTTGTAATTGAAAATTTAATGATCATATTACTTAGAATGCAAAAGCCCAAATGAAAACAGATAACAATTAGAAGAAAAAGCCCTCATATGCAAGTCAGTTCATTTCAATCTCCTACTTGACGATCCCCCTTCTTCTAATCCGAAAGTCGAAACCCTACATTATTAGGTTTGCATCTGATCCTGAATCTCAAAACTTGACCATACTGTCATAAAAAAACAGAAAAATACTCTAAACACAAACAAATTAAATATTACCCGAAAAAGGATATAAAAACTGAAACAATAATTCTAATTGAAAAAAGATTGCTAAATAATTATGAGAGATTGCTAAAAATAAATGAATAGCTCAAGAACTTAACAAAAGTAATTTTTCATGAGAAATAATTATGAGAAGTAGTGAACACAATTACCATCAAATTGAAGAATAAAAGTTAATCTTCAGGTAACCTACATCTGGGCTAATTGCAACGACGACATGACATACAGGCCTAACTGCTATCTCTGTAATCTCTGGGAGTACACATTGGAGAGAGTAGTGTTAATCAGTGAATAAACAAAAACAAATATAATAAACACTTACATTACCTCTTACTTTCCCACAGTTAATTCTTTCCTTCATTTTTTCGCCTTCCGAAATCCCAATTTCTACCATGGCCTCTAAAATCTAATTTATTTGGATCTAAAGAAACGAAGAATCAAGAACAGAACATTAGTTAGGATTTGGTCTGAAAATAATCAATCTTTATTTTTGAATCCATAATTAGGGTTTGGATTTCGAAATTTCAAGAATTGAAACGCCCTAATTAAAAATCAAGAGTAAAAGCAGGTGGTAAATTAGGGTTTTATGAATACAATCTTACAAAACAAATTAGGAATTCAAAAAACCTAATTTCTCATAGGAGAATTCTTACCGATGGTGTCATCACCTATAGCGGGCCAGCGAGCGTCGCGGCGAGGGTTTGGGTGGGCTGGCGAATGACAACTGCTGAGATTTGGGGGAGGAGGGTTAGTGGGATTTTGGGAGAGGGAGAGTTGGGAGAGGAAGGGTTTATTTTTGCTATGGCGGGCCAGCGAGCGTCGACGGCAAGGGTTTGAGTGGGCTGGCGAACGACGACTGTTGAGATTTGGGAGAGGAGGGTTTGTGGGATTTTGGGGGAAGGGGAGTTGGGAGAGGAAGGTTTTTTTTTGTTTTTGTATTTTTTTTTGTTAGATAAAATATTGTGATGTGCACGTGTTAAGGTATGTGTGATTTCCTACTTTTACTCTCATTTCTCTTTTTCAAAAGGGAGAAAGGAGAGAGGGGGTAGGCCTTTTAGCTTAAGATATAGTATAATAACGGAACTGGAGAATTGGTTTTGAAACTTTAATTGGACTGACTCGAACATGTGATGCTTTCTTTCTAGTGATCTATATAATAAATCACAAGGCAATTTGAAAGAAAAAAAAACTATTAAGTGGCTCTATCAACCCTCCCAAAAGACATTTTCCCCCCAAAACTAAAATCCCCCCCCCCCCCCCCCAAAAAAAAAATCATAATTACTTTATTACTCTCTTTCTCTCATCTCTTCACTTTTTTGGATCTCTCTCTCTCTCTTTTCTTTCTTTCTCACATCTCTTCACTTTTCAGAATAAAAGCTACAAAACCAGACCTTCTTCAACAGTTGGATGGTTAGTAGTAACTCTAGCATACTGAATTTTCTTCAACTTCTTTATGTGCTTTGCCTGTATTTTCTTTATGTGCTTTGCTTTGCCTGCATTTTTTTTATGTGTTTACGTGGCTTTTCATATGCTGCATCGTTCACAAAGATGAGCCGTAGGCACGTGTCCACGAGCAAACCTAGTTTTTAAATATCGTGCTATAGTTGGAGGCATTTGTTTAGGTTTTCTTGGACAAATATCCTATTTGGGAACAAAATTTAGATAATCAAAGTTATCTTAACTTTTGAGGTACATGGTATGTTTACTTTGGTTGTCACACCCTTTTGAAGTTATCTTTGAAGGTAAGAATTGAGTTTAGATAACTATGGTTTTCTCATATTTTTGGGTCAAAATTTGGGTAAGATTACTGTAGTTATCTTAACTCCAAAATGAGTCTCAAACGCATCAAAGTTAGGATAACTATAGTTTTTTTTTTATGTTATGAGAGAGAACTCTAATTATCCCAACTATGTCCCAAACATAGCTCGACAGTTTAATGTAATTGGAAAGATTAGTGATTAAAAGTCATGGAATTGAAGATTATCCTGAAAGGAGCATAGCTATGGAAACCTTGTATTCAAGGGAATATTTGGATATACGCGGGAAATATCTGGATCTTCGATGAAGAGGGATGCCGAGCTGGATGATCCGTCTTTCCCCATCTACCTTAAGCAACCTCCACATTGCTGTTCCAATGTAGGAAGTTAGTGCCATTTAACTTACTAATTCTATTGTGTACTGACAGCCGACACAAACTTCAAAGTCACAACTTACTTCACTGAGATGTGAAAAAGGGGACAGAGAAGGATGGATGCCATGACTTGGGCTTTGATACCATAGGCTAGGGTTGGATGCCGAGAAAGATAGAGAGAGAGAAACATAACAAAGAAAGAAGAAGATAATCTACATCAAATATGCCTAAAATCTTTCTGCCTCTTTTTATTATACATAAGCCTTCCCTTTTGCATTAAAGTCCTCCACATAAATACGTATATTACCCAAATTCTCTAAAACTATTTATGAATGTTATGGTTATCAGAGAGATTGGGAAATATTATTAGATTAATTATAACTTAGTACAATATCTCCTATATATAGAAGAGAGCCAAATACTAAATTAGTACATAATTCGATATGAGACTAATATATATAATAATATCTAACACTCCCTCTAAAACTCAAGGTGGGTCGAACAATGTGAGTTTGCCCACTAAGTATCGAAATCTCTAAATAGTATGAGATTTGGTGAAGAAGTCTGTTGTCTGCTGTGAAGAGGTAACAGAATGAAGTGAAATAGTTCCTGCCTCAAAACACTCACGAACATAGTACCAATCAATCTCTATGTGCTTCGTTCGCTAATGAAAGACCGGGTTGCTTGCAATGTGCAGTGCACTCTGGTTATCACAATGAAGAGTAGTCGAACATGAACAATCTGTCTAGTATTAGCTGTCATCGCTCTGTACTAAGCTTCTGTGGAAGAACATGAACTGCATGTTTCTTGCTTCACCATGAGATCAGCGAATCACTAAAAAATAGGTAAAAATCTGTGGTAGACCGTCTGGTAGTAGGATCACCCGTCCAATCTGAATTAGAATATGCACTAAGCTCCAGTTTAGATGTAGAAGATATAAATAATGAGCGAGTGATAGTACCACGAAGATATCTAAGAATCCGAAGAAGAGCACTGTAGTGAACTGATGTAGGAATGGAAATAAACTGACTGACAATACTGACTGCATGAGCAATATCGAGTTTGGTCATGCATAAGTAGACAAGCTGGCCGATAATCTGCATGTATTTAGTGGGATCGGGAAGGAGCTCACTATCTATAGGACAAAGCTTCGCGTGAAGCTCCAAAGGAGTATCAGCCGATCGACTGTCAGAGAGACATGCAACGGGGATTTCTGTTAAGAAATAGGTATCCTCTGAGATCCATGGGCAATCTCTAGACCCAGAAAGTAGCGAATCTGCCAAGGTCTTTCATATGAAACTGCTGGTGAAGGTATTTCTGGGTGGATGCAATGCCTACAGAATCATCCCCAGTAATAATCATGTTATCAACATATAATAGTAGAAGTACCCTCCTCTGTGGTGTTGACCGCATAAACATAGAATGATCTTGTGAACTGACTGAAACCGGCATGTGTGATGACACGGCGAAACACTCAAATTAGGCTCGAAGGGTCTGTTTTAGGCCATATATAGTTCAATGTAGATGACAAACATGACGAGGTGTGGTAAGGCCAGGAGGGAGATGCATGTAAACAACCTCAGATAAAGTACTATGAAGAAATGTATTCTTCACGTCCATCTGGTATAACGGCCACTAACGAATGGCAGCAACAACAAAGAGAGTGCAAACTGTAGTCATTTGTGCAACCGGAGCATAAGTCTCATCATAATTAATGTCATGTTTCTGAGTAAATCCCCGGGCAACGAGATGAGCCATGTGCCGCTCAATAGAGCCATCAGGTCAATATTTGATCTTGAATATCCACTTGTTGCTAACATGCTAGACGCACACTGGCAGCGAAACAACATTCCAAGTGTCAGTCTGATAAATGCACTAAACTCTTCTGCAATGACTTCACGGCACTCGGGGTATTGAATTGCTTTCTGATAGATTTTGGGCTCACGTGTGGAGTGTATAACAATGAGATATGCATGGAACTAAGGTGAGTAGGAAGCTAGGGTGGCACAGCCAAACTGGTCAGAAGGACCAGTGCATCGGGTGTAGAATGTGCCGGTGGGATGCCCGAAGTAGAACGTGTAGACTGACAAACTGGTGGTGGAATGGCAGGGTGTAGGGGTGAGGTCGGTGGGGTGGGTGCATGCGACCGTGGGGATGCTGGTGGTATGTGTGACGTTGGGGTGATGCAGGTGGAGTAAGAGGTGTCTCTGTCACGCCCTGCTTTCCAAATTACGGAAATACGAGTCTGTGACTGAGGCCCAGTGAATGATGCGAATACACCATTCATAAGCTGTACAAGTAACTCAACAACAAGATAGTAAAACGAACCACGCAGGCATGTAAAATCACAATAGAATAACAAAAGTACATAACATAGTCCATAACATAACCAACAGTTGGAAAATACAAAATAGTTACGGGTCAAACACGTCCGGAATACAATAAAGAGTAGCATGAAATAAAATATGAACTAAAGCAACATGAAAATAAACAAGACAAACACTTGATCAGCAACTCTTCATTCGGGCCTGCAAGTACATAATTACAAAAAGAAGAAACAAGAAGATACCCGTTAATGTAAGTTACGGACCGCAAGTGGTACAAGCTAACGGGACAAGTATAAAAACAAAACAAGAAGCAGGAAAAAGAGCAAGGAACCAAGAATCATGTAATAGGAGAAAGACAACATGTAAACAGGATCACGAACATGAAACAAGTGGCATGTAAACAAGTAATCAAGTAAACAAGTCAACATGAACATGTACATGTAATTGGATCATGCAAGTGTACGTGTTAATCTTATGTCTTTTATTAATTCTATCTAGGTAGCACTTCATGCATCCATTCTTATACTACATGGTTACTACATACAATCAGTTACGTTTAGGCCTACTGGTAGATTTTATAGGACGGTGTATTCAGGTATCAAGTATCGAGCAAGCATGGTTCATGAATACGAAAATGAAGTAACAAGTTCACGAAACAAGTTCGTGAATACTAACAAGTTCAAGAACCACACAGTAGGTTCATGAATACCACAAGTTCAAGTAATGGCTTCATGAATACATCAAGATACAACAAGTTCATGAACCATGTACTGGAAAACACGGGCCCCCTTCCGAGTACACCTACCTATATTGTCCACTACTATGGTCCTTATCCTTATACTCCGACTTGTTACTTTTATTAATTTTAATCAACAATAACAAGATATCATATTGAGACTACTAACACGGGTAAAATAATCATGTACATAATCAGGTATAATCTTAAGAGTACATATGTGTGTATCAATCGTGTTCATGTAATGCATGTGGCAACAAGGTATTCGCGATCATGTACGAATACGGAATCGACAGATTATGTGTAGCAACAGTTTTCAATTCGACCGAAGGATATGAATTAGAGTCAAAGAATATAATTGCGGTATTTTGCAAAGAAAGCTTATACGAGAACAAACTAGTTGTACAAGAGGATACTTGCCTGATAACCGAAGACGATGATATCGAATACCAGAATAACGGGATCAGAATCCCGGACAGCGAAGCACGTGCAAGATACGTGGCAGCAACAACAGCAAACAGCAACCAATCACACAAAACACCAAACACCGGATCGGATTCCCCTCACACAAAACACCAAATACCGGAAGTAACCAATCCCTACTCCACACAGCAAACACCGTAGCCAAATCTCTTCACAAACACCAAACAGCAAAAGTAACTAGTCCCACACACAGAACAACAAAACAGCCAATTCAACCAATCTCCTATCCCAAACACCCAATAGCAAAACCACCCACTCACCTCTTTTCTCCTACCTTTCGACAGAAAGAGAGAGAGGGAACGGGCGGGAGAATGAATGGAGGTTGCGACTGAGCGTCGACATGTGATGGGAGGTCACCGAGTGGTCGCGACGGCGCTGTGGTCGACGAGTGATGCAGCGATGGGGAAAACGGTGGCTCTGTTTTTCGGAGGAAACAAAGGAGGCGTGGGAGGACTAGACGGCGACGTCGAGGAGCGATGAGGGAACAATGGTGGTGGTCGTCGCGAGCGCAGGAGCTTCGGGGTCGATTGGAGGGCAGAGGATGGCGTAGCTCATCGAGGTGCAACGGCGATGGGTTGATGGGTTTGTCGAAGTGAGTGGAGTGGAGGTTGACCATGGTCGTGGGCGACAGGAGGAAGGGACGAGGGAGAGAGGCGAACGGAAATGGGTTGAAGTCGGGAGAGAGGGGGAGGGAGCTCCGGTGGTTGCGAAGGTGAGTGGGGGCGAAGTCGAGGGACGACAGTGGGTTCGGCGAGGTGGCCGAGAAGGTGATGAGGCAGGAGAGGCGACGAGTAATGGCAGGCGGAGATGGAGACAGTGGCTGGGTGATTGAGCGAGAGGAAGGTGAGGCGCTCAAGGTTGAAGACGAGGGAGGTGTTGGGTCGTTTGGTTTTTTTTTGAAACAGAGGAGGGGGAGAGAGGAAGACGGGGAGAGAGAGTGAGTGAGAGAGAAGAACATGGGGGAGAGAGGAAGACGGGGGGAGAGAGAGCGGGTGAGAGAGAAGAACAGGGAGGGGGATTTATATAAAATAAAATAATATAATAATAATATAGTAATAATGGTAGTTATTGTGATTGGGGGGTTATGGGGGTTGCAGGATAAGAAGAGTTGAGAAAGAGTTACAGAAGGTGAAGAGGGAGGGGGGATGTGAGGGGATTTGTATACGGTTAGATTAGAAAATGTGGGGATTGAATACAATCACATAGGATTGCTCCCATAGAAATTTATATGAGTACTGGGTTTGGATTTGGGCTTAAAACAATTGGGCTTGGGGTTAAAACATTTTAAATAAATGAATTATGATATTGGGCTTAATAAACAATTGAGCTCAGATTAATAAATGATAAAATAAAAATAAGAAATTGGGCTTATAATAAACAATTGGGTTTAGATTAATAAATGATAAAATAAAAATAAGAAATTGGGCTTATAATAAATAATTGGGTTTTATAAAGTAGTTTGAATAATATAATAAGTAAAATAAGAATAGTTACAAGATACTAAGAATTTAAAATACGAGAAAATACTTGAAAAATACATATTAACGGGAATAGGGGTTACAGTCTCAGTAGGAGGAACAATAGGTGTAACGTCTGTATGAGATGGGAGAGGAGCCAAAGGGGTGAGATCGAAGGGAAAGCGTGAAGATGTGTTCAAGGAGGGAGACCCAACAACTGGGAAATCGAGAAAACTAGTATCTTCAGAAGAGAACAAGTAGTAAGGAGAGTCTTCCACAAAGAAGACATATCGGGAAATACAAACACAACCCACTAAAGGATCAAAACAATGATATCCTTTGTGTTCGGAACTAATACCTAAGTGAACGCACTTAGCAGCGCGGGTGGGCAGCTTCGTGCGCTCAGTGGGAGGGAGAAGGATGTAACAGGTGCATGCAAAAACACAGTGCATACTGTAGTCCGGTGGTGAGTGATGAAGAGCCTCATAATGTGTCGTACGAGATAGGGTAGACGAGAGAGTAATGTTAATGAGACTAACAGAGGTCATGATAGCTTCAGTCTAGAAAGAACGAGGAACAGAGGATGAGAGTAAGATAGTGCGAGTCGTCTCAAGAATATGACAATGCTTGCGTTTAGCTACACCATTTTATTCATGTATGTGAGGGCATGTCTACTGAAAGTGTGTTGTGAGACTGAAGAATCGATCACATGGTAGTGGAAGTGTACTCACGAGCACCATCAGAGCGAAATATTTTGATGCGCACACCAAACTGAGTGTGAATCATGGTCGTAAAGACCTGATAAATTGCAAAAATTTCAGATCGATGGCGCATAAGAAACACCCATGTATATCGAGTGAAGTCATTGAGAAACTAACATAATAAAGATAGTCTTTGTGAGAAGGTCTAGGAGATGGTCCCCAGATGTCAGGGTGAATAAGTTGAAGTGCATGAGTGGACTGAAAAATACTTTTATTGCTAAAAGGAAGGACTAAGTGTTTTACCAACTTACAACTCTGACAAACAGATAACGGAGTGAAATTAAAATTTTCAAGAACACCACTACGGACTAAAGTTTTCAAACGACTCACTAATATGACCTAAACGTCTGTGCCACAAGTTGGCATCAGAACTGACAACACCAGCAAAACTAGAATTAGAATTATGAGCATGAAGAAAATCTAGATGATAAAGGCGACCACGTCGGTTAGCCTGCCTAACCATATGACCAGTCTGAGGATCCTGTATGGAACATCCTAAAGAAGTAAAGGTAACGGTAAGGCCACTATCACATAAAGCACAAATGAAAATAAGGTTCATAGATAAATGAGGGGCATAAAGTACAAAATGCAACGTGAGAGTGGGAGTGCTAGTAGATCCTGAGTGTGTAGTGAGTAGTAGTGAGCCATCGGCAGTGAATAGTGACAGTGAGTGAGAGGTAAGTACAGTGCTACTGGTGAGAAGTGTATAATTGCTAGTAAGATGATGTGATGCACCAGAATCCAAATGTTAGGAAGAATTCATATAAGGAGTAACAAAGAATGCAGGGACAGGGGATCTAGGATTGATGGACTAACCCGAGGTATGAAGGTCCAGCCGAGCAAAACGTCACTGAGGAATATCATAAGGAGCATAAGAAGACATGACTGGAGTAACGGCCATTGCACAAGGTGTACGAGAAGGAAAACTGAGAGGAGGTATACCCTATTGCTTCTTGCGCTGCTGTACCTGAATCAGAAGATGTGAATGCTGGATAAAACACTCACTATCAATATGACCATTCCGCTGACTGTGGGTGCAAAAACAGAAACGATGATCAGGGACACTGCGATGGTCAGAAGGAGTAGGTATAGGGCTGGTGCGAGGTTTGCAGGATGAGGTGGGACGAGGGGCGACAACAAGAACACTCACTGCTGGATGACGGGGTAGAGGCAGGGGTTGGGAGAGCGCACAACCGGGTTTCTTTAGCAACAAGTTCAGCAATAGCAGCTTCAAGACGGGGAACCGGGTCTCGGTGAATCAACTGACTGCATAATACTCTGGTCGTAAACCCATCATAAAGAACATAAACTGGCGGCGTTCATGAGTAATACTAACATCACTATGCTCTAGTTGCTGTAATTCGCGCCAGATATTGCGCATGGCTGTGTAATGATCCTGAATGTTGCGATCACCCTGTCGATCAAGAACGAACTGAACAAGAAGCTTATACTCGCGAGCTGTACTATCCTGAACATACTGGGTGGTCAACTGGAGCCAAAGAGCCTTAGCAGGAAGAATACAGAGAAAATCAGCACGAAGGCTGCGGTCGACAGAGGAGATGAGGAAGGCAATGATCCAACGACGGCCATGGTCATCCCAAGTGGTCTAGAGGTGTGATTCAATTTCTTATCTTCATCTGTAGCGGTAGCGGCATGATCTTTGGGAAGAGGAATGGAGCCATCAATGTGACCCCATAAAGAATGCTCGAAAAGAGTGGCCTCAACAGAGGTAGACCAATCAGTCCAATCCTTAGTAGAGGAAATGAGGAATTTAGTGGAGACTGGAAGATACTGACGAAATTGGGGTACCTGCAAAAGAAAAAAAAGTTGGGAATTTTTTTTTTGGATTTTTTTGGGGATTTTTTTTTGGACGACGACGACGACGACGACGGATGGTGGCGGCAACAACACTCTGAGGTCTGGCAGCAATAGAGGAGCAAGAGGAAGGAGCGGTAGGGTTAGGGTAGGATAAGGTTTAGGTTTAGGAGTTTCGGGTTTGGATGTAATGGGTTAGGATTCAGGTGTGGGTTTGGGTTTGGGTTCAGTTTTTTTTTGTTGGAATACGGGTATACGGGATACGGGTTTAGGGTTGGGTATAGGAGGGAGATAACAGTGTTGTTGGTTAGTATTTTGGTTGATGTGGAAAAGAAAAGTGGCGACTAGGGTTTCGGCGAGGAGGGCAGCAGATGTCGGCTGAACGCGAATTACGGTGTTGGGTGGTAGGGTGCAGGAAACAAAGGATGCAGCGGAGTTCGTCGAGATGTGGGTTAGCCAGGATTTGGATTTGGTTCACTGGGGATTTGGGTTTGCCGAAGATTTGGATTTGTGGGGACGAAGATGCAAGAGGGTTGGTTGTTGTTGATGATGTTGATGATAATGATAAGACGATGGATGATGCAAGAGGGTTGATTCGGGATTGTGTTGTTGTTGATGATAGGACGACGGAGGAAGTTGCCCGAGTTGTTGTCGCCGGAGTTGGTGGTGTTGATGTCGCCGGAGTAGGTATAAGGTCGGACTCGGTGGTGGTGGTGTTGTGGATCTTGCTATTGTTGATGATGATAGCAAGAAAAAAGAAAAAAAATAGAAAATTACTGCTGTGATACCATGTCAAGGTTAACAAAGAGATTGGGAAATATTATTGGATTAATTATAACTGAGTACAATATCTCCTATATATAGGAGAGAACAAATTAACCACATACTAAATTAGTACATAATCCGATATGGGACTAATATATATAATAATATCTAACAATGAATAAAGTATGGTAAGTAAATTTGTTAGTTTATAGTTTCAACCTCGAAGAGAAAATATTGAAAGGTATGGTTACATATTTTCCCATATTTCATTAATCATTTCGATGTGAAGCTTGAGATGAAATTCGCTGGGAATTGATTATGTGCAAGGGTTTCAAATCAAATGAGTTGTCTAGAATCGATCTTGCTCTGCAGTCTGCACATGAATAACCAGGCAGGATTGAACATGAAATGGAAGAAAAAAAACAATTGGGCTATGCTTTATCTATGCCTTGGGGCTCTATGCAGTCCCTAGCTAATTTATTATCTTGCCCTTTTGTAGATGCTTTATTGCAGCCTAGTAAAATTCACAAGAAACCAATTTTTAATTAGGATCATGGCCGTCTCTCGTCAATTTTCTCGGTCACGAGTTTCCGCGAAATAAGAGGGTTGATTTGGACCCCGCTTGCACCATAATATATATATATATATATATATATATATATATATATATAGGAAAGCGATTGGCTGAGAACTGTTCTCACGATAAGCTTCGTGAGAACTCCACGAATGTTCATCATATAGATGATTCAAACCGTTCACATTGTTTAACATGACTAAATTAGTCTAGAAATATAAAATCAAGTCATTTGAAATTTATTTGTCCATGCATCATATCATTATAAACCATAACAATTTATAGCCATACAATTTGTAACACTTCAATGCATGGGCAAACAAATCTAAAATGACTTGATTTCTCATCCATAGACTAATTTAATCAAGTAGATCAAAATTAACGGTTCAGATCTTTCAACTAATGTCCCAACAAAAACTGTTCTCATCAAAGGAGTTCTTACTGGATCATGACCCTATATATATATATGGGTAAGCGTGAGTGTGGCTATAGCGCCCCCCCCCCCCCCCCCCCCCCCCCCACACACACACAAGGGTTGATTCAACAGATTTAGTGAACAATTCTGCCCTTGATAATGATGATGCATTATGCAATAAAGGATTATTTGCTTTTATGGACCTTGGAGTATGCTTAACATTAGGGGATAATCTATACTGAAAATCATGTTTTGTTCCATTGTGGTAGGCTATCTAAGCCCTTCACTGTGCTAGGACTAAATTGACTGGTAATAGATGAACCACACTTGAAGAGGCCTTGTCAGGCTATGCTCGTTTAACACCCCCAGTTGCCAACCTAGAGCCGACTCTCAAGCTTCTTCATTTGGGCTCTGTTCTTGGCGTCAGTTGAATACTTAAAACTTTCTGGTGCTTAACAAAAGGAACCTTCTTTGTGCAAAACCTATTATTATTAATATGTATTGTTAGAATTAGGGATATGAAAATATTCTTTATTATTGATTGATTAAACTGAGTACAATATGTCTCCTATATATAGGAGGGAAGAGAATACTAAACCAATACATTATTCAATGTGGGACTAACCTAATCTATCATCTAACACCTCCTCTCAAACTCAAGTTGGTTCAAGCAACAAGAGTTTGGAATACTGACGATGTTGATATGGAAGGAACGACAAACTGTGATGCAGAAACGACGCTTGATATCGCATGTGACGGAAACTGAGAAGTAGAGTGTTGCAAAAGGAAGTAGTGGTAGCGCACTGTTGAGATCTCACCCCGAACAGTGGCGAGATCTCCATATCCCGATTTGTGATGGGATCTCACTCCTGACTTGAGACATAGTTGATGATGGGATCTCACCCCTGACTTGAGACATAGTCGATGATGAGATCTCCCCCCTGAATTGAGAAATAGACTAATTGGATCTCACCCCTGACTTGAGACATAGTCGATGATGGGATATCATCCCTGAATGAGAACTGGATGCTGATAACACCCCCCTCTCAAACTTACGATCGATCAACCGGAGTGAGTTGACGATCTGGATGTAGAAGCACAAGAACTTGTAAGAATTTTTTTTTAGAGAGAAAAACAGCAACAACAAAGCAATCAGCGATCCAAGCCAAAACAACACACAACAATTCCACCCAACAGGAACAACAAATAGCAAACATGGATCAACTCCACGCAACAGCAAACACAAATCCCCTCTTCTCTCAAACACCAAACAGCAAGAATTCGCATCCCACTTGGAAACTGATCCCTCGATCCATTCCTTTCCACCACTGTCATTTTTACCTCCAAATTCTCCACACAAAAAAAACACCTTTTATGAACTTAAACCTGGAAACAAACAAGAGCCTGATTGCAAAAATCGACTCCCTTGTGCTTCACATATTCATATTTTGCTTCATCCTCCCATTCGTCAAACTCGAGTGTATGTTCTCGAGAAACAAAGTAGTAATCCCACGTAACTCGATATGGAGTTGCAAAGACATAGATCCATACAAGTCCAACTATGAGCACTGCTTACCTTGAGATGAAGAGTACCCCTGCCAAACTTGGACATGGAACTCTATCCAAGCCTGGTTTTTAAAAAAGCAGGCGCCTTTACACTCGAGAGACGAATTCGGGGACGAATTAGCGGCGCCCACGAAAGTAGGGAGCAAATCAACAACAATGTTGAGAGAATTCAGGATAGGCCATGATGCTTGCCTGGGCAAGAGAGGTAGTAGATCGTATGGGTGAAAAAGGGGATTTCAGATTCAGGTTCAAAGGGTGGTTGGATGAGATATTGGAGAAGATAGTGAGGGTTGTGAAGGGTTGCTGGGTGGTCGATGGGAGGAGGGACGACGAGGGGCGGCGCTCGGAGACCAGGGTGAGCGCCGGGGGTCGCCGGAGAAGAACAGTAGGGGATGGTCGGGATTTGGGGTTTGGGAAGATGAAGCTACAGTAACCCGGGTTCAAAATTGAACGGGGAGAGAGAAAGTTGGAGGAGAGAGAAAGAGGATCTTGTTGTTTGATGACGGCTAGGGTTTTGGAGATTCAGGATTTTGGGGGAGATAGTTGATGACGGCTAGGGTTTTGGAGATTTAGGGTTTTGGGGGAGATTAGGGTTTTGATCAAAAATTGGGGGAGGAAAAAAAAAATGTCGGGAGGTGGAGTGATTCCGATGAAGATGAGAACCACTCCACCTTGACGACGAGGATAAAATTAGTATAGGCCTTATAGGATTATAGGCTCTGATACCATGTTAGAATTAGGGATATGAAAATATTCTTTATTATTGATTGATTAAACTGAGTACAATATGTCTTCTATATATAGGAGAGAAGAGAATACTAAACCAATACATTATTCAATGTGGGACTAAACTAATCTATCATCTAACATGTATCTTAATTTTGGCTTGACATGCTGCTTTCCAGTTATTATAGCTGTTAAAGATTTCAAACTCAATGGTTCTTGGCTTTTGTGTTTTTTTTATATAGCTATATGTTCATCTTTTTGGTAACAGGGAGACATTGAAGGTTTTTAAAGAATGGCAGCTAGCAGAAAATATGACTTGTCTTCCAGCAGCTCCGATGGACCCACCCATTCAACCGGGCATCGTGGGCCCCATGCAGCTGCCTCACTTGAGAGACCCAGAAGCTTCCGTGAGGCAGCTGACAATCGTATCTCATCCTCTCTGCCTAGCAGTTCTAGGAATGGTTCTATGTCATCACAAGGTGATGGAGTCACTCTATTACAATCTCTTGTTTCTGATTTGAAAGGTGTATTTGATCAGAAGTCCCCTCGACCTGAAGAGCTAAAAAGATCAATCAGTTCCATTCTTGGTATTTCTCAAGAAGATTCTTTACCTGCTACAGTCAAGCCTCTAACTTCTTCCTCTGTGGAGGAGATCAGATGTTTGAGAATTAACCTTCACGAGAGTTCTGCCAAAGCAAGGTAAATCTCATCTCGTTTTGAGTAAAAAATTGCTCCTTTTTTAACAGGTTGAGTAGTTTTTCTTCCTTTACATATTGCACTTTGTTTTTGTAATTAAGACCGTTTAATTATCCTTTTGTGATATGTTCTTACTTCATAGTATACTCTTAAAAAGTAATTATTTGTCTTGCATTATTTTCTTTTCATTGCTGGCAATTTCCCAACTATGTTTCCAATTTTTGCACATACCAATTGTTTGCTGTACTATTGCAACCATTTCTCTTGGTTCCGTTCAAGATTATATGAACTAATAGTTCCTCCCTTCCTTCTTAATACTTAATTTGATAGGGATCGAGCAAAAGTATTTCATGAGGCTGCTTTGAGAATTGATAAATGCTGTAGTAATTTGTCAAGGAAACGTTCTCGAAATGATAATCTTCCGATTCAAGGAGGAGGTATCCTGAAGATGGGGCCCCAAAGCCTTCACACTACTTGCAGCCCTGATATCGGGATTCAAAAATCTGAAGAAAGAAAAACTGGTGCACCAAACAGAAAGATTCGATCTTCTTTGCTGGAAGTATGGGTTTGTCACATCAGATGATTTTATAACTTTGTTTTTATCTTAAAACTTTCCTTTTGATGTATAATTATTTCATGATAACTTGTACGATCTTTTCATTTCTAATTCATGTTTCTGTTTCCATGTCATGATTTTTTGTGCACATATTAATAAATTGCCTTTGGAAATTGTACTATTACCAAGTTTGATTTCTTCTTGTTAAACTTTTTTTTTATTGAAAAACCAAGGCTTCGGTATGTGGTACATTTGTCCCTCAGCACATCATTGTTAGTGTTCTTACTAACTGCACTCTTCCTTACAGCTCTTTCTGGAGGTTTATTTGACTGTTGCTTGTCCTTTCTTCTCATGATTGTACTCTAATGTTGAGGTGATGTTTTTTGTCATCCATTAGAACTTATATTTCTATTTACTGGATTAGATGGATGTACGTGGTAATAGCATTGCAAGACTGTCAAGTTCTATGGATAAGGATAGAGATGTCTTCAAACTTGTTAATAGTGGAGCCACACCTCCAGATGAAAAGGGTAGAGCACTGACAACTGCCGTGGATGGTTGGGAAAAGTCTAAGATGAAGAAGAAAAGGTCTGCAATAAAGTCTGATGCCTCTGGAAATGCAATTTCAGCAAGACCAGTTGATGGTGATCGAGGACCAAAACGAGCAACACAACAAAAGCTTATGGAGCCTAGATCGAGATCAAGTAATAAACATGGCTTCAGGTGGGGGTATCTTAATCGTGCTCGCTGTTTAGTTTCTTCTTTTTCATTCCCTCCTCTTTCTTTCCTTCCTGGCCTATACATTTCATTCTCCAAATAAGTATTGTTGATTTTTCCTAGTTGTTTTCATGTGCTAAGGAAGATTAATTAAGCTTAGCACCTTATGATTGAATGCAGGTACTGGTTCTTTGGTCATCATGTTAATCCTTATAAAAATAATAATAATAAATAGTAGTAATAATAATAATAATCCTGTACTTAGAAGTAATATGATATCTGCAGCAGTATTGAAGTGCCATAGTTAAAATGTTTTTGTAATTATTTCTTATTGATCAATTCCTCTGAAGCACGGATACTTCGCGTAGGGTGCCGTACCCGTATCCTGTACGTATCCGATACTCGTGTCCTCGTATCCTGTACATCCCCGTATCCTGCATTTTTTTATTATCCAACTATTTGATACGGCTGAAACTTGTCTCACTATTTGATTTGTTTTCTCATGTTATATTGCTTATGAACTTGCTTTGTTTACTTATGTTATTGTTTATGCTTACGAACAATTATTGTAGCATTTATGGATTATCTTATTTATGTTTAATGAAAGATATTTACCATTTCCTTATTAACATGTGATATTATTTAGTTGTGTAATTATATATATATATATATATATATATATATATATATATAGCCGTATCCCCGCCGTATCCCGTATCCTACTTTTTAAAAAATTATCGTATCCCCCGTACCCGTGTCCCCGTACGCGTATCGCCGTACCCGTATTGGTGCTTCATAGATCAATTCACAAAAGCCTGCCAAGTTATATTTTGAATCTGTGTGGATGAGTGTTAATATGGAAGCTTCTGATGTTGGTCATGTTAAAGATGAAATGAACCTAATCATTTAAGTTTTTTTGTGACTGCTTTGGGTTGCATGGTCTTATATTTAGAATAGTGACAATAATCATTTGAAAACTACAGTTTAAGTCCTATACCCCAGTCAACCAATTTGGTATGGTATACAATGACAACAAAAAGAACAACAAAGTCTTTTTCCCAACTAGTCGGTGTCGGCTACATGAATCCTGGTTCCATTCAGCCCAGTTTAGCGCAATATCTTCTGTAAGGTCACCTACTGTCGTATATTTTTTCACACCATTTCCACCCAAGTAAGTTTTAGTTTTTCCCTACCCCTAACTTTATCTTCAATACTTATCAAATCACTCTTTCTAACTCTTTCTAGGAGAGGCACTACTAGGTGTACGTGTGACATGTTCAAACTACCTGACGTGATTATCTTTTAATTTATCCTGGAGAGGAGCTACCTTTATCATGTCTCGTATATACTTATTTCTAATTCTATCAATCCTGGTTTTACTACACATCCATCTTAGCATCCTTATCTCCGCTACACTAATTTTTTGGACCTGTTGTTTCTTTGTTGTCTAAAACTTGCTCTATACATCATTGCTAGTCTATAAAAAAAATTCTTCAACTTTAAAGGTATATGTTTGTTACACAAAACACCATTAGCGCTTCTCTACTTAAGCCACCATGATTGGATCCTATGTATAACATCTTTACAAATCTATCAATTTTATTGTATAATCGAGCCTAATCATCAGAAACAGTCTCTCTTAGGTATCTCTTGACCATCAAGCTTCACTACTTCCCCATTTGTGTTCCGAATATCAGTAAAATCACACTTCTTTTTATTATTTAGGTTTTTTTTTACATTAAGCTTTAGCCGCCTACATTAGGGGGAGAGGTAGTTTCAAACATCCCTAATTAATTTCTTCTAAGGCCAGAATTGAACCAGAATTGAACCTGAACCTCTCACGTAAGCATGAGTGTTAACCATCTTTTTATTGATTTGCCTTACCAGACTCGGGTTCTAGGAATTTTTTTTGGCTCATGGGTCATAAGAGGGTTTATAATTGTAGCATTTTTTAAATTAAAATTTTTTTTTCAATTATTTTTATTGCATGCACTCATGGTGCTATATACACAGCTCAGTTATCCATAGTTTGATATTGCATAGTACTCCCTCTGTTTCAAAATGTAAGTCGTTTTGGCCTTTTTTTGTTCCAATATGTAAGTTGTTTTCGTTTTCCAACACAATGTCCTTACACTCTCAATCTTTCATTAATTAATTTTTTAACCACACTACCAATTTTACTCTTGAGAGCTTAATAAAGTTAATTGGTGGGTTCAATTAAGGGGGATATTTCATATAGAGGGTATTTTCGTAAGTATACTATTAATAAGTTAATTAATAGGTTCAATTAAGAGTGATATTTATTTTGGAATACACTAACCTAGGTGTTTCTTTAAAAGAGTGTAGAAATCTTAAACGACCTTACATTTTGGAACAAAGGGAGTAGCAATTAGTTGCTTAGATTCTGCTAGAGTTAATTGTTATATCTCGCTTAGATTTGTTGATCAAATTCTAAATAATATCACCTATAGTCACATATTTGAAAAGAAAATCTATTGATATAATCTCCCTAGGGAGGTGTAGACCATTTTCTCATGAAGCAATACTTCGACGTGAAAGAGTTAAGCATTAGAGTCAAAACACCCCACCGTTGGAACCTAGTGTACTTCAACAAGACCCAACCTAGTTCTAAGGCTTTTTGCATCTTTTTAATCCATATCCCAATAATTTGTTATCGTAGCATGGTTCTGGGCTTAACCCAACCGTAGGAAATACTCTTTACTGTACAGGCATTTGATGCGACTCATGCTTTGCATCCCTGTGTTGAGAAATAATCTAGTTCGGAAGTTTGACACATAAACCGTAATTTATGATGGCACCACTTCGTTCAATTTGCAAACTGCACCGAGTTTTGGATCATCTACAGCATTGATACGTCTGTTTCACACTTATATGTAACAATGTACAACTATTGGCTAAGAAACCTTTGCAGATTGCACAATATGGTTTCCTTTGATACCTCTGAACCTAACACTACCCTTTTATCTGCCTTTCTTTTCCATACTTAGCTATCATCATCTTTGATCCCAGTCGAAAAGACCCTCTATATACCTAGAATACTCAATCTGGTAGAGTTGACCCATCAACTAGTTGAGCCTACCACTGCTGAACCACTTCCAACCAGATTTGAACCTCCTTTATTATCTTGGTAGGTTTTAATTTTAAGTTTGGTTTCAGTTTTTTGTTGGATGCATTAATGTTTATATGCATGCATGCATACTTTCAAATTTATTCATACGTACGTGCACTCTTAATATGTATATTTTTATGTCAATAAGTATGTATTAGTTATGCTTGAATTTTGATGTTTACTACCGATGCTTATTACATATGAATATTCCTGGATCAATTAGTGAAATGTTACAGGCTGGAGTTCTTATGAACTCTTATCCTATTTCATCAAAAAAATTGTGAAATGTACTTACATTTTAAATTTCTTTGGACATATTCTGAATAATTATTGTTTATATTTGCATTGCTTGTTTTGGAAGAAACTGAACCAAAATAAAGGGAAACTTAACCAAAACGAAATAATACTTGCCGAATCGAGACATGAACAAAGTTGCTGTATATGCTTGAAAGCAAGTTTGAAAACCAAAACGATGCCATGCAAGATGGCCAAAATTCAAAACATTGCTTCACAATTGAGAGAGGTCTTCCTCTCCTTCCATCCAAATCGACAAGATGGTGGTATCCCTTCGTCTAACTCTGACCCTTTTTTTTTCCTACCCTCGTCATGGTAGTATGTAGATGAGTAGATCTATCTCCACATGGCAGCCAAACTTTTGGAAACAGTTTCATCTTAAGACCCTTCTCTACCACCATAGTTCAGTATGAAATTGGTGGATAACCGTCATTTCTTCTCTGGTCCAACATCTGGAATGTAATCATACTTGTTATTCTTGCAACATAGTGGGTAGAATTTCATGTATGCTAAAGGACATGGCTGAGGGGAATTCTGTTAGACATCCTTACATAACTCACTGATTTCCAGTTTCATTTTTCGTGTTGCTCAAAAAGGCCTTTATCTATATTTTCGGAACTTGGATCTTTTGAAGCGACAATACCATTCCCCATAGTTTTCAGACTCTTCACGAATGCTTAGTGACCCTTTTCTCTACCAGTTGTACTAGGGATCTCACCTCACCTTCTGCCTTCTGGGCTACAACTGCTTTGCAATCATGCCGCCGCCATAAATTAAACCTCCACCATTTGCCATATCTCCTCTTACCCCTTCAGCTATCGAATTCTTTAAAAACATCAACAAGTTTCGGATATTTGTTCTGAAGGAAGAGTGAAGTAGTCTTGCTTTCGTTGTTACAAACTACCTTACCTTTATTTTTAAAGGTGAAAATTTTCTAAATATTAATAGAAAGGTCTTCCACCTCAGGCTCGGGTGAGTTATATAATTGTCTTAACACTCGCCAACTCCATGTTTTTTTCCTGCCCTTCTGTGTGTGTGTGTGTGTGTTGTCGGAGGATCTACCCCACAATTTATAGTGCTAATAGCAGAAGTAGGGATGGCAAGTGGGCCGGGTCAACCGGCGACCCGCCCGTTGAACCCGGTCCGTTTAAGGGTTTGGCGGGTTCGGGTCGAACCCGTGTACAGTAATGGGTCGACCCGGGTCGACGAAAATGCAATTTCAACCCGTACAACCCGGCCCGTGAACCCGTTACTGTACACCCAACCCGCATGTCAACCTGCGGGTCGACCCGCGGGTCGCGAACCGTTGGACCCGTTCGGGTCGAACGTTCGACCCGTCACGGGTCGACCGTTGACCCGCGGGTCAAACGAACCGTTGGGGGGCGGCACTGTAGCACAGAGAGCAAAAACGGCTATTATAGCCGTTTTGCTTGGATTTTTTGGTTTTTTTCGGATTTTTTGTTTATTTTGAGCCTATAAATACCCCCCCAAAACCCCCTAAAAAAATCACACCTTACTCTCTTACTCTCTCTACTATTATAAATCATTTCTAAGGAATTTTTCAACAATTGAAGTATTCAACAAGCAAGTCTTCAACAAGACATATACACGATCAATTTTCGATCGTATCGAAATCAAAATTCAACATCTTCAACGTCTTCAACTCACTTTAACTCTCGTCAATTCTCCTTCAAGCTCTTCTCAACTCTTCAATTCCGGAATCGCTTATTTTTAGTTCTACTTCTATTCTTATTTTGACGGTTTATTTTACATACGCGTACTCCACGGTGAACGGTATCAAAATTTCATACCTATCTCGTTATTTTTTGTGTTGTAGTTAAAATTATTGTTGGTTTATTGATCTTCTCTATCTCAATCCTCTTGTTTTTTAGATTTTTTTTTAATAATTCACCGTTCCTACATTGTGTATTTTTTTTACATACACTAGTACATTACTACATTATGTCTAGATTACGCAGTAGCGGTCGTAGCGGGCAAGATTCTTCCTCTTCTCGTAGGCCACCAATTGTCCCAATTAGTGAGCCCGCCCAAGAGTACCATGATCCTACTACCCAACAATGGGGTGCACACGACGAGTTTGTAGGTGACATACAAGTAGAAGAAGAAGAAGAAGAAGAACAACAACAACAACCAACCGAAACCACACAACCCCGTAGTAGTAGGAAAAGTAGAGGAGAAAGTAGTGATTGGCATAAGTTTTACGATTATATCCTGGACGAACAAACTCCGGGTATAGGTTTGAAAGTTTGTAAAACATGTTCTAAAACATACAAATTCAAGAGGGGTAACGGCACCGGTACAATTAGTAGACACATCCAACATAACTATAAAGAACTTTTTGCTAACCTACCCGGCCAACAAAAAATCAACCCTAGGACCGGTCTAGTTGATAGCCACCCTTATGATCCTGATCTTGTTCATCGGGAAATAGCCCGATTAGTCCTAAAGGAAGAGTTACCATTTTCCTATCCCGAGAGTAGGGACTTGGAAAATTTTAACCAAACGGCCTTAAACCCTCATTTTAGAAGAATTCCGAGAAATACTTGCAAATCGGATTAATTTAAAATGTACATCGAAATGAAGGACATTTTGATTGCAATTTTATGGAGTTTAACTTGTAGAGTTAGTTTAACTTCGGATTGTTGGACGGGTGTCAACAATATTCCAATGATAGGAATAACCTGTCATTGGAACGACAATGATTGGATTTTTCAAAAAAGAATCATATCACTTGCAGCGTTGCTGTATCTCCATAGTGGCGCTGAAATAGCAAACCGTATTTTAGAAATTTGTGATGTTTTTCATATTCGCGATAAAATTATGTGTATTAGTTTTGATAATGCATCTAACAACAATGTAGCAATTACTACTTTAAAATCCGTATTAAACCCTCCATCTGACAATATTTTTCATGTTAGATGTGCATGTCATATTATAAATTTATGTGTTCAAGATGCATTAAAAATAGCCGATCCATATATAATTAAAATTAGAAATTGTGTACATTTCATTGCATTAAGTCCAAGCGTATTACAAGAATGGAAAGCTTGGTGTAGGCTTAAAAATGTACCTTTTAGAAAATTTCCAAAGGATGTTAGACACCAATGGAATTCTACTTTTGATTTACTACATGTTGTTACCGAATATAAAGCAGTTGTAAATGATTTTTGTATCGCATTTCATATGCCAAATTTTGAAATGACTCCCACAGATTGGTATTATGCTGAAGCTTTGTTGAAATTTTTATAACCGTTTAAAACCGCGACTTTAAAATTTTCAAAAATATATGAATCTACTTCTAGTTGCATTTTTATTTCATTAGTTAGCATGATGCAAACATTTAACGAAATGTTAAATGATACCAATGTTGGTGAGATTGTAAAACCTGCATACAAAAAAATTTTGAAGTATTATTTTCCTCCTCCTATGTTGATTTGTGTTGTTACCGTTATGGATCCTCGTATCAAATTAGAAGGTACGAAGAGTTTGATTGAAATGTTTTTTGCATTACTTGAGGAAAATATAGAATTAGTAATTGATTGTGTTTCTTTTTTAGTTCAGTTTGAATCTACATTAAATAACTTGTATGATTATTATGATAAACGTTTTGCTTCTGGTAGTACAACTTCTGTAGTTAGTTATTCTTCTGGTACTTCTAAAGGTAAGGGTAAGAGTAAATTTGATGATATAACATTTAATTTACTTGAACAAATTCAATCAAAAAACATAGGACTAATCAACCAAATGAATTAAATTGGTATAACCAACAAGATTCTGAGCCTTCTTCTCCACTAGATATTTTACAATGGTGGAAAGACCATGAGCACACTTTCAGTATTCTGTCAATTATGGCTAAAGATTTACTAACTCCTCCTGTCTCTACAGTTGCTTCTGAAAGTGCATTTTCTTCAAGTGGCAGAGTTCTAACTGATTACAGGAATCGCTTGAAGCCTGACACGTCAGAGATGCTTGTTTGCACAGAAGACTGGCTAAAGGCTGAAGATAGGACACAAGGAAAAGCACTATCAACGTCCACAAGTGGGAGCAACTCGCCGGAAGAACAACAACAACAACAATAGCTTTGCTTGTAATAGCAACTCAATCGACACGTTAGAAATTGTATTATATCTTTGCTTGTTATGTTAAATTAGAAAAATTGGAGTCAATTAAAATTGTATATAAGAAATATGTTAGTGTATAAAACATATTTGTGAATTGAATTCTTCATTTCATTAGAAATTGTGAAAATTGTATAACTTAAATTCATATAAATAATATTTCCATATTTTTTGCCAATTTCACTCTTTCAATCTTATTATTATTATTACGATTTTTAATGTTTATTAGTATTATACTATTATTAGTATTATTATTATTAATATTTTAAGTTAAAAACTTAAAAATATTAATAAAAAAAACCTAACTATCTAAACGGGCCAACCCGCGGGTCGATCCGACCCGACCCCGGTTGGACCCTAAAGGGTTCACTGGTTGGGCGGGTCGCCTAAAACAACTTTAGGCCTGGCCCGGCTCAGCCCGGCTAAGTCGCCAAACCGGCACGAACCCGCCCAAGTCAAGGTCCAACTCGGGCCGGTTCAATCCGGCTCGGTCCGTCAGACCCGAATGCCAACCCTAAGCGGAAGTACAACACAAGCAATAGAAACTCCCAAGAAATATATGAACCAAGAACAAGTCACCACAATATGCAAGATCTCACAAGAACACAATCAATATGCAGAGATAACCAATACTTCTTATTCCCCAAGAAATACAAAGATTACAAAAGAGATTACAACTCTCAATCTCTCTCTCACCTTTGAAACACTCGGCACAATCCCCTCTTTAAGTTGAACAATGATCAAATTAACCAAATCCTAGAGTTTACGGCCATATATATAGCCTCCAAGTAAACCCTAAAAGATAAACACAAATCTAGCAATTAGTAGGCCTTTAAACTCGTAAGCCTAAAAACAATCAGTCGCCGTTGTCGGTCGACCGTACCCCCAAGGTCGGTCGACCGCAACGTGTAGAACCAAATTCGAGGGCTGACCGGTTGACTGTACCCCAAAGGTCGGTCGACCGCCCCCTCCTCTGTTGGACCTGTACAATCGAAGAATTCTCAGTAGCTAGGGGCGGTCGACCGCACCCCCAGGTCGGTCGACCGCAACTCTCCATACTGCACTCTTCTACTCGCTGCTTGTCTTCTCTTGCTTCTTTGTCTCATCCTCTTCTTCTCCAACTTCAAGTACTCAGTGCCTACGTGTATTTGAGACCCCAATTCCTAACAATCTCCCACTTGGACCAAATACACAATGCTTCAAAGTTATTGCAATCTTCACCTCGCATTATCTCTGCCAATCTCCCACTCTTATGGAAGACTCAAGTACTCCCCACTCTCATGAAGAGCACCTCCGCCACTCCACCACGTGGAGTGCACCAACCCCCCCCCCCCCAATCTCATAGAGCACGAATATCTGAGAAACAATCTCCCCTATCGGATTCCGTGTTATGAGACTCCCCAACTCGCAAGATCTCCATCAACACCGGACATGGTTCAAAGCCTCTCAATGCAACCTCTATATTAGAAACCTCCATGGACGACACCTCTACAAACTCCGCAGACTGTTCAACCCCTACAGTCCCAATTCGGTTACTCTCATCGACATCATCCCGCATATCGATACCAGTGCTCTCTATCACACAAGAGCGACTTGAAGTTTCAACTGCCAATTCGCAAAGTACCCTCTCCGCAGCAACGTCTTGCCCTCTAGGATCACTTCCACAGCCTCTTAGAGCATAATATTATGACATGAATAAAATTTGTATGCTAGGTCTTGAGTGTGAGAAATAGTTCTATGACCTAGGTTTGGTTTGCTTACAGATGATGAGGCAATTAGCAAACTTGATTGCAGTTCATGTACTTCTTGCAAGATTGGTAGAGAACCTACTTAGTTCTTTAAGTGGTATTGCCTGTTTTTCCGTACCCATTACAAATGAAAGGAGGTTTATCTAGAAGAGTGTGTGGTTACGAAAATGGATTTTGGAAAGTCGATGAAGGTGAAGGGCACAACTCTGAAGTCAGACGTGAATCTATTAACTTATGACTAAGTTAGATTCTTTGTCAGCTTATATAATTATGATGCCCTCTTATTTAGGGGTGGTTTAATAGCTTACCACTGGGCCCTTTTTGACATCAGGTCTTGTAACTGGGACCATTTGCTAGCCTTTGTATTAGTTGCACCTTATAATATTTGCAAGCAAATTAGGGAGACTCGCTTAGTCACATTCATTTTTTGTGCAAGTAATGTTGCTACCACTACCATTGTATGTGACCACTACTGCTATCCTTCCCCCACCTTCGACAGGGGACACATCTCGTTTTGCCCTTGCTACTGTACCCACAATCAAAATGCTGCAGCTGTTGTTGCATGCAGTAGAAGTTGCATTTTTGTGGGTGCAAACAACCATACAGCCTTACTCTCAAAAGGTTGGAGAGAACTCTAATAAGAAGAAAGGAGGAGAGGGAAAGACTAATGTTTGTGTGGAATTGGTCAATATTATATTTTAAGGTATTCATATTTGGACATAAATCCATATATCTCCTGGGTTATGACTTGCAATCTGAGAGTTGCTTTAGGCTATCAATGTTTGGGTCTCTTTAATGATAGATTTTTTGGAACATTAAATAAGCAGAAAACTTGGTTCAATTTATTGATTATTTTTTTTATGGGATTTAAGTCTAATTTTCTACTTTGAACTTCCGGTCTTAGGTTATTGTTGTCCTTTAGATTAATTTTCAACACATTGTTATATGGTTATTTGAGAAAGACTAGTAATCCTTATCATGTAAAGCTAGATCTTTCCTTCCTCACCCTACCTTTGGGGATCACATTTCTTTTAGTTCGTATGATATTGGTTTTCTAGCATCTTTCTAAAGATCAATAATTGCAGGTCTGGATCTGCTAATGGAAACACTGTAGCTGCGAATCTAGATTCAGCTTCTCAACAGACTGGTGTTGGTCTCAGTCACTTTCTGAAGAATGACCAAGACAATGCTTCTCTTCCCAGTGATAGAAGAGACCGTCTTGTTGATAAGGAAGGTGCTATTCTCAAAGCTGCCAGCAGGTAGAATATTTTACTGACTTGTACTACTGCAAATTAGCTTTTGCATTACTGAGATTTTTTTTGGGGTCTATTAATGATTTTTATTTTTTGGACTTCTTTTTCTTGTTCAAATGACTCCACTAATTTACAATTGTTTTCTGTTAAGTCCCCCCAGTAAATGCTAATATCTACTAACTCCCTAAGTTGGTCAATATTACTCAAAAGAGATCCCTTTGAGCTTCGTTTATTTAAAACTGGCCCAATCATAGTTAGAAACGTAGCAAAATATGGAACATATATTTCTTCCTTTTAGTTATTATTTGAATTTTGTTAATTTGAATGGAATTTAAGCCTATCAACTTATGTTAACCATAGACACATTGAAATAAAATTTCAAATAGCATTCATTAGGGGACTTAATATAGAATAGATGCCATTTTCCTCCCTCTCTTTGCGATATTCTTTCTGCATTTGTAATATCCTTTTTAACTTTTTATGCAATTGAGATAATATTTAATGTATCTTTCACAAATGAAATCCTAAGGACCAATAATCGTGAAGAAAATTATGCTGCTAGCCCTACTTCAGTGGTGAAAATGAATACATCTGCCCGCGGTTCACGATCGAACTCGGGATCTTTGTCAAAGGCAGCTTCCCCAAACAAGAACACTACGCCTGGGAATTCCGATGACTGGGAGCATCCCAATTCTACTAACAAGTTCAATGGTGCCGTGGGGGACATGAACCGCAAACGCTCTGCATCTGCACGTTCATCATCACCCCCAGTTGTAAACTGGGGTGGACAAAAGCTCCAAAAAAAGACACGGGTTGCTAGAAGGTCGATTTTAACTCCTGTTGTTTCAACCCGTGATGATTATCCAGCTTCAGATGTTATGGATTCTATGGCAGTCAATGATGATAGGTTGAGATTCTCAAGACGCCGATCTAATAGTGCTTCACAGCACTCAAAATCGGAAAGCGAGGAGTCTGGAGTTGTTGATAACAAGCCAAAGGTCAGGAACAGGAAATGCAGTGAAATAGAGAAGGGTGGTTCATGCGTTCAGAAGGTAGGAAATCTGGTGCTACCATCTAGAAAGAACAAGCTAAGTACCGAGGAAGATCCTCAAGATAGTGTTTGGAGACATGGGAACATTGGGAAGAACGAGAGTGGTGATCCTTCTGCAAGGTCTGGCATTTCTGTCTTGAATGAGAAGGTTGACCGTGCTGCCACTGCAAAACAAATGAAAAGTGGAAGAATTAATAACGAGAAGATTGAAAGGTGATATGATCTTCCTCACGGATCTGATTTAGATTTTCTTTAATTATTTATTTGTTTGCCGTATATTTAATTACTTGTAATCTTTCCTTCTATTTTTCTTTTTTCTTTCCTTCAGTAAACCAGTTCGCCCACCTCCAAAGAAATTGTCCGAGCGCAAAGGTCATACACGCCAACGACATTCGGTTAATGGCAGATGCTCCCTAGAGTTTGCTGGTATTTGTTTGTCATTTTTTGGGTTATAGATTACTTGAGGATATCCTCATCATTAGATAATCCCTAACCCCCCCCCCCCCCCCCCCCCCCCCCCCCCCCACCCCCCCCCCCCACCCACCACCACCACACACACACACACACCCAAAAAAAAATTTCCCCCTTTTTTTAATATCTTATGTCCATTTTTACCTGCATTGTTTTTCTTGATTCTTCTTTTCAGTAGAATCAGATGACCATGAGGATCTTTTAGCTGCTGCAAATGCTGCCATCAGTCCATGTACTGTCCTTGTATAGAAAATGCTTGTGCTTGCAATTTTTTTTTTCTTTACCCCTTTTTTGTTTCAAAAAGGAGTCTACATTATAATTCTTTTGCAAAACAGGCAAGGCTTACATCGGTCCATTTTGGGAGCAAAACAAGGATGTTTTTGGTTTTTTATCGGCAGAAGATCAAGAATTTTTGAACCGCCAAGTAAAGTGCACTCCTTCACATACCATCACTGTTAAATGGTTAATTTATTTAGTTTTTACATCTTAAATAATTTCCCAAATTATCCAATCAGATTCACATTATGGATGAAGATGCTGGCAGTGCTTGTGGTACTGATGATGGTCAGAGCTTGAAGGTATCTGCTTTAATTTGAATGAACAACTCTTGTAGTCCTGTTTAATATTCACATTCTATAGATGTTCAAACCTGCTATATGTAAGTGATTTTGTTCATTGTAAATTGACAGTTAATTTTCTGTTTGATCCTCTTCTTTTATACTTTTTATTTGTAATTAACTTGTATAGCAATCTATTACTCTTTTTTATATATTATATAATTATGATGTATGAATACTTATTATAAGGTAGAGTATGAAGGATTTCCTTCAACTGCAGTAGTGAAATTGCTTCAATGGGCTGATTCCAAGGATGCATGGATCTTGATCTACACATTTCTAATAATCGTTGAATGTCCCATCATCTAGTTATAAACATTCTACCCATGAATCAATTGTCTAAAATTTCTGTGGTTGAAAATTCGTGTAGTTCACAATCATGTGATTCATAGGCAAATAAATTTCAGCCTACTTAATTTTTAGTTGTTATGACAGTTATGTAGATTGAGTTGAATGGTGTGGATCATCCAGGGTATGCCCTACTGAAATGATTTCCTAAATCTTACCCGATACACATTATTCTTTATGTTTTAAGTACGTTTCGGGAAGTTGCTTATTGCTTACGCTAGTTTGGGCCATAATTATTGTTTTCTTTGTCTGCTCTGTGGAATGTTTCTTGTTCTTGATCATTACTTGAATAACTTATTGAACTCTCCCACTTTCGTTTTAGGGTGATATGGAACATAATTTATTGCCAACCCTGGCCCTTTCTAGTAGAGATGGATATGATGCAAGTCCCGAAGGAACTATAAGCTTAAATGATTATAGAGAAACAAAGACTGCTAAATATTTTTTAGATGAGTTAGTACTAGGGAATGAGGTTCAAGTTGGAGTTTCAATTTGTCAAGCACTTCTTTCAGCCATCATTCAAGAAGAAGAGATAGAAAATGTCAACCATAAAGATAATAACGAAGAAGACTGGGCGTACGAAAATGCATATGGACATCATGTTGAGGTTGATGCAGATTTGAACTCAGAAAGTTCAGATCTCCAGTCGTTTGGGACCTTCCAAGGTTTGGACAGACCTGCTGTTTATTCTTACAAGCCCAACACTGGTTGGGGATACCATGATGAACTGGTACAAGAGGAATTGGCTAGTAATTGTACCATGGATAGCACAGTGTGCAGTGAATATCAGTATAACCAGATGTGCATGAATGATAGGATTCTTCTGGAACTAAGCGAAATCGGAATCTACCCGGAGTCCATGGTAAGTATATCCTTTCAAAAGTTTATGCTAAATATTAGTTTTCTATACTCGTTATCTTGTATATACCTGGCATGTTAATCTTCTTCCAAGTCCTGTTCTTGCCTGTGATAAACTATTTGTACATAATATTACGTAAATATTATACACATCCACATGCCATGGATATGAATATTTCTGAGCCATTCATATGTATATCATTGTGATCTTTTTATTTCGTGAGGGCTTTGTAAAATCTTGCTTCTAGTAATCTTATCCTTTGTTGGATAACACCAGCTTACAGCTATTCCTCATTTTTCATTACTTGTTTACTTTAGCATACCTTTTCAATTTGTCTTTCTTCTTTCTATCACATGCTGTCATTTTAATGGCAGCAACTTAAAAAATGTTTCCATTGTCATACATCAGTAATCATAGGGTTCCAGTCCAATTTCACCTTTTTCTCTTGGCAGGTTTGCTGATTTTGTTGGACATTCTTGAGTCCCAACTTGGTTAGACCATTAGTAGTGTTCTGTCTGTGCTCCACAGTGAAGTTTTGTTCCCTGTGTTCGGCAGCTTCTCTGTTCCATTTCCCGTTTTGAATTTTTAGTTTTTAGTATTTCATTGTCAGTTCATTTTTGGGCATTTTGGCTATTTATCTCCATAAAAGCTTTAGGAGCCCATACCTAAATGAATTTATTTATCCACATATGAATAGTATTGGATATGTATTATATACTTTAAATATCTTCCTGTTGCGCTGAATCATTTGTATTCTCTCTCTTCTTCTCATACCTACTCAATTGATTGACCTATGTTTTCTGTTACAGAATTGGCAGTTATTCTTTTTGCAACTTTTACGATGCTTACATGCTTTTCCTCAGTTGATTCTGTTGGATTCTTAATGGATGAAGTTGATTTAGGATACACTTAGGTTGTCAGAAGAATCTAATTGCCTTCATCGTTTGTCATTCTGGAATTACCATTCTAAAAATCGGTCTAAGAGAAGTGTTATGTCTGCCTAAACTTTTGAAAAAATATATTCAATGTTTTTTACATGTTTCTTGTCCCTTCAGCCTAGCTTAGCTCAGACTGAAGATGCAGATATTGATGAAGGCCTAAATAGGTTGACAGTGAAGCATTATGACCAGGTACTTTTGTACACATGCATCTAATTTTTTCTTACATCCTTACTGAAACTTTCCGTTTCTAACATGAATTTATTTGGTTATGTGCTGTCAAGTCATCACTGAATCAATATTTGAAATTGACACTTCTGTATGAAAGATTACGCAATAACCTGACTGTATTCTATACAATCAATATCCCATGTAGGTTTCTACTTTTTTTTTTTTCATACTTACTCATTTTATAGTTATAATCATGAGTATACATGAGAATTTTTATATATAAAGATTATCACCTACTCTCTAATAATGGTTAAGAGCCTTTATATTAAGAAACACGGACTCATGGAGGGTATTGTTGGGTAGCAATGTTACATGTACCAGAGACCCGGCATTGGACCGGAACCGACCCGATCTACTACGGGTCGGGCTGGGTGTGAAAAATAGGAGCCGTTTGATTTCTGTTTCTGGGTCCAGGTCCGCGCAAAATAGACCCGACTCGGACCCGGACCCGAAAACGGAAACATATTAAACCCAAAAAAAATCCCAAACCACTCTAAGACAAAACTTCCACACTTCAATCAACCAAAATAAAACATATTAAACCCAAAAAATCCCAAATCCTCCTAACTTCCATTTCTTCTTCCATCTTCTTCTCCGACCCCAACTTCCTTCCAATGTTGAAAATAGCGTGCTACGTAGCGTGAAATAGCACCCTATGTAGCGTAGCGTAGAGGAAAATGCTATGTAACGCACGTGCATAGCACATGTACATAGCGGTACGCTATTTACACGTAGCGTACGCTATTTGAGTTAAGCTACATAGTGTAAATAGCGTAAGCTATGTGTAACATTACTTTATTATTTTTTTTATTATTTCTGATTAAAAACCCCCCGATAAATTAAAAAGACTCTTCGCTACCTTTTTCTTTTTGGGGATTTTGACGCTCGGCTTGAGGTTATGTTGGCGTCTAGGATTTTGGAGAGTAGTAGCGAGGGCTTCCCACTCCGGCAACGACAATGGGAATGACTTCCCATTCCAGTGAAGTCAGGTTTGATCTCCGTCCTTCCTTCCTCTGTTTTAACTAATTTCAATAAGGTTTATGGTTTTGATGTTTTTTGAAGATTTTGAGTGGTTTTTCTCCTCTCTTATTCTGATTTGAGTCTGTTGTTTTTGAGTTTTTCATCGACATTGCACAGCATGGAGTTGTTTCGAACGTGCAAGTTAATAACTTGTTAAATTATTTGTTTACAAACAATAATCTTCTGATTTCAACCTACTAGTTATTTCAAAAAATTAATCAGTAGAACTACAGTTAACTACATTTGCATTTTGCACTTTTCTATTTGAATTTGTAGTTTCCAACTTGACTATGTTTGCTTTTTAGTACTTTAACTTTGTGTTTGCTTTTTAGTACTTTAACTTTGTGTTTGCTTTTATGTACGTTGAATATGGATTATGAAAGTCTCATTTTGGTGTAGTATTTATCATATTCGCTTTCAAGTTTTTTTTTGGCTATTGTAGTAAACTAGTTATTATAAGAATTTTTAAATAATCAATTTAAAAATTGCGCTATTTGCGCTTTTGCGCTACCGGAACCTAATGCTATGTTATACGCTATCACTATTTTCAACGTTGCTTCCATCTTCTTCCTCCTGCTACTCCAATCTCCCAAACCCTAAGACAAAAAGTCCCCCAAAATTCTCACCACCACCACCTCATCTTCAACTCCCTCAAACCGCTTACAGCGCCCGTCGCTCACCGCCCCCGTCGCCCTCGTTCGTCGCCGCCGTCCATGCTCGCCGCCGCTGCTCCTCGCTCCCCAATTGCCAGACTCGACGGGTAAGATCTTTTAAATAGGTCCCGGACCCGGTTCTCGCAGGTTGGGCCCGGGTCCAATTTTTGGACCCCTAGGGTATCGGGTCCTGGTCCGATAGTGCAGGACCCGAACTGATAGGACCCGATATCAGTGCTACTGTTGGGTATATGTCTTGCATATTATATTCGATGAGAAGAGAAGATGAGAAAGCGACGAGAGGAATTGAGGTGATTGGAAACAGTTTGGAAGCAATATGCAGCAGCTGCAACATGGACAGTCGACTGTCCAAATTAGACAGTCGACCAACACCCCCTCGGGTTTGGCAAGAGACAAATACGGTTGATTGCACTTTGGGCAACTGACCGCATTGCGGCTATTTGCAGATACGAGTGCGAGTCTTGTGGATCTGATAGAAGCCCGACTTGTTCTCCATGTTAGATCGTACGACTCTCATATGATTATCTCTTCAGTATACATTGGATGAACTAGGGTTTCTCGAGATCTCTATATAATCAATGTAACTTCAAAGAATGATATGATTCTATTGAGTGCCGAATAGAAGAAGAGAGTACTTCACGCCAGTGGTGAGTGAATTCTCCATTGTAAACAACAATTATCTCCAGGTAGGCTTGAAAGTGGGTCGTGGTGAGAGTTGTAACTCTTGTATCATCTCTAGTTGAATAATATCTCGGTTTTTTCTCTCCCGGATTAAGGCTTGCCCGAACCTGGACAAATATTATGTGCTTTGTGTGGTTGGTGTGATCTACTATTTGCTTGGTGATTTGTATTGATTATGTTGAAGACTCAACAAGATCCTAGGGCATAAATCCCTCACAGGTACCTAGATTTCAAAATGGACCCGTCTTTCATTTGACTGTCTGTTAATTTAGCACTTTAGATAGTGTTCTATACCATTTTTGTTCATATATTAAGTTTTTAAAGAATAGCAATAGTAGTGAAAACATATTTTTTTACTTAAAAACTAGCATAGTCTTGCAAGAATAGCAAGGATGTAGCAAACAGTTGTTAAATGTAAAGTCTACCCCTATTTAATATTTAATTTATCTTCTGACCCTTGTAACTAAAACACTTACCCATGTTAACTATCATTCTACTGGTCAAAAAGGTTTTGAAGAAGAGAAGGACACTGTTGAAACTTGATGAGGCTGTAAGGAAAGCAAGAGAGTTTCAACAAAGGTATCCAAAATTTCCCTGAATTCTGTGTGTTTCTTTGAGAATACTTATTTGTAAGATAGTTCCCTTCTTCTGAACTTGGTCAATTCTGTTTTTCACTGAGTGGTTTTTACATGGTCACAGGGAGCTTGAGCAAATTGCGGTGGACAAACTGGTAGGATCAGCTTATGAGAAATATATGGTAATCCCTGATTTTCTTATGCCTCTTCATTTCAAATAATATCCCAGAACTACTGACACATTTCTTGACGCAGATTCTACTTGTAATTTTGTACACATGCACTGACATACACATATTTGCTTTACCTCTCATGCAAATATTCCAAGTTTTATAATGCAGATTCATACACATGATTAGTTCCCGTGGTTACTTAATAGAGAACTTACAAAAAAGACCACAGTTTATAAATTGGAAAGGTGGAGAGAAGCATCAGAATCTAAAGAATTTCTAATTTGAGGTATAGTTCATATTGATGGCCAAGAAGTCCCAACAGTGTTCTCTAACTAGAATTGATTATTCATAGTCATGGAGAGGTTGAGGACGATGCCTAAGAATCAAAACAAGAATAACTAAATTGGAGAAATACCTGGAGAGAATTATCTGATTGTGAAATTTCATGGAAAATGTGGGGAAAGTCTTCTAAACCAGTAACAAACATCCATGTGTTAGGTTTCAGAATGTTGGGCAATTAAGAAGCAACATTTCTTTAAAATTAGTATAGCTGAACGAGTAGATTATAGTGCCAAAAAACTGTAAATTGGAAAAAGAGAAAGGGGCACATCTTAAAAAGGAATTAGTGGTCATTACATTTGGAAATAAAATAAGAGAGAATTGATTGTGAAGGTTTTTGAAAGCGTAAAGAAGACTACTAATGGTGTCTGTGAAGATGAGTTCTAAGTGTTAGAATTCAAATAGAAATCCCTCAACCCTCGGCACAAGTTCGGAATTTTCAAGTAAGAGCACGCAGGTTCAAATCCACCAGGCACTTATTTAAAGTGTAAAATAAGATGTATGGTTGTACACAGCCTTTGTTTTGGCCCAGAGACAGGGTACTTGGCCTGCCAGGTGATATTAATTATAAATATAAATTCTCCAACCCTCACCACAACTTTGGGGTTCTGGTGTGTAAGGGGGAAATTTCACTATAGATTTGTAGACAAGGGGGCAAAGAGAGTACACCTAAATGGATTTGGATCGGGCAGTTTAAGAAGGATAAATTAGTTTCAAAATGTGTCAGAGGTGGCCTTTTAATTGAACTGAGTGGAGAAAAAGTGTAATACCCCTAGGGTGGTGGGCTTAGAATTAATTAGTGAGCTGATAAAAGTAAGTAATTTTTTTTAAAGAGTTGGGCTCATCTACTGGGATTGAGCTAAAAATGAACAATTGACTTAAAATCTAAGCCTACTTGGAGATTAACAATTGACTTAAAATCATTGAGTCCCTTATTAAAAAAATCATTGAGTGGAGACTTGCATATGTATAGTTGCTAATGAACCTAAAAGTTTGAATAAGCTATAGCTCTTTTGGGGGAGGCTAGCCCTATCGTGAGGCCATGATTAGGTGCCTGAGTGGGTTCGGGGCGATACAAAAAGGATTCATGTGGTCGATCCCGAACATTTTGGGTAAAACGCTTCCTTATTATAGAGCATTCTATACTCTAAAAATGAATAATTTCCCCATGCTCGTGTGGTTTGTGCTCATAAGTAGTATCCCTTACCTCTAGGTGAGACATTTTCATCCTTATTGGTCAGTCTAGCTACAAGGTTCTCTGGGAAGGCTGTTAATGTATTAACCTTTTGAATGCTCCATCAGTAGATTAATGAAAACAGGGTTATCCTATTAACTTGAGTTGGTTCAAGTAAATAATTGGTCTTCCTCTCTGTTTAAAGCTTTAAACTTAATATCTAATACCAACATAATCAGTAACACAAGCTGTTATATATAGTCCTATTTAACTTCCATACAATATTAAAGAGTATGAAATACTTTGTACTTTTTTTTAGCACCGAAACTGTTTAGGGAGTTCCATCTTACACGTTAGCCAGATTTAGTAACTGAAGCATGTTTTACCTCTCTTGAGGATATCAATGACAAGTTGAACACTGCAAGCTGTGTGGCATTTATTTTGAAGTGTTAAAATTCTCAAAGTGAGAATTGATATTGTTGATATAAAAAAGTTTCAAAGTTTTTATGTTGTTCAATTATAGTAGCGGATAAGACAAAAAAAAAGCATTATTTAGACTGTCAAGCCTCTTCTAGTATGGGGCTAATGTTCAAATCCAAATCTTATGCCGTATGCTTGTTCCAGTTTTTAACTAGTACTGCTTTTATTCTCTTGCACATTATATTGCATTACTTGGGAACTGGCTGATTCATCCCTAATTTCGTTTACCTAACCCAGAATGGTACTTGGCCCATATGCATTTAAGCATTGATAACAGTAACCTGCTTAAGGGGTAAAGAATCATGAAGGTAGCTTTATTGTGTGACTACATAAACAAAACTGCTGTCACCATCTGCTCTTGTATCCTCATTTTGATGATTTTCCTTTATTGATCTGATTTGCTTGCTTTCTTAAAGTACAAAAACCATATTAATATTGAGAGAGCTATGGTTAGTGGTTACTGAACAAACTGTAACTCAGATGTACGTAAACCATTATTATCGAGACTTTCATTTATTCGTTTGTATTTTTGCTAAGTTAAATGGATGCTCACTGCAACAGGCTTGTTGGGGACCTAATGCTTCTGGTGGCAAGAACATGAACAAAACTAATAAGCAAGCTACCCTTGCCTTTGTTAAACGAGCATTAGCACAATGCAGGAGATTTGAGGAAACAGGAAGTTGCTGCTTCAGTGAACCTCCATTCAGGAATATCTTTTCTTCTGTAGGTTCTCGTAAAGATGTATCAGTGGCCTCTCAACCTTCGACAGGTAACACAACCTCTATTTATTATTCATTTTCAATTATAGTGGAATTGAGAATTCTCTATAATGTATTCAATTAATGAGGGGTGATGTAAAAAGAATAGTACAAATGCATATCTGGTATGTGTAATGTATGGTACAGATACAGGAAATGATATGATATATTATCTATATAATAAAACACAAAGAAAGCTATCAAGTTGCTCTCCTTCAATCCCCTAAAAAATCAAAGGCCCAGATCTTTCCTCACAAAACATATTTTTCCCCCCAAAACTCAATTTCAAATCCCCCACCCAAAACAACTCCTATATTTATTTAATTATTTCTCTCTCTCTCTCTCTCTCCCTCTCTCCCTCTCTCCCTCCCTCTTCTATTCAAAAAATTAAGAAAATAAAAATTTTAATTTTTTAAAAAAATTAAAACTAAAAAAAACTAAAAAAACTTAAAATTTAAAAACTTTAGAAATAATAAAAAAAACCAAAAAACCATTTTTTTAAAAAATAAAAAAAATTAAAAACTTAAATACTTCAAAAATAATTCAAAAAAAAATCAAAAAAAAATCATATAATATGTTTTTTGCTGGATCTCCAAAAGTTTCTCATATAATATGTTTGCTATTTCAATTAATTTGCTGGACCTCCAAAACTATTTTATATGATTAAACAAGGTGTACCGTTCTGAAGACGTGCCATGGGCACGTGTCAACGGGCAAACCTAGTTATATATCATATCATGTGTAGTTGACTATATAATAAGTAGACTATATAAGAATATCTATATAATAAGAAGAAAGGGAGTCTCATATTTATGAGAGGAGAACTTCTTCGTATAGTGTCGTTGTACTCGTGGAACTTTATATGGACAATCCATACCGTTCATTAAATTTATAATGTCATAAAACATGTATATTCAAAAAATCAAGTTGTTTAGGGGCTTCTTTGTGATGCCAATTTGTTATGTTATAGAAAAACCGTTCATTATGCAACCAATTAAAGTATGGATAAACTATCTCCAAACCACTTGATATTTTATAGGCGTACATATTTTGACGTAAAGAATAAAATAAACGGTGCCGATCATCTATTGGGGGTCCCAGAAAGTAACTACAAGTACTGTAGGAGGAAATCACCTCCTACAAATATGAGGCTCCCTTTTCTCATATAATAATATACTAAGAAGCATTTATGCTAATATCAATTAATTTGTACAGAACACAATACCATAGATCCAATGATGGATGAATTTGTGACTGCCTTAATGCAGAAGCTGGTGATCTTTAATTTAACATGAATTTCATGATTATCTACAAGTTTCTATTATTCACAATTTGTGTATGGAATCACTTCCCTTTTCTCAGTTTCGTGGTGTGATTTATTTTGTTTTTGTTTTCTCTTTCATAGATCGAAGTCATGGTCTTGTCTCACAGTCAGCTCAGAGAGAAGATACCCACAAATATTATGATGCTTTTAGATCTGTCAATCACTTAATTGAGCCAAAATTTGTTAAAGAGGATCAATGGTCAAATAAATTGAAGAAAAAGGAACTTCTGCTCGACGAGGTTGTCAGCAGTGCTACTGGTATTCTCGGAGGTTCACTTGTGAGTGGTACTAAAGGAAAGAGGAGTGAAAGAGATAGAGACAGTAAGGGCCAAACCCGAGATTCTGCGTCTAGAAATGGCAGTGCTAGAAATGTCAAGGGTGAACGAAAGAATAAATCAAAGCCAAAGCAGAAGTTGACCCAGCTGTCTGATTCTGTCAATGGCCTTCTTTATAAAGCTACAGAGACGACTAGCAAAATTATGCATCCTGCACCTAAATTGTGTGATAATATCGGTGGAGGTGTGAAGAAGGATGACGGGGACCCGCCCTCTAATTGTTCTGATACTGAGCCAATTGATTTCTCTCATTTGCAGCTACCTGAGATAGATGTTACTGACTTTGGTGTTCAAGGGCAGGATATTGGTTCATGGTTGAATATTGAGGAGGATGGATTGCAAGATCATGATTTTATGGGCCTTGAAATTCCTATGGATGACCTTTCGGGAATCAACATGATGTTATAAATTCCGCGACTCTGTATATTACTGTGCAGTACACACCAACAGGTTGCCTGATTGGTATTGAGTGGGGTGGGTTATTGAGTGGCAGCTCGAATCCAGGGTCGTGGTTCGAACCAAAGCTTTCCCGTCAAAAAACTGTGCAGTACACAGTTTGCAAGTATACTTGCAGCTGTTGTTAAGAAGGCTCATGTTAAATTAACATCTTGTGGTGAGGTCTGTAACTAGGTTGTAGATTTCTATGAAAGGGTTCTTCAAGTTTTTTGTATGTCTGTAGTTTGCTCCCCACTGGGGACCATTTTGGTCATCTTTGTTGATATATCTGGCGTCACAGTGTATATGCCAGTAAATATGTACATACATTTTTATATCTCAAATAAAGAAAGGGTCATCTTTTAATTTGTATTTTTCTGATATTGTACGACATTTCTTTTCTCTTCAATTTTTTTTTGTTTGGCCAACCTTGTAAGCTTTAGTAAAATAAAGTCATGGTTGAAAGGTACAAACTTGAGCATAATGCTTTCCTATTTTGTTTCCTATATAAGAGAAGAAGGAAATACATTGTGCGCATTGGATCTGTAGACGGCTCTTGGGGCAGCTTATAATGTTGTGCACAGCATGTAGTTCTGGAACTGCCTATCATGATAAACAAAAAAGGTCGGCCCAAGCGGATTTAGCCCTTCGAAAAAGAGACAGACCTATGTTGATTCTCACTTTTAAATGACCTCTGGCTCCCAACATTTATTTTTATCTTTATTTTTCTAAACAAGATAATTAAAAACGAAAATTAAAAAAAAAACTATAAAATATAAGCATCTCTCGGTCGGAAGATCCTTCTAGCATATTCCTCAACGAAATCAAAAGCTCAGGGTCAAAAATGTTAAACCATAGAAAGCTTTGACTACTATGCCTCCTTTCTGCATCACAATCAACACATATTTCCCTCTCGGTAAATATGTTGTATACCACCAATATTCATACCTTCAAGCATGAGTAATATACTCTTAGAAATGGGGTCGTGACCGCTTCTTCCACAAATCTGATTGATAACGAGTTTGGAGTCTCCCTCAATTAGAATAGGCCCCTCGTGGAACAGTAGATGAAAAATCGTAAGAGCCATCCACAAACCTCTTCTTTCACTAATGTTGATAGATGTTGACACAACCTATTCCCCACAGACCAACAACTATTTACCACGCCAATCTCAATAGATAAAACCATAGCGGCGTTATTCCCCTTCAAGGACCCATCAAAGTTGAGTTTAATAGATCTTTCAGGCGGTACAACCCATTTAATCAAGAGCTCATTCACACTGCGAGGAGTGGAGAACACTTTGAGACCCATCCATTGGACCTCACTGTTGGAACCCACTGAAGCAGAAAAACCACCAAGAACATCCCACCTTTCAACAACGTCTGAAACCACACTTGAAATCACAATGTGTGAGAGTGAGCACATTCCCTAAAAACATACTCTGCATTAAGCTTTCCAAACATTCCACAAGGTGGTAATAATTAAGGGCTGCAATAACTGTTTTTTAGCACCTGAACCAAGCAAATTCTCCTCTAACATTAATCATAGATTAGGGAATGATCCCATGTTAACACTAATGTCCATATGTTGCACGAGAATACTCCAAACATTACGAACAAGAATACAATCAAAGATGAAATGTTCAATTGTTTCTTCTCCATCCTCACAAACTGGACAAGTAGGAACCACCTACATCACATGACGAAAGCTCTGACCTAGTAGGAATTCCACCACATGCAACTCTCAACAGCCAGGCAATAACTTTTGGTGCGACTTTCAATTTGTGGATCAAACTATTTGGAAAACTTGACACCTCACAATTCCTTCCACTAATAGCTGAATACAAAGTCTTCAAGGTGACTGTTGATAAAGAGGAATCATAGCAAAGGAGGTGATCAACTACTTGATTCACCAGATTTGGCATTTGTAGCACAATATTAGCGATAGAATGTGGTAGGCTAGACTCCGACAAAACCAAAATCCATTCCTTATAAGGGGAGATAAAATCGGCAACTCTCAATGAAGAACTCAACAACTCAACAGAAGCAATGATGCCCATCTATTCAGAGGAGCACAAAAGATCCAAGGATCAGATAAGACATCCATAACCATCCCGCTACCTACTTTCCAACGAACACCATTGTAAATTAATTCTTTACCACTGCAGAAAGCGCGCCAGAGCCACGAATATCATTTTGGCTATTGAATATCCCACACAGATGAAGGGAGCTTATACTTAGCAAATAATCATTTAAACAATAGTGACCGAGGTTTACTAAAAACTCGAGCCAAATTTTTAGCCATAAGACTCTCCTATAGAGTGTCCAATCGTCTCAAACCAGAACCGCAGAACTCATTGGGTCTACAAACTCTATTACATGCAATCATATACAAACCCTAATCACCATTACCTTTAGCCCAAAGGAAAGCACGAAATTCTTGCTTAAGTTTATCAACCATAGATTTCGAGATCCTACTGCGAGGTAACATATACATTAGGAGAGCTAGAACAACTGATTTCAGAACAACCAACCTATCCCCAAAGCTAAGATTCTTAGCCATCCAACTAGATAGACGTTTACTAACTCTCTTCACCACATCACTGTACTTAGCAACAGGGATACGAGACGAGCTAATCATGGTACCAAGGTATTTGAATGACATAGAACCCACATGTTAGGAATTATGAGGATCTTGTTGAGTCTTTGACACAATCAACACAAACCACCAAGCAAGACTAGATCACACCAATCACACAAAGCACACAAGAATTGTCCCGGTTGGGGCTTTCGCCTTAATCCGGGGAGGAAGAACTGAGATATTATTCAACTAGAGAAGATACAAGAATATTACAATTCTCACTACGACCCTCTCTCAAGCCTAATGGAACTTGATGCTGCTTACAATGGAAAAATTCTTTCACCCTCTCAGATGAAGTACTCTCTTCTTCTATTCGGCACCCAATAGAATCATCATCAATCTATGAGCCGTTACAATTGTTTATATATAGATCTAGGGACAAACCCTAAGTTAATATCTTGTTACAATAGCCATTGGATAGTACATAAGAGATAACCCGACGATAGCAACCACGCGATCCAACTTGAAGAGCAAGTTGGGCCTTTCACAAATCACCTAGACTCAAGCCCGAAACCCATTAGCGCCGCTGTTGGTTGACCGCACCAACAAGGCGGTCAACTGTCCTCCCCTCTGGAAGACTTCTTGCATGGGACGGTCGACCGCTCATTAGGGATGGTCAACCGCAACTTCTGCTGTAGCTGATGCTGACTATTTCTTGCCTCCACTCCGTTTTCAATCGCCTTTGTCTCTCCATTGTCTTATCGTCTTCTTATCCAATATCGTATGCAAGACATAAACCCAATAATCTCCACCTTGAATTGCATACGCATGAATCCATACCTGTGTGATTTTAAACTTTTTTAGACCTTTCTTCTCCACTTTGTAAATATGTTTCTGTGGCTTCTCCTACTAGTTGACCAAACCTCCACCTGTTTTTCTCCTGCTGTATGCCCCCCTCAAGGGCACATTCATGTAGATGTAATCATGGAGGTGCCACCCTCCACACGAACTCCACCTACATCAAGGCTTTCTCCACCTTCCAACGGTATTCGAACATTGCAGTCTCGCGTCGGTAATTCTAGTGACGACTTACTAGATAATGCTTTAGGAACAATGGCATTCCATACACTCGGCCGAGTTTTTCTGCTCCCACTAAGCTGGTAGAGGTTGTGCTGACCTTGCCCAATCCTCCTCTTACCCTTCATTACCTTATGACGACTATCCCAAACTGTCAAAATTCCACCTCAAGCTGTGTACCTGCAGCCATGAGCATCAAGAGTACCCAAGGATATAAGATTCTTCTGTATCGAAGGAATATGCATGACCTCTTCTAGTGTGAACCCTTTACCATCTGGCGTCTCCAATTCAACAGTTCCCTCACCCACTACTTCACAAATCTTACTACTCCCTGTTCTCACATTACAGCTTGTTGATGACTTGTAAGTAGTAAACATCTCCCTCTCCGAGCAAATATGAGAACAACTTCCCGAATCAAGATACCAACTTGAATCCACATCTGAAGAACTTGAAACAAGAAGACAACAATCAATATTATTACTTGACTCAGTTGCGCTGACTATATGGGTTTGTTCCCCTTCTTTAGTAGCACTATTCTGACTCAACCACTTGTAACAGTCTCTCTTGTAATGCCCAACTCCTCTACAGTAATGGCAACGAATCTTACCCTTGTGTGCCGCATCCTTTCCAATTGAAGTATCACCATTCACCGCAAAACACCCTAAAGATATAGACTCTCTTTTATGAGTCTCCTTTCTTAGTTCATCTTCCTTCAGACCCTTAATCACCCTGGCTACAGTAAGTGTCTCCTTGGCTGATTTTCCATGTAGCATGGTAGTTATCAAGTGATCATAAGAAGTTGGCAGTGAATAAATCAAGTTGAAAGCTTTATCCTCTTTGCTAAGATCATCAGCGTTGATTGCCTTCAGTTCAGATATTACTTTATTGAACTCCACAATATGATCTTGAAGATGGGTACCTTCCTTCATTGAGAACCTAAACAGCTTCCTCTTCCAATACATCCGATCTAGCAACGACGATCTCGAGTAATCAGTTTTGAGTATCGCCTATAGACTCGCCACACTTTTCTCCTCAAGGATATTACACTTGACTTCGTCCGCCAATTGCAACCGAATTAAACTCAAGGCCTTCAAACAAATCTCATCCCACTTCTCCTACTGCATGTCGGTTGGTTTCTTCTCTTCTAGGGCAAGGTGCAAGTCCTTCTGAACCAAAACATCATACATATCCACCTTCCATAGATTGAAGTTGATCTTACTGTCAAACCGCTTGATCTTCATCTTTTGATCTGCCATCTCCAAGGAACTCGAACAAACCCACGAATCCTGACTGCTTTGATACCACTTGTTAGGAATTATGAGGATCTTGTTGAGTCTTTGACACAATCAACACAAACCACCAAGCAAGACTAGATCACACCAATTACACAAAGCACACAAGAATTGTCCCGGTTGGGGCTTTCGCCTTAATCCGGGGAAGGAAGAACCGAGATATTATTCAACTAGAGAAGATATAAGAATATTACAATTCTCACCATGACCCTCTCTCAAGCCTAATGGAACTTGATGCTGCTTACAATGGAGAAACTCTCTCACCCTCTCAGATGAAGTACTTTCTTCTTCTATTCGGCACTCAATAGAATCATCATCAATTATGAGCCGTTACAATTGTTTATATATAGATCTAGAGACAAACCCTAAGTTAATATTTTGTTACAATAGCTATTGGATAGTACATAAGAGATAACCCTACAATAGGAACCACACGATCCAACTTGAAGAGCAAGTTGGGCCTTTCACGAATCACCTAGACTCAAGCCCGAAACCCATCAGCGCCGCTGTCGGTCGACCGCACCAACAAGGCGGTCGACTGTCCTCCCCTCTGGAAGACTTTTTGCATGGGACGGTCGACCGCTCATTAGGGACGGTCGACCGCAACTTCTACTGTAGCTGTTGCTGAAGTTTCTTGCCTCCACTCTATTTCCAATCGCCTTTGTCTCTCCATCGTCTTATCGTCTTCTTATCCAATATCGTATGCAAGACATAAACCTAACACCACCTCCATCTGCAAAAGTTTAAGTGTGTAGTGTCGCTTATTCAAACTAACACACACTCCAAAGAAAACACTGGAGTTACTAAGATCACATTCTGGCCGTTGAGAGAACAATACGTATCAAATAGCCTTTTAATCAACTTACACTCGAACACATTAGCTCTAAAAAAAAAAGCAAACTATCATCTGCATGAAATAAATGGCCGAGGGAGGTATTCTGATTGCCAGTAATAATACTTGAGTGCCTACCACCAGCCACTTCTTATTTACTGAGGCATGATAACATTTTTTAAACATAGGATGAAGAGATAGGAGGAGAGAGGACAACCTTGTCACAGCCCCATCGTCGAGATGAACCAATCAGAAGGAGAGCCATTAACAAGCACTGCAAATCGTGGATTCTCAACACAAGCCATAACCTATCTATCAAACTTGGTGTTAAAACCCAAACCGCAAAAGAAGAGTTGAGAGATAATCCCACATAATCCTAACGTAAGCTTGCTCCATATCAAGTTTCAAGGCCATAAGCCCTACAGATTTCTTTGCCTTCTTCATGGAATAAAAAGCTTCTTGAGTAAGAAACACATTATCCGAAATAAAACGCTCAGGAACAAAGGCACCATGTTCCTTATAGACGATGGAGCTTAGAATAGGATTCAAACGATTAACAGTTTTGTAATAACTTTATAGGAGAAGACTTAAAGACTAATAGGGCGATAATCCGTCGTGCTTGAAGGACAAGAGACCTTAGGAATTAGAGTCACAAAGTTTGACATTCATTGGGATGGTAGGCATGTCGTGACTCAGAAATCATTAACAGCTGCAACCAAATCACCACTAATGATATTCTAGTAGCTCTTATAAAATGGTCCAAACAAACCATCAGGATCGGGTGGTTTATTAGATGGCATTGAGCGAACGACACCATAGATCTCGTTGAATGATTAGTTGATCATTTACATCGTCAGTAACTTCAGGACCAATGCAATGAATAGTTAAATCACAACGCTGGCCAAGAGTGAGAGAAAATTTATCCTTAAAATGGTCGACAAAACACGGACACATCCAATCTTCCACTAAATTGAACACCTGACATACTCTGTACCTTATTTATGGAATTCCTATCTCGGTGAACATGCGTGGCTCGACGGAAATAGCTAGATTTTCTATCACACCTATGATCCAATCAACTCGCGATTTTTTATACCAAAATTTCACCTCCATATTGAAATTTTCTTGAAGCTAATGAGAGCGAAGTCTCAACATATCAACCTCCCCCTAAGAGATCTTTCCTATACAATCCTAGAACTATAAAGCCTCAATTTCCTTGATAAAATATTTACCCTTAGTGAAGATATTACTGACCACATTATGGTTCCATGTCTTAAAAGCCACATTCACTTTACAAGTTTGAAGAAATACTTTATGAAAATTATCACCAAGTATCACTGTGTTCCACATCGAACCAACAACATCCTCAGATTGTGAAATTGAGGCTCAATAATCCTCAAAGCGAAAAGGTTTTGGGCCACTCGCATCAATAACTTCTGTATTAGTTAATAGTGGACAACGATATGATGGTACTAGGACTAGATGAGACATGGAAACCAGAGGAAAAAGCTCAAGCCAATCCACTGTAACTAAGCATCGATCAATTCTTTCCCAAATTCTAGCTACCCCCCTCCAAGTAAAAGGGGCATCAGAGCATTGTAAGTCACAAACCATATTCACGCACTAGCTCTCAAAATTCATTCATGTTTGAACCCTGAAATGAAGACCCACCCCTTTTGTCAAAATGATCAAGAATACTACTGAAGTCACTGGCACACATTACTGGAAACCAGTCACTAACAACTTGACGAATAACCTTCCAAAACTGTCTACGAGTGATAATATAGGTACTTGCATAAATACCCACAAAAGCAAATTCTTTATCCCCGACTTTTATAAGATCTACAATGACTTGAGAATCACTATAGAGACATTGAAAGCAGACACAATTATCAATCCACAATAGCATAATACTACCAGAACGACTTGAAGAAAGTTAACCAACTATTTGCATATTCCTATCTAACTTCATATGAGCCAAGTCAATTTTATTAATATTAGCATGAGTTTTGAGAATAAGGATTACCTCTGGTTTGTGAGTTTGCATAATTGACTTGCAAACATTAAGATCTTGAGGTTTAAGAATCCCTCGATAATTCCAGCTGGTGACTAACATTGGGCAACGATTGTGGAAGTAGGAGCGACATGACTCGTCACTGAATCATAGTCCCAATTATCTGGAAAGAGTCATGATCACCAGTATCTTGCATCTTTGTGTGGTTGGAGACATCACTGGGACCACTTCTCCTTTTCAAGCTATCTCCATTAGAGGACCTATAGAGAGGCCCATATGATGGCAAAACCGGCACCATCTGCCATTCCGGTGGTGGGAAGGATGCCACAACTAACTTACGCACTCCACCAGCCTCCAAGGCCTTTAATTTCTCTGAATTCGGCATGACAAGGGTTGACTTTGTATTATTAAAAAGTTTTTCCTAATTTGATAATATGTATCCCTCTCTCTCTCGGAGGAGGGACTAACCTTGCATCTGTAGCACTAGGAACTCCACCAGGGCCCACCTGTTGCGGCTTTATCAATCCATTTGGCAAAATTTGACAACCTCTTGTTAGACATATTCACAAGCCCAACAACACCGAACAGGCTCCACTCGAGTTTTGCCTAGAACTTTGGAGTGGGTTTTATCTTGTCTGAAGATTTAAAGGGCTCCATAGATGCATCTCCTTTTAGTTTATTACCATATCTGCTCATTAAACCTGGCCCACCACTAAAAGGATTTACTTTCAAATTATCCTCACCTACGTGCTCCTTTGCTGCCAATCCCCAAAGATCAGAGGATTTGCATATGTCTTGGAGATCGCCCCCACTGCATGGAAACCTCCAAAGCTTTTTGAACTTACTCGAACTTGTATGTAGATTTGTTACTAATGGGCTCTGGCGATTTGACAACTGCTTTCCCCCTAGATTTACTGATAATACTGTTACTA
>CM030359.1:235566658-235655570 GCA_017893485.1 Hemerocallis citrina
GTTTTAGGAGCATATCGAGTGGTGAGTTGAGTCTTTGAGCTTGCTTGGGTGCATGCTACTGGACCAACTCTATGAACCATGAGCATGGACTCCGAACAGGTTGATGGCGAGTTTTGGGAGCATATCGAATGGCTAGTCGAGCCCTATATTTGCTCGGTGCCATGTTGCTAGAGCGACTCTTGAACCATGAGTATGGACTCCTAACTTGCCCATTATGGTTCTTAATGAGTAGTTGGTGTTGCACGGGGGCAGACCATGTGTTTGACTCATTATTTGCATCCAATGGAATTGTTCAAAGATTTTACAAAGAATAGACTAATTTTTTATTTAAAAATGAAACTAGAAGCTGCTTTGATTGCTAGTCTTTATTACATGCTGTGACCGTTATAAGTGTTGATCTTTATTGCATATTTGAAGCTAACTACAGGGGAGGATGTTAAGTGCCCTCGTTGTACTTCAACAGGTGCTCGACGTTACAAATCCTTGAAATCTTCTTCCTTCTCAGGTTTTCAAGTCGGTAAGCTTCTGGGGTGAGCACTTTGTGAGACCTTGTATGGTCCCTCCCAGTTACGGGCGAGTATTCTCTTCTTGCGTGGGTTGGATATCTCGAGCTTCCAAAGGACGAGGTCCCCCTCTATGAGTTTGGCTGGGCGGACCTTCTTGTTGTAGAACTTCTCTACCCTTTGCTGGTAGATATGTCTTCATAGGGCAGACTTCTCTCGCACTTCTTCAATGAGAACTAGATTGGCCCAGAGGTTATTTGAGTTTTGCTCTTCACTGAATGAAAGAAGGCAATGGAAAAAGAATCCTACATCCATAGGGATGAGTGCTTTGGTGCTGAAGGTGAGGTTGAATGCGGATTCTCCTATTGGGATTCTTATTGTGGTTCTATAGGACCAGAGCATGCTTAGGAGTTCTTCGACCCATAGCCCCTTTGGAGCTTCACCTAGTCTCTTCTTGAGGCCATCCAACATTTGCTGATTTGTGTTCTCGGCTTGGCTGTTGGTCTGGTGATGTGAAATATAGGAGAAGCGTTGTTCAACCCTCAGATTGGTGCAAAACTTACGGAATCCCTTGCCAGCAAATTAGGTTCCATTATCAGTGACCAGTGTGCAGAGAATCCCAAACATGCAGACTATGTTCTTCCAGAAGAATTGTTGAACCTTATTATCTGTAATGGCTGCTAGCAGTTCTGCCTTGACCTACTTTGAGAAGTAGTCAATGGATACCACTAGTGATTCTGTAATGGATGCCTAGAACCTCATCGACCATGGTTCCTGGCGACCAAGCTCTCCGTCGACTTTGGTGCTCGTTGTTCTCGTTTTTCGAGTTAAAGCACTGTCGACCAAGAGTTTTCAGAGACCAAGGACTTAGGCTAAGTCGGGTTGAGTTTGTTTTCTACTCGAGTCTTGTTCATCTTCAAAGCGAGTGGTGCTCGGAGTTGATTTATTATCTTCAGAGCAATGTTCTAAAAGTCGCTAGGCGGTAGTCGGGCGGCCGATGGGTGCCTAGCGCCTAGGCCTTGTAAGCAGAGCTTAAGCGGCTAGGCGCTAGGCGGTTTTATTTATATATTATATATTTATTTATTTATATACTTTATCAATTTTTTTTTTGTTGTCACCAATTCTTACTCTTGATATTTCTCCTTGCAATTGCAAGATGAGCTTTACAAAATCGAACCGGTGTATTATTATTAGTCTTTTTCTTTTTTTGTATAGTCCTATACTTATCTATTAGACTAGTATTAATCTATGAAGAAGATCAGTAGTGGAGATTACCTGTTCGGCTATTCCAGTCCAAGGAGAAAATAGTGTGCGGAAGCGGGAGGCTTGAGTCGGGGGATGGGGGAGGGTTGCGTCAGGAGAAGTTTGAGAGAGAAGAGGAGGACGTAGTGGTGACGTCGGAGGTGAAGCAAGATGGGAGGCAGTGTGTGGTTGTGTTGACGACTTGACTTTGAAGCTGAAGAGAGGAGAGAGGTTGTGTTGACGTCGTTTGAAGTTGAAGCGAGCTGCGACTGCAAGGAGGGAGGTGGATGAGGAGGTTTGACGACTGAGTGACAAAGTGAGTGAGAGCTGTGACTGCAAGGAGGGAGGCGGAGGAGGTTGTGATGACGACCGCGAGCAACGACTGTAAGGAGGGAGGTGAAGGAGAAGGGAGGCGAAGGAGGTCGAAATTGAAGCACGTTGCGAGCTGCGAGCCTCCGACTGTGGGGAGGGAGGCAGAGGAGGTGATTTGGAAGTTTTAGAGGAGGAATTAGGGATTTAGAGAGTAGAATTGATTTGGGGTTTTTTTTTACGAGGGATTTAGAGGAGAAAGAGAAGTTTTAGGGATTTGAGTGTATTAGAGCGGGTCAAGTTAAAATAAGTCGGGTACCTTTTTTTTTAATAATTAAGTCCTAAGTGGGTCTAGCCAGCCTAGACCCGCTTACACCGATTACGCGCTGCGTAGATCTGCTTTTAACCGCCTAGAACCATTAACCAGTTTTCTTAAATGCCTAGCCCCTAAGCGAGGCGTTGGAGGGCCGCCTAGCGCCTAGGCGCCGCCTAGGCCGCTTTTTAGAACACTGCTTCGGAGTTTGAGTTATAGTCAGTTTTTAGATATTCTTTGAAGCTTTGAGATTGGGTTTGATCACCTTTGGAGCTTCGGGTTTGAGTTTGGATAAGTTTGAAGTTGGGTTCTGGTTTGAACTGTGTAACCCCCGTTCCCGTAAATACGTATTTCCTGAATATTTTCGGTATTTTGATTATTTATAAATTATTTTGTGCTAAATTGGTTTCGGATCTTTTACTGAGTATTTTATAATCGACAATTATATTCACTTTGAATAACAATATATTTTCTATTTTTAATTGATCAACTATTTGTATTTTATATTCTTCCTGCTTGGATTTTAGTGAGCTTGTTAATCTCAAATTCTATTTTGATGCATATTATTATTATTATTATTATTATTATTATTATTATTATTATTATTATTATTATTATTATGAGTATTATGGTTATTACTATTATTATTATTATTGGTAGTACTATTATTACTACTATCATTATTTTTTTTAGTATTTTCATTGTTATTATTATTATTATTATTATTATTATTATTATTATTATTATTATTATTATTATTATTATTATTATTATTATTATTATTATTGATGTTGTTACTATTATTATCATTAGTATTTTTATTGTCATGATTTTTAAAGCCCAGTGTCATTACTATTATTATTATTATTGTTGTTAAAGCCCATTGATTTTGGCCTATATTGTATTATTTAATTATTTGATATGAAGCCCATCATCTAAATCCCAAAATTTATATTCATTTGCATTATTTATTAGTAACCTGAGCCCAACCCAAGCCCATCTCTTATTGGATCCTAGCCTACCCTAAACCCAATACCCATTAACCCAATTCTCCCTCTAATATGTTATTGACCAGTCCATCCCAGATATTCTCCCCCACAATCCCCACAATCACTGTCTCGCCCATCACATCCTATAACCCCCAATTTAATATCCTTAATAATCAGCCTTGCATTCCTCCCCATTAATATGGCTGTTATAACACTTTTATTATTTTTTAATCTCCTCCACACATTCAGACATTACCCCAACCCTAACCCCCATCACTGTGTAACCCCCTTCCTTCCTATTCAACCTTACCTACCCCCGACTGTTCCTCTTCCTGCTCATCTCTATCACTCGAGTGCATCTTCCTGCTCATCTCTATCACTCGAGTGCACCCCCCTTCCCATCGTCTTCCTCGTCCCGCTCTACCACCACCCCCGACTTCTCCCTCTCCCCTCGCCCGCATCATCTCTACCTCCTCGTAGCCTCGACCTTCTCCGCCATCTGCGACCACCACTCGAGCTTCTCCATGCCCTCGAACTTCGAAGCTTATCGTTTTCTTCCTCTGTGTTGGTGCTAACCCATTGAAGCTGCTCCTTCCACCGCACATCACCTCGGCAAATCCCTCCGCCGCTACTCCTCCTCGTCATCCCTGCTCGAGCATCACCGTAGCGACCCCGATCACCACTGCCATCGTCGTCCCTCGCACCATTGCTGAGCTCCACCGCCTCCGAGAACCCACCATCGAGCCCCTAGTCTTCGACATTTCCTCATCATCACCCCATCCCCGTGTGACCGGCGTCGCCGCCTCCGTTGCCTACCGCTCGCCTCCCTGCTCTCGCCCTCCTCTGTTTTGGTGTAGAGAAACAGAGCATCGCTCAATTCCCCATCGAGCCCTGCTCCATGCCAGCACCTCCATCGCACCCATCACCACCACCTTCAACCGCTGTGGCAGCCTGTCACTGGAGCCACCATCCCCTGCATCTCAATCCCCATTGTCAAACCCAACTTCGCACCCAACCTCTCACCGCCACTGAAGCCAGTTCACCGACGATCCCCCATTGCAGCGCCGAAGCCCTACCGCCGATCGCCCGTCCATCACCACCGCCGCTTGACACGCCTTCGGTCGAGCCACCAGGCGATAACTCGTTGTCGTTGCAGAAGCCATTGATGGTTGATGTTGATCTTTGATCATCGAATCTAGGCCGTCCGATCAACCCGATCTTGATGATCTCACCTTGATGATCGTTGTTTGCTATCTTGTGGAGCGATCACCATTTGTTGTTTGATCTTGATACTTGATCTTTCGATATCAGCCGTTGGTTACATGATCTTACACTTGATCGTCGATCATCATTGAGATCTGTGCCCGATCGTGATCATCGTGATCGTTTGCTTGTCGTCGTGTTGTCGGGATTCTGATCCCGTTATTCTTTGCTTATTCGGATCAAACTAATCGTCATCAAAGGCAAGTCATCTCACTCTCGAATTGTATTATATCATATTCGAGATTGTTTATTGAATCCCACAAGTAGATCCATATTGATTATCGTATATTGTTTATTGTTGTTCATCCTTGGGATACTACGGATTTACACGAGCGAATCCAAGTAGTAGTCTTGAATTCGTGCCATCTTTTGCCTCCAATGTATAGAGATCTTGCATGCATTCAAGTAGTTAATTATTGAATATAAGAATAGGGATTATTATTGTATTTCATGTCATGACATTATACAACTATTGTAGATTGTATACTAGTATTGATTGTTTATATGATTGATGTTAGTGTGTTAGTTGATTGTGATTAGCAAGATTATGGACATTATGCATCTTAATACCATGTTCACATAGATGTAACTTGCTGTGATTAAAATTGTTGACTCCTAACTCATCGTTTGTAACATTTTTTATCTTTACATTCATGAAGAATATGTTGAAACGCTGAAATTTCCTTCCAACCTGAACATTACCATGCTGTTTGACCAAGATAATGTCACCAAAATCAATAAATTCCTGAATATGAAATGTAGCCCCATGCTTCTAGTTTCCAGCACATCCGGAATTCTGGAATTCCGACTTATATTGGATGAGTTTTTACTTCAGCTGCGCTATATTTTCAGATTTATGCACATACCATGTTAAGCTAATGAGTTAGGTGAACTAATGATCAAATATTACCATGATAATTTCCAGATTGATAGCTAACATATTTAAGGTAATGAAAATTATTTTTGCTGATTTTTAAAATGAATATTTACTGCTTTTACAACTGGAACTAGTTAATACTGATAACAAGCCAGAAACATTAACTTGTAAAGCACACTGAAATTCACCTAGCTACTATTGTCGGAATTTGGACTTTAAATATGCGTTGGAACCGGGCAGGAGTCTAGTTTCTAGACCTTTTGATGGATCCACATTTGCTATCCTGTAGCAACGGAATTATGATTTTGGTACAGCAACCTACTGCTGTCCAGAATTGGGTTTCTTTGTTTAATAATATATAATTGAATCTATAATGTTGAATTTGGTGTATTTTTGTAACCCCTGTTTCCCCAATTTCGTATTTTCTGTGTATTTTTGATATTTTAAAATTTGTAAATTATTTTCCTGCTTTCAAATTCTTTTTCTTAAAATACATTGTTGGATCTTCCATTAAAGTTTATTTTTAATCAATAATTTTATTTTTAACTATTCACTATGATTTTCATATCGGTATTTTTATTATTACTGTTATCCTCATTTTATTATTATTATTATTATTATTATTATTATTATTATTATTATTATTATTATTATTATTATTATTATTATTATTATTATTATTATTATTATTATTATTATTATTATTATTATTATTATTATTATTATTATTACCCACGATTGATAAAGTAAAAATCTATTTATATTGTTAATTGTATTTGTAGTATTTCAAATAAATTCTATAGTGTAATACAAATTACATTTTATTATAAACCATATTTTTATCTAATATTTTCATAATAATTTCTCTATTGGATTTTCATACCCTATTTAATCCCTATACCCTACTTCTTTTGGATACCCAATTACCCAAACCCTTTTGCTTATTGGATCCAAACCCGCATCCATTAACCCAATATCCTATAACCATATATATAAATACCCTATCCTAATACCTTAACCTAACCCTAACCTACGCCTGTTCACCTTCCCCCTCTCGAAACCCTATCAGCTGCCAAGCAACCTATCTCTCTCTTCCTCCCTGCTCGCGATGTTGCGCCGACGACAGCAACCTCGGCCTACCATGCCGCCCTCCTGCTCGCATCACCGACAGCCACCTCGACAACAACACCAGGCCGCCGCTTCACCCTCATCTTGTCGCTGCCACCCTGCTGCCATGACCGCCCCGTGTCTCCCCTCCACGGCGCAACAGCCAGCGACCAGAGTGCCGCACGACTGTAGGCCACCCCCTGGTCCCCTCTGCTGGTGCTCCTCCCGAGCCCCGTGCTGTGTTCCCTCGTCATCTCGAGCATCGGGCCACCTCAGCAGCCCTCCTGTCTCTCTCCCTCTCTGTAGCGCTCCTCCCCCGTGCTGCCTCCCTCCGACGACAGCACTCCCACGACAGCCCCCTCTCCCCTTTCGCTCCGATGCGAGCAGCTAGTGTCGCGCCCCCTCGGCCTTCAACGCACTATTGCCATTGCCGTCCCGTCATCGTGCCGCCCCTGTGCCACCGCCGAAGCTCACACCCAGCATCCCCATGTGGTGATCAGCAACAGTGTGCTCCATTTGATTGTGATCAGTCGGATCGTTGATCATCACGATCGTGATCGCTTCTTGATCCGTCGATCGTGGCCGTTGAATTTGCATTGATCATCACCACCACCACCATCATCATCAAGATCTGATCTCGACCGTCAGATCTCTTTTGATCATAGCGATCGCGATTATCATCTTGATCTTGATCTTGATCTTCAATCTCAGCCTGTCCGATCAACCGATCACACTTGATCTCGGCCCTCGATCGTCTTGATCGTCTCGTTCATCTTCTACTTGGTGACTTAAATATTTGATCCACTTTTGTTTTCATTCATCAAATTGTCAATCATGGTATATTTACTCTTTTAGTACTATTCTAATTCTTATATATTTTATGTTCGATCTCGGCCGTTGAATTCACTTGATCTTCATCTTGATCACCATCTGGATGAACAAGATCCATGCCCAGTCGTGATCATCGTGATTGTTTGCTCGTCGCCGTGTCGTAGAGATTTCGATCCCGTTATTCTCAAATTATTGGAGCTAACGTCATCTAATGGCAAGTCATCTTACTCTCGAATTGTATTGTATCGTATTCGAGATTATTTATTGAATCTTGCAAGTAGATCCATATTGAATATTATATATTGTTATTGTAATCTATCGTTGGGATACTACGGATTTACACGAGCGAATCCAAGTAGTAGTCTTGACCTCGTGCCGTCCTTTTGCCTCTAATGTATAGAGATCTTACATGCATTCATGTAGTTAGTTATTGAATAAGGAATTATTGTTGCATTTCATCTCATGACATTATACACAACTATTGTAGATTGTATATTAGGGTCGATTATTCATGTGATTGATAATGATAAATTAGATGATTGTAATTAGTAGGGTTATGGACATTATATATCAAAATACCATGTTCACATAGGGGTAACTTGTGATTTATGATTGTTAACCTTTAACTCACCATTCATAACATTTTGATTATTTTTATGCATGAAAAATTATATTGAGACCCTGAATTCACTGCCAACCTGAACATTGTCGTGCTGTTTCAACCTAGATAATATCATTAAAATCAATACCTTTCTGAATATGAAATGTATCCCCAAGTGTCTAGTTGCCAATAACAGCCATAATTTTTGAATTACGACTTATATTGCATGAGTTATGATCTTTTTACTACTGCTGCGCTGAAATTTCAGATTCAAGTACATACCATGTTAGGCTGATGAATTAAGTGAACTAATGATCAAATATTGCCTTGATATATTTCAGATTGGTAAATAACATGCTTAGGATAATAAAAAGTATTTTTACTGATTTTTACAATGAATATTAACTGCATTGGAACCGAGCAGGAGTCTGGTTTCAAGAACTTCTGACGGATACGCATTTTCTATCCTGTAGCAACGGGAATTCTGATTTTGATACAACAACTTACTGTTGTCCAGAATTGGATTCCTATATTTAATAAGATACAATTGAATTTATAATGTTGTATTTGGTGCATTTAATTGTATAGAGTACATTGCATGATCTTAGGGTTGTGTTGTCATCTTTTCTAGTGTCCCTTATTAATCACATTATTGTATGTTAATTGAATAAAGAATGTTAATCAAGCTGGGGTTAAGGGTTGACAAGGGTAGTTGATAATATAGTGATTGTACTCGGTATTGTGGGCTTGTTCCCAAAATATTGTGTCGGCTAGTGCTATCGATTTATTGTTGGATTACTGACTGCAGTATCCCAATTCATTGTGTATTATTTTAGAACCTATCGTGCCGACTATTGTTATCTTTATTGTGCAAGAAATTGCTATTGTTATCGTGCGAGTACATGACCTATAGAATCTATCACCTTAGTCTAAACGAAATTGATTGTATGCATGGAACCTGTAGTATGGGATGCAGTAGTACGTGCATTAGCTAGGATTAAAAATGAAAAATTGACTTAAGACTTTCATCACATTGCCATTGCATATTGTCATCTTTATTGAACAATGTTATCGTTATTGTTACCATTATTGTTATTGTTTATCGTCATCGTGATAAATCATCGTTATTGCATATTGTACTGTTATCGCTTTGTCACTGTTCAACACTATTGATTTCATCGTTTATTGAATTCATCGTTATACCGTTATTGTCATTGTTCTCTGTTTCTCTACTTGCTGTTCGCGACTTGCTCTAAGGATATTTTTCCTCTCTTTAGATGAACTGCTTACGGTAATCAAGCAGATTTACCTGACAGACTAGGGGAGTAACAATGGTGAAGGAGAAGTTTTGCTGTGCCGTTTAAATAAATGTTTCTTTATCTGAGAACTTTAATAAATTGAACAAATGTTGTTTTCTTTGTATTGTGGGCTTTGACCCGAATGTTGTTTGTTAAATTCCAGATGTTGGGTTATTTTGATGTTGGTTATTTTTATGCTTAAATTGTATTGTTGTTATTTATGTGATTATCCTTTCATTGCATGCGTGGTTATTTTAATTCTTGTTTATATTGTTGAGTTGGATCGATAACATCCTATGGATGACGCAAGTCATTCGCTGGGCCGTGTCACGTGCTTGCATTCAGTATTTTTGGGAAGCGGGGCATGACAAGGTTTTCAGTGGTATCAGAGTCAGGTTTGACTCAAACTAGTTTGGGATTGGACACTGGTTAGTTTGAGTTTAACCGGTTTGACTCAAAAATATGTACAACATGCGTGAATCACATGGATAATTGATAACCAACATATATCGGGATTCCAACATTTTTGACCCACTTTTTGATTCCTTCATATTCAGTTCCTTCATTTCTTAGTTGTTTCGTCCCTTAAATTCATTCACAGTCATTGATTCATTCTTGGGTTTAATTTTATTCTTTTGTGCCCATATTCCTTTGATTCTGGAGTTGTTCATTCTTTTCTTCCCGCTCACTTCGTCGATCGGCATCGGTGGATCTTCAACGATATGTTAGGGGCTTTTTTAATTCCTATGTTATTGTATTTTTTTTATGATATATTTGTTGTGTAAATTTGCTATACTGCATATTTATTTTCTCATGGTAAAGAAACTAATGGTAAAGAAATATTTTCTTTATGACATTTTGTTTATACAATTACACCTTATGTTTCCATACAATTTGAACTAGAATAGTTGATTTTACTTTATTTTGTGTTTACAAATTTTTTTCCATTTATGTTAAGATTGAGTACATCAACTATGGTCTAAGTTTTTGTTCTTTTGTGAGTTACTATTTATTGTCACTGTTTTCCAATTCTTTAACATTTTATATTTCTCACTTACTTTTATTTCCACGTCCTAATTAATGATTTGACACTTACTTTTGTAATATTTAATGAACTCCTTTTAAGTCTTCTTGCATATATATTTTGGTCTATTTTGCTCGTTACCCTTTAATGTGTTTTTCGAGTATTGATTATAATGTCAACATTCACTAATTATTGTATGTCTTTTACATTCATTGTTATTAATATTTTCCTTACTTAGCTAATTATGTTCGCATTTCTATGTATCTTGACTGGTTATTTTCCCAAAACTATTTTTTATATCACTTTTAAAGTTTGTGTTCATTCGTTGTTTGTATGGTTATCAACCTTTTTATATTTGGGTTTTATCTTTTCACTTTTGACTTCTTATTCAATGTGAATAGTCTTCCTATTTTCTTACGATTGGGGATTAATGGTTTATTTTGACTTCACTTTCCATTTATAATCGATCGACTATATATATTCCGTTTGATTTATTTATAGAGTTGATAAGCAAAATTCTTATTTTGTTTTATAATGTTATTATTACTACTATTATTATTATTGCTATGGTTTTAATTGTATTTGTAAAAATCTATTTATATTGTTAATTGTATTTGTAGTATTTCAAATAAATTCTATAGTGTAATACAAATTACATTTTATTATAGACCATATTTTTATCTAATATTTTTATAATAATTTCTCTGTTGGATTTTCATACCCTATTTAATCCCTATACCCTACTTCTTTTTGATACCCAATTACCCAAACCCTTTTGCTTTTTGGATCCAAACCTGCATCCATTAACCCAATACCCTATAACCCTATATATAAATACCCTATCCTAATACCCTAACCTAACCCTAACCTACGCCTGTTTACCTTCTCCCTCTCGAAACCTTATCAGCCACCAAGCAACCCATCTCTCTCTCTTCCTCCCTGCTCGCAACGCTGCGCCACCACGACAACAACACCAGGACGTCGCTTCACCGTCATCCCGTCGCTGCCACCCTGCCGCCACGACTGTCCTGTGTCGCCCCTCCATGGTGCAACAGCCAGCGACTAGAGCGCCGCACGATTGTAGACCACCCCCTGGTCCCCTCCGCTGGTGCTCCTCCCGAGCCCCACACTGTGTTCCCTCGTCGTCTCCACCATCGCACCACCTCGACAGCCCTCCTGTCTCTTTCTCTTTCTGTAGCGTGCCTCCCTCCGACAATAGCACTCCCACAACAGCCCCCTCTCCCCTTCTCGCTCCGACGCGAGCAGCCAGTGTTGCTCCTCCTCGGCCTTCCCCGCACCCTTGCCGTCACCGTCCTGTCGTCATGCCGCCTCTGTGCCACCGCCGAAGCTCACACCCAGCATCCCCCTGTGGTGTTCAGCAACAATCTGATCCATTTGATTGTGATTCGTCCGATCGTTGATCATCGCGATCGTGATCGCTTCATGATCCGTCGATCGTGGTCACTTAATTTGCATTGATCATCATCACCATCACCATCATCATCATCAAGATCTGATCTTGACCATCGGATCTCTTTTGATCATTGCGATCGTGATCATCATCTTTATGTTTATCTTGATCTTGATCTTCAATCTCAGCCGTCTGATCGACCGATCACACTTGATCTCGGCCCTAGATCGTCTCGATCGTCTCGTTCGTCTTCTACTTAGGGAATTAAATATTTGATCCACTTTTGTTCTCATTCATCAAATTGTCAATCATGGTATATTTACTCTTTTAGTACTCTTCTAATTCTTATATATTTTGTATTTGATCTTGGCCGTTGAATTCGCTTGATCTTCATCTTGATCACCATCTTGATCAACGAGATCCATGCCCGATCGTGATCATCGTAATCGTTTGCTAGTCGCCGTCGCCGTGTTGCCGGGATTCCGATCCCGTTATTCTCAAATTATCGGAGCTAATGTCATCTAAAGGCAAGTCATCTTACTCTCGAATTGTATTGTATCGTATTCGTGTAACGCCCCGAATCCCAAATACACTGAATTCGAGATGTTCTACAGGATCTTTTCGCTTTCTTTTAGTACAACTTTACAAGGAAATTCAAACTTTTTGCTTTACACCAGAGTTTACATCAATATTACATTTACATTGCACAGCAGAAGTAAAATTTAAAACAATGAAATAAATGTACAACAACATTTAATAATCTTTAAGCATCTGATCCTCTCTAATCTTTAACATGCCATTTATCCTGCATATAAAACTGTGGGTACGTCAGTTTATTCAACCGACGATAATTATACATGGTCATCCTCTCTATGCCAGAAACAGTATAACGATTCTCATTTCTTAACAGACCACAAACTTGTTCACATATCAAAATAAAGTAAGGGGGAAAATCTTAATGATTTCGTGATGTGATTGTACACTTAATCCTTAATGCGATTATTTAATTTACATGACACTAATGCGCACTTGTTCGGATTCTATGCATCCCATACTACATAGGTCCGAGGGCAAGCCTCTTATTCGTTCTTCATCTTTGTAGGGTTCAATCCCTCGCCATGACTTAATCTATTACTGTAACTATGGTGAGTATCCTAGATGATCTATGAGTACAAGCTCGTGTACAGAAAATTCTGGAGGGGAATCCCACGCCATGTCTTGACTCATCAAGCATGCATTCTGTGGCAATTCAGCCTCACTTCATGGCACAAGATCCTCTTGCAGTCACCAAACATCCCACAAGCGTGACTAGAGTCCGATCATTCTGAGTTGTGCCCACGCCATGTCTTGACTCATCAAGCATGCATTCTGTGGCTCACACACCCGCACTGTAAATCCTAGCTCTCATACTCGTGTTTTTCTCTCACTTTCATCACATCTTCACTGTGCACTAATCCTTATTTTTTATTAGAATCATGAACATTAATCAAAGCTCTAGAGTTAGCCTCTCCACTAAACCGGACTTATTCATTCATTCAACATGACCAACCTTGGTCTTTCTTTTCAAATTTCATTTCATTTCATTTCCAATGCCGGGGGAGACTTAGCTACTCTTTTGTTTCAATTTCCAATTCACAATTTCCAATTGAGCATTTTCAACTCATGAATTCATTTAATAGTCTCTCAGACTTCCTTTATCATGATCTTAGCTTTCATATTCATTTAATTCTCAGCTCAAGTCTATGATTCATTTCATGTAAATTCATGCAACAACAAATAGAGTTTACCAACATCAATCATAAGATTCACAACCTTTAACAGAAACAAAAATAAGATCTCTGACATATCAAATATTCTGGATAGTCGACTTGGAGAAAGTCCAGTCGACTCGTTCAGTCAAAATCAAGTTCTTCATAACTGCTCAGGAGAGTCGACTGCCGCACAGGGCCAGTCGGCTGCTCCACAATTTTCCATGTTCACAATATCATTCACGTGACAGTCGACTGTCATTCAATCAGTCGTCTGTCCGGGGGTTTCAACAGTACATTTTATTACTCAGCCCAGTCGACTTGCCACTTGCATTAAGTCGGCTGAACAGGTTAAATTTCAATTTAAAGATTTATCTTTCCATCTGTTCTTTCATTCACAAGCATCTTTGTGTCACATTACAACTTGTTCATATTACATAAACATGTAATTCCTTAGCTGTTCACTAACATCACAACATATAATTTCACATAACTAATAATTGCTTTCCTCAAGGGAAATGTTAAGCATGCATTTTCATTTACTCATCATTTGCTTGCAGAGATGAATATTAAATCTCAATTAAGCACACTAGAACATCACAATAAAATTACTTCATTTCATGGAATTCTGGACTATTCATGATTTAACTCAATATACCGGTTGGCTGTTCATATCAGCAGTCGACTGTACAGGTTATTCCCAGTTTTGCTAATTATCACTAGTTCTTTTTCATCTGTTCATATCTCCTCAGTCATATATAACATGGGGAAGTAAGTTAAGCAATCATTCTATCACTTCGGTTTGTACACACGTACATTATCAAATTTTCAATAAATCATGAATAAACATTCGCCTCGTACCAGTCGACTTGTCCACGTGACAGTCGACTGTACATGCCTATTTCAGTCTTATTCACAGTGTCATTACTTCATTATTAGCCCTTCACAACTTTCATCATAAACATACACAGGGCAATCTAATATGTTTAAACTTACTTTTCACAAGCATGGTAACAAGTGTTATTGCCATAACATAATTACTACATTAGAAGTCCTGAGAAACACCCACCTTATTGACGAAATAAACGAATCCAGTAAAGCCGCTTAACGCGATGCACGACTCCTTGCTCCTTGCTCCTTGCTCCTTGCTCCACACCGAAGCTCCTCTGCAGAGATGATCGGCCTCCAAGAGAACTCTCACTCACCAATTCTACAATATAATATATATATATCTACTTTCAAGGGATCTTAGTGTAGAAGATGTTTAGGAGAGAGGGGGTATTTATACACTAGTTTGGGTGAGATGGAGGGCTAAGATTTAGTAGATAGTTATAGGGTCAAGGGCTAGGATTTACTAGGGAGTTGTAATAACTACCCATACTCTAGATAACCACCCATGACTAAAACCCACTTTTCTTCCCAATCCGGCCAAGAAAGTGTGCTCATGCACGTGTATGTGAAATGCACGTGCAAGCACTAGTCACCCAAAAGAGAAACTTGTACAAAATACAAAATAAAGTCTTTAAAAGGTGTTCCTCATTACAAGTTGTAAACAAAATAGAATTAAACCATGGGCTTTAATTCATGGCCCAAAACCATAGTTATTTTAAAAAATAAAATAAGTGAAGTTCATTTTGGGCTTTTAAGAAAAGGGAACAATGAAAAGCACAAATTAAAATATCTTTACTCTTCTTGATGAAAATATGAGCCAAAAATATTACACGTGCACACTACGTGCAAAATAAGTAATTTTTCATAAATTAAAAAATCAGGGCATTACAACACTCCTTCCTTAGAATAGTTCCGTCCCCGGAACTTCAGTCAAGAGAAATAAATAAAAATACAACCCTCATACAAAGAACAAAATACACAGATACAAATCAAGCAAAAAGCTCAGGATAGTCCTTCAACATCCTTTCCTCAGATTCCCAAGTAGCCTCTTCAACCAAATGGTTCCTCCAGACTACCTTGACCATCGGTATTGTCTTATTCCTCAAGACTTTCTCTCGACGATCAACAATCTCGACAGGAGACTCGATGTAATTCAGATCCAACTGCAAACCTTCCGGCACTTCAGGCAAATGATGACTCGGATCTGGAATATAACCTCTCAGCATAGACACATGAAAGACATTGTGCACCTGAGACAACTCTTCCGGTAATTCAAGCCGGTAAGCAGTTTTCCCGATCCTTTTCAATATCTTGTACGGGCCTATAAACCTCGAGGCTAACTTCCCGCCTTTGCCAAATCGAACCACACCTTTACTGGGTGATACTTTCAGAAAGACGAAGTCACCAACCTCAAACTCAAGGTCCCTTCTCCGATTGTCTGCATAGCTTTTCTGCCTGCTCTGAGCTTCTACCAACCTTTTCCTGATCAGAACAATCTTCTCAGAGGTTTGCTGCACAAGCTCAGGACCAAACAACGGACGCTCCCCAACTTCAAACCAACAAACAGGAGTCCTGTACTTCCTGCCATACAGAGCTTCGTACGGCGCCATCCCGATGCTAGTCTGAAAACTGTTGTTGTAGGCAAACTCCACCAAGGGTAAATGCCTTTCCCAACTGCCTCCAAAGTCTAGTATACAATACCGAAGCATATCCTCAAGAATATGGTTGACTCTCTCGGTCTGCCCATCGGTTTGCGGATGAAAAGCAGTGCTGTAATCTGTCTTGGTACCCAAAGCTGTCTGAAGACTCCTCCAGAAATGCGAAGTAAACCGCGCATCTCGATCAAACATAATAGTTGACGGAACACCATGAAGTCGGACAATCTCGCCAACATACAACTCAGCTAACTTGTCCATCGAAGCAGTGAGTTTCATCGCTAAAAAGTGAGCGGACTTGGTTAGTCGATCGACTATAACCCAAATCGCATCATTGCCTTTAGAACTCTTAGGCAATCCCGTAATGAAATCCATACTGATGTTATCCCACTTCCATTCCGGAATAGGTAACGGCTGTAATAGACCTCTGGGTCTCTGATTTTCGGCTTTAACTTGCTGACAAACCTCACACTTCGCCACAAATTCAGTCACATCCCGCTTCAAACCCGACCACCAGAAATGCTGTTTGATGTCTTTGTACATCTTAGTACTCCCAGGATGTACCGACAAAAGAGTAGCATTCGCCTCCTGAAGAATACTCTCTTTCAGGTCCGCCTGATTTGGAACGCACAGTCTATCTCCGAACCACAGCACTCCATCCCTGATTTGAAATCCGGACAACCTGCCAGCACCTACCTGCTCCTTCATCTCCAAAATATCAACATCAACCTCCTGACTTGCAATGATCCTTGCATTCAAAGTAGGCTGAAGCCTCAACTGAGCCAAAGATGCTCCCAAACCTTGCAAGACAACTTCAATGCCTGCTCGGTCCAATTCCTCAATCAGGTGCTTCTGAGTTGTAATCAAACTGGCTAAGCTTCTCTTGCGACTAAGTGCAGCAGCCACAACATTAGCCTTCTCAGGATGATACTTGATCTCAGGTCGCATATCCTCGAGCACTTCCAACCATCTCCGCTGCCTCAGATTCAGATCTCTCTACTGATATATATACTTCAAGCTCTTGTGGTCCGTGTACATGTTCAACTTCTCACCGTACATGTAGTGCCTCCACTGCTTCAGGGCAAAGATAATCGCAGCCAACTCCAGATCATGAGTCGGGTAATTCTTCTCATGTGGTCGTAGTTGCCTAGACCCATAAGCGATTACTCTTCCTTCTTGCATTAAGACACAACCAAGCCCACGATGTGAAGCATCGCTATAAACATCATACTCAACACCTGCTCTAGGAAAAGCCAAAATGGATGCAGTAGTCAGCTTCTCTTTCAACTCCTGAAAGCTCGCCTCACATTGCTCACTCCACTTGAAGCCCACATTCTTCTTGGTTAGTCCAGTAAGCGGTACAGCTATCTGAGCATAACCTTGAATGAATCTCCTGTAGTATCCAGTCATTCCAAGAAAACTTCTGACTTCCTTCACTGTAGTAAGCCTAGCCTAATCTCTTACTGCCTCTATCTTTTGAGGGTCAGTTGCCATTCCCTCCTTAGAAAGTATGTGACCTAGGAATGCCACTTCAGATTTCCAGAAATCACACTTGGATAACTTGGCATACAACTTCTGCTCTTCCAGCTTCTTCAAAACTGCTGCCAGATGCTCGGTGTGCTCCTCTTCTGACTTGGAGTACACGAGAATATCATCGATAAACACCACGACGAAAGAATCAATGAACGGCCTCAGAACTCTGTTCATCAAATCCATGAAGATTTCAGGTGCATTCGTCACTCCAAATGGCATAACTAAGAATTCGTAATGCCCATGTCGAGTTCTAAATGCAGTTTTATGCACATCTTCAGCTTTCACTCGAACTTGGTGATATCCTGATCGAAGATCTATTTTGGAGAATACAGCTGCTCCTTGTAGACGATCGAACAAGTCATCAATTCGAGGAATAGGATACTTATTCTGAACAGTGACCTTATTCAGCTCCCGGTAATCGATACACATTCTCATCGATCCATCATTCTTCTTTACCGAAAGCACCGGTGCTTCCCAAGGTGACGCACTAGGTTGAATAAAGCCTTTCTCCAACAGTTCCTCAATCTGCCGTTTCACCTCATCCTGTTCCACTGGAGCCATCCTATACGGTGCCTTAGAAATGGGTGCACTTCCCGGTTGAACAGGGATGCTGAACTCTACATCACGATGCGGGGGTAACCCAGGAAAATCATCCAAGAACACAGTCGGATAGTCCCGAACCACAGGAATCCCTTGCACTTCCACAGGAGTCTCTTCCTTGTGGATAGTTGCCACCAGCTTAGAACATTTCTGCTTCCCTTGGAAAGTGACTTCAGGTCCACCTGGAGCCTTCACTATTACCGTCTTGGTCTTACACTCGATGCTTGCACTGTACACCGACATCCAATCAATGCCAATGATAACATTGACTCCCAAGATGGTCAGCTCGATCAGATCGATCCCAAAGATTCGATCTCCAATTACAATCTCGCAATCAGCATAATACCGATCAGTGGTTAGAGTTTCCCCTGATGGAGTAGCTACTGCCAAGATCTTGTCTGGAAAAATCTTCGGTTCAACTCCCAACATTTTAGCAAATTTAGGAGACACAAAAGTATGAGAGGATCCAGTATCGAACAACACAATAGCTTTCATTCCATTCACATAAAGTTCGCCTGTTACATAATACACACCATTACGTAACAGTTTCACAATAAAAGCGGGAAAAGAAATGACAAAACCACTAAACATCAGCCCTCGTACCAGTGATGACATGATCAACCTCATCAGCATCAGCTTCCATCAAGGCAAATACTCGCCCTGGTTGGTACGGTCTCTTTCCAGTCTGCTGCGTTGGTGCATTGCGATTACCATTCCGTGGCTTGGAGCATTGAGATTGGTAATGTCCCGTTTCCCCATAGTTGTAGCATGTCACCGCAGGAGGTCTCACCACATTGTTCCCAGGTCCTCCAGCCACACTAATAGCATTCGTCCCTATCGGTTTGAACCTTTGTGCAGATGGTTGCCCCTTGAAACTCTCAGAATTGGCGGGCCTCTTCCCAGACTGCCAGTTGTTCCTTCGGTTCTGAACAACATGAAACTGCTCCATATCTGCCTCCGTCGCTGTCGGTCTCTTCACCAACTTGTCAAATCTTCTGATACCAAGAGGTATCATCCGGGACCTCAAGCTCGGTCTCAGCCCATGCTCGAACTTACGAGCCTTCTTAGTCTCATCCATCACCAGTTCAGGCACATACCTAGAGAGCTGAGTAAACTTAGTCTCGTACTCTCTCACTGACATGCCGCCTTGCTGTAACGACAGAAACTCCATAGCCTTCTTCTCTTGAACATCGGAGGGGAAATAGTGACTACAGAATTCTTCCAGAAATTCCTCCCAGCCAAGCCCTATGCCTCCCATGGTCCTCTTCATCGACTGCCACCAAACGACCACGTCCTTCTCAAATTGCAAAGTCGCCAACTTGACCTTACTGCCTTCCGGGGTCTCCAACACTTCAAAGATTGTCTCCACTTGACGAATCCAGTTGTCAGCCGCATCTGGGTCTGACTTTCCCTCGAATATAGGTGGTTTCATTCGCTTGAACGATTCCACTAGTTTAATCTCCTCGGGCACCGGATTCGTAGGCCCCCTTCCTTGGTTCATAGCCACAGCATTGAGCGTCTGATAGACCCTCGCAAGTTCTGTTTCCAGATCCAAACCTTCCCCATTTCTAGCTCCTCTTCTCGACATATTCTGATGCAAAAGATCCATTAAATTCAAAGTATAAGACAAGAATTTAAATCAACTTGCATTTCATTGAATTCCAAACTTTATACATTCGAATTGAAAAACATTTCTTGACATCAGAATGAAAGATAGTAGAAGCTACAACAGTCTAACTCCTACGGTTCCTCTTCACTTCTCGAAGTTCTCCCCATAGTTCATCAACTTCATCCTTCAGCACATCAGTCATGTTCTTCCTCTTCTCGAGTTCTCATACTCGATGACTGAGAACTAAAAAGTCGTCCTTTCGCTTTGCCAGCTGAGCCTCCAATAATCCGACTCTCTCTCGCAGTGTTTCTACCTGCCTCTGAAGAGAAGTCACAAGACTACTCAAAACTGGTCCCTCTTCTTCATCAGAAGAAGAATCGTCAGATGAATCCGGAGGTCGGGTAATCTCTCGAGATTCAGGCCACTCCTCCTCATCAGAATCTGCTTGCCCAGGGTGGTACTCTTCCTCGGGATCAGCCTGTCCAGGATGGTACTCTTCCTCAATGATATGCCAGTCGTCGTCTCCAGCAGGGTCGAAGTGATCAGCCATCTTAGAATTAGAGAGGAAGAAGCATAAGTCATAGAGCAACACAAATATAAGTCACTTATATTTAAATCTCTAAACTCAAACACACACTCTAATGTCCATTTCTAGGGTGTCGTTCCTTATAAATTTGTACAAGTGTGGAAAGCGTAGAAAACCTGGCCCTGATACCACTCTGTAATGCCGCGAATCCCAAATACACTGAATTCGAGATGTTCTACAGGATCTTTTCGCTTTCTTTTAGTACAACTTTACAAGGAAATTCAAACTTTCACTTTACACCAGAGTTTACATCAATATTACATTTACATTGCATAGCGGAAGTAAAATTTACAACAATGAAATAAATGTACAACAACATTTAATAATCTTTAAGCATTTGATCCTCTTTAATCTTTAACATGCCATTTATCTTGCATATAAAACTGTGGGTACGTCAGTTTATTCAACCGACGATAATTATACATGGCCATCCTCTCTATGCCAGAAACAGTATAACGATTCTCATTTCTTAACAGATCACAAACTTGTTCACATATCAAAATAAAGTAAGGGGGAAAATCTTAATGATGTCGTGATGTGATTGTGCACTTAGTCCTTAATGCGATTATTTAATTTACATGACACTAATGCGCACTTGTTCGGATTCTATGCATCCCATACTACATAGGTCCGAGGGCAAGCCTCTTATTCGTTCTTCATCTTTGTAGGGTTCAATCCCTCGCCATGACTTAATCTACTACTGTAACTATGGTGAGTATCCTAGATGATCTATGAGTACAAGTTCGTGTACAGAAAATTCTGGAGGGAAATCCCACGCCATGTCTTGACTCATCAAGCATGCATTCTGTGGTAATTCAGCCTCACTTCATGGCACACGATCCTCTTGCAGTCACCAAACATCCCACAAGTGTGACTAGAGTCCGATCATTCTGAGTTGTGCTCACACCATGTCTTGAATCATCAAGCATGCATTCTGTGGCTCACACACTCGCACCGTAAACCCTAGCTCTCATACTCGTGTTTTTCTCTCACTTTCATCGCATCTTCACTATGCACTAATCCTTCTTTGATGATATGTTGTTTGGACTCATTAGTAGTAGTTCTGAGGACAGAACTCTTCTAAGGAGGGAGTGATGTAGAACCCCGTATTTTCAAATGTTATTTTTATATTTGGGAATGAATTTAAATTTATTTTTGGAGAATTAATGAACATTTTCAGAAAAATTTATCTTTTGTACACGTGCAAAACACGTGCAAATGCTTTTATGAGAAGTGTGAAAATTTAGTTTTCTTTATGAAAAATTTTTACTTATTATTTGAGATTTATTTAGTATTTTTCCAGATTTTTCTGAAATTTATTGGAGCTATTTGCAATTTTTGAGAAGAGAAGGACCTTTTTTGTAAATTTGACATTTTTAGGGTTAAAGTGCAAAATGTATATTCTGGACGTTTTGAACAGTACTAATTGAGATTTAGAATGCATATTTTCTTATAAAACCTAATTTAAATGAGTTTTGATGGGATTTCCAAAGAATGATGTATATATGTAAATTATATTTTGAAAAGGGTTATTTTGCAAAGTGTGGGTAAAACCCTAATTATCAATCCGGCATATTTAAGGGGTTTTTCTGCCAGCCGTCATTGCTGATAAAATAGAGAATTTTGGAGATTACTTTTGGTGGAGCAAGGAACTTTTGGATCTAGCAAAAAGAGGATTTCTTTGTGGACTATTCTCAAATTTTAAGGTGAGTAATATAAAAATTTGTTGTGTTGTTTTGATTTATGTGAGACATATAAAAATTGTTTTGTTGTTTGTTGTATGTTTTTTCGTTTGATTAGATGTTTTGCATGAAAGAAACTTGTCTTGTTGTTGATTTATGTGTGCAAGTATCGTTGATATATTGACTTGATGTTGGAAACAATTTTGATCTCGTAACGTGGTGTGAATCAAGTGAATATTTGTGAATGAAATAGTAGATCTTTAATATTAAAATTGTTTGCTAAAAGCATGTTGAGATTTGTGTATGAATACCTGGACATTAGATTCATAATTCAGATTTGATTTAGATTTGTGAAAGAAACTTAGATCTTGTAAAACCCTAACAAAGGATTTGTGATTTGGAATATGAGAGTTTAGATCTTGACACATTAATGTTTTGAGTGAAATATACATATACCTGATGAGATTCGTTGAGAATCATTATTTTTCGCTGATTAAGAACTATTTACATGATCATTAGTTCATTAGAAGCTCCAGAATTCGATTTTGTAATCAGACCTAATTTTGAAATTCTGTAGGCCGACAGTCGACTGGTCTACTCTGCAGTCGACTGGTACGAGCCTGATATTTTATTTTAGATTTGTTGAAAAAGTTGCTCTGGACAGTCGACCTAGCCCCTAGGCAGTCGACTGGTCCACTGAGAAAATTATTTTCATAAGAATTATTAGTCCTTCTGGACAGTCGACCTATTAACCATTTAAGTCGACTTATACACTTAGAATATTTTTGAGAAGATTATTGGAAATTACCTCGGGTAAGTCGACTGACCCTTTTGTAAGTCGACTGTGACGAGACTTAGTTTATTTTTGTAAAATCTTGAATTTGGTCCTCTGGACAGTCGACTTATCACCAGTATGAGTCGACTGGTACTGAAGGACATTTGTAAACTTCAGTGTTAATTCGAATGATTAGTTTTTATATATTTGATATTTCAGTTCAGTTTAAGATTAAGCAATTGACCTTGAGATATTCAGTGAGTATGTCATTGAGACATTTAGTTAAGCCACTTTGTTTAGTGGAATTTCAGTTTAGACTTTTGAGTTTGAGTCTCTAGAGGCGTACGACCCTAGTATACCGGTGTTGAGTATTTGGTTGAGGCCTATTGAGGCATTTCAGTTATTTGAATTTAAATTTAGGCCGGTAGGGTACATAACTCTAGGAGATTCGTTAAGTAATCAAATTAACCAAAATTTTAAGAACAGGCACTAGTGGTGATATGATGAACGGGAACATGAGTCACGAACCTCAGTATGGCTTTCGGTGTGGGATTTAATCTCCGGAATTATCATAGTAGATTATTAGTAGTGTGGGATATGTCTCCGGAATTATCACGGTAACTATTGTGGTGTGGGATTGATCTCCGGAATTATCGGAGTCGAGGTGAAGCACATGTGGTATTCGTATGGGGATGTGTCAATGTTTCGGTGTGGGATGATCTCCGAAATTATTCAAGTGAAATATCTTGGGTGTGGGATCCATCTCCGGAATTATCGGGCATGAGATACTAACCATAGTTTATCTTTATCTAGTAGTAGTCATCGTGTTAGGATTAGTTCATAACGTGGGATTGAACCCTATGAAGTGAAGACGTTACGGGCTTGCACCGAACCTATGTAGAATGTGATGCATAGACTTCGACAAGTACGCATTAGAGAGTCTGCATTTAGAACTTGTGTTTTCTTGGCTTGGTTTTATGCATGTGGTTTTCTTATTTTCTACACATGACACTTAGCTTAGTATCACTTGATGTTTTATGTTACCTTTCATTTCGTACTTTCCATATTCCTTTAGTACTTGTTGATTAAGAATTTATGAGGTATGAGCTTGTGTTGTTTATTTGTTTATTTTTATATTTCTCACACCATTTATGGCTGACCCCTTTAGTTTGGGGGTTAGGGATCATCTCTAGCCTCACATGTTGCAGGTGGATGCTTAGAGTTGGAGATGGAATGCTTAAGTTGGTTTGAGAATTAATTGACATATAAGAGATTGTGTAAATTTGTAATATCAGTTTTTGAGATAAATTAGTGTTGTAAATGAAGAGAATATTGAGTTGAGTTGTTTAGATTTCCGCTGTGCATTGTAAATGATTTGTTGAGATAAAAATGTTGAAAATTTTAGTGGTGTTGATTATGTTTAATATTGTATTGAAGTGGATCACTGGGAATGTGCCACGTGTTTCTAAGATATCTTATTAGAAATTCGGGGCGCTACAGAGATTGGTATCAGAGCAACGCTTCAATAGTAATACTAAACATGACATAAAAATAACCTAGGTGTGGACACTAGAGTGTGAGTACCTAGGTGTGGACATTAAAGAGTGAGTATCACATAGAACTGAATATGACGTTTTACCTTTGGGATTCAATTGAGATTTTGCCAAAGGATATTGATGTGAATTTGAATTGTGTGTGTGATGCTCTAACTTTTCTCTCGTTTTGCAGTATTCAAAATGGTTGCACCCAGGGGTAGGAATGGTGGCAACAATGAGGATGGAGCTGGTGGTTCCCGAGGAAATGGGATCGACCTTGAGGCTGAGTTTGCCAAAGTATATCAGACGCTGAACACGCTGATGGCATTCAACGTGGCGCAGCAACAAGCGCAGCAGCAGAATCCGCAGCCGAATCATGGAGTTGGGCATGGATTGGTGAACGCCGACCCTATTAAGCAGATCGAATCCTTTAAGAGGATGAGGCCGCCAGTCTTTGAGGGGCAAGCTGATCCAACAGCAGCCGATGACTGGATTCGGAAGATGGAGACGATCTTTGAGGTATCGGAGACTCCAGCAGCCAGCAAGGTGAAGTTAGCTTCGATGCAGCTTGAGAAGGATGCTGGTGTCTGGTGGGAGTCAGTAAAAAGGGCTTTGGGAGATCAGCAGTTGACTTGGGAAGCTTTTCTGGAGGAGTTCAGAGATCGCTTCTTTCCCCTAGATGTTCAGGAGAACAAGGCGACTGAGTTCTTGAACCGTCAGTAGGGCAACATGACCGTGCGGGAGTATGAGACCAAATTCGCTCAGCTTTTGCAGTATGTGCCAGAATTGGTTGTTGATGAGGCAAAGAAGGCCAAAAAGTTTGAGCAGGGCTTGAGGCCAAGCTTGAGGTCAAGGATGATTTCGTTGGGTATCAGAAGATTCGACAAGCTGGTCAGAAGAGCAGCGATGACTGAGGAGGATATGGACCAGTTCCAGAAGAAGCAAGATACATGGAACCGGAACAAGAGGCCAGCATCAGGCCAGAGTCGGAAAGGATTCCCAGCGAAGCAGGCCAAATTCAGTGATCCAGTGCAGAAGGCACCTACAGCTCAAGGAGTGACCTGTTATTACTGCAAGGAGGCAGGACATTACAGGTCAGCAAGTCCGAAGTTGGCAAAGCATGTTTGTTCCCAGTGTGGGCAGGCAGGACATTCTCAGTCACATTGTCCACAATCGAAGAAGGATGGTTCTGGTGGGAGCAAATTTCAGAAGAGGCAAGGGCGAGTATTTGCATTAACCGAGGAAGACGCTGGTAACTCGGAAAATGTAATACAGGATATGCAAGAATTTTAAATTTTATTTTGAATCAATGTAATAAGTGAAACCTTTATTTGAGAACAATTTAAGATTGAGTATCATTCTTATTGTAACAGGAGTTGTTTTAATTAATGGAATAAAGGCCAAGGTTTTATTTGACACTGGTTCATCGCATACCTTTGTATCGCCAAGTTTTGCAAAGACCTTAGGTGTGGAACCTAAGTTGTTTCCAGACAGGGTTTTGTCGGTGGCAACGCCGTCAGGTGAAGAGCTGATTGCGGATCGATATTACGAGGGCTGTGATATCGAGATTGGTAGGAGGTTGTTCGACATTGATATGATCGAGCTGAAAGTTTTGGGTGTGGATGTCATCGTGGGCATTGATTGGATGGCAATATATGATGCCACAATCGAATGCAAGCAGAAGGAGGTGTTGGTGAAAGCACCAGGTGGACCCTAGTGACTTTCCAAAGGAAGAAGAAGATTCCGAAGGTGACTGCAATGATATCTAAGATGGCAGTTTCAGATGAAGTCAAGGGCATTCCGGTTGTTCGAGATTTTCCTAAGGTGTTCTTGGATGATTTTCCAGGATTACCACCGCAGAGAGATGTGGAGTTCTGCATCAATGTTCAGCCGGGGAGTGCGCCGATTTCCAAGGCTCCGTACAGGATGGCACCTGTAGAGCAAGATGAAGTGAAGAAGCAGATTGAGGAGCTGTTGAGCAAAGGGCTTATTAGGCCGAGTTCTTCTCTGTGGGGAGCGCCAGTGCTGTTAGTCAAGAAGAAGGATGGGTCAATGAGGATGTGCATTGACTATCGGGAGTTGAACAGGGTGACTATTCAGAACAAGTATCCACTACCGCGGATTGATGATTTGTTCGACGGGCTTCGAGGAGCAGCTGTGTTTTCGAAGATTGACTTGAGGTCAGGGTATCATCAGGTTCTAGTCAAGGAGGAAGATGTGAGTAAGACAGCTTTCAGGACTCGTCATGGGCTGTATGAGTTTCTGGTAATGCCATTCGGGTTGACGAATGTGCCAGCCATTTTCATGGATATGATGAATCGGGTTTTCAGACCATTTATTGACTCCTTCGTGGTGGTTTTCATCGACGAAATTTTGATGTATTCGAAGTCGGAGGAGGAGCATTCTACGCACTTGACAGCGGTATTACAGAAATTGCAGGAGCATAGCTTGTATGCCAAGTTGTCGAAGTGTGAGTTTTGGAAGTCTGAGGTAGCTTTCCTTGGGCATATTCTTTCTAAGGAGGGAGTAGCTACTGATCCTCAGAAAGTTGAAGCAGTGAAGGATTGGCCCAGGCCAACAGCGGTGAAGGAAGTCAGGAGTTTCTTGGGATTAGCTGGATACTACCGGAGATTTATCCAGGGTTATTCTCAGATCACTGTTCCTTTGACAGGTTTGACCCGGAAGAGTGTGGCATTTGTGTGGACAGATAAGTGCGAGGAGAGTTTCCTTGAGTTAATTTGATTAATTAAAATGTCCACACTTGTCATGTAGAGAAAAAATGTGAACAATTTGATTAATTAAAATTGTACAAACCTTTACATAGGGGACAAGGTAGCACGTGCATGTACGTAGTGTGCAATGCACACTTTATTTGGGCCGGTTTTGTGTTTGGAGGAATGGGAGAGTGGGTTGTGTGCATGGGTGGTTACTTAGTGTGTGGGTAGTTGCTATAACTCCTACTCCTATCCTAGCCCTCCATTCTATAACCATCCATTGAATCTTAGCCCTCCAATCTACTCTAAAATTAGTATAAATACCCCCCTTCATATTTGTATTCTACACTAATAATCTATTGAAAGAAGAAATTATATAGGAGATATATATATTAGTGTGAGTTGAGTGTGAGTGTTCCCATTGGAGGCCGGCCATCATCACTTGAAGCTTTCGGTTTTTTTGCAAGGAGGCAAGGAGAAAGAGCTCGTGCATCGCAATCTAGGAGGAGAAGGAACTCTTTCGCATTCTAGGAGGCTCTAGGGGATTTCTTGTTGATTTTCTTCAAAAGGTGGGTGTTTCTCATGACTTCTAGAGTATACATCATGCTAGGGAATGAAATTGAATTGTTATTATGAACTACTAGTTGAAATAAAATGCATGTGTGCCTAATTATAAAAGGATTGTTAAATGTGTGTTGATTGATTAAAAATGCTAGTGTGTTAAAGTTAAATTGATTGAATGATTGTTAATAGATGTAATGAAATCTCCCATGCTATATACATCATGTGAAAACTTGAATGAATGAAAAAGAATGTTCCTTTGCATACAAATGTATCACGAGTAGAGAAATTGGTGAAAATTGGAAGTTGCTCACTTATAAAATTGACTTTTGTGGTTTCTAATAATATCTTAGTTATCACTGTATAAGCAAACATCATTGTGATGAATTATGTGTAAGAAACCATCTTTGGTTATGAACAAATGTGTATTGTTTTTCAAATGTCGAAGTGGAGTTTATAAAATGCAAACTAAGGCTAAATACATGTTTTAAAGAGCGAAAATAGCTTTGAGAATACTGGTGATTGTTAAATTAAATGTATGTTTTTGTTTTCAAAAGAGAAGGAAAAGAACTAAAGAAATTTTTGAGAAATTGAAAAACTCAATTGCATAGTCGACCGATCATGTCGAAACAGTCGACTGGTCTGAGAAAATGAAAATTTTATAGTTCACGTCCTTTCAGAATAGTCGACCGACTATTGTAACAGTCGACTGCCCTGAATATTTTATTCTGAGTTTAAACATCGCAGAACAGCCGACTGGCCATATGAGACAGTCGACTTCTCTGATCATTCTCGAGCTTTAGAATCTTGCAGAACAGCCGACTGGTCAGGGTTATCAGTCGACTGTCCTGAAGTTTCGTATCATATTTATTTTTGGGAGAAAATCTCTATAACCTGAGGTTTTGTATAAGTGAGACTGTTTTACAAAAGGAACATTTTTTATTTGTTTACTTAAATTGTTTCTTTAAGGAAATCGAATGGATTGTTTAAGAAGTTTTAATTTTGAGATTTTGGTAATAAGAAATTTGAAAGGTGTGAATTTGTGAAACCAATTGAAGATGTGAACCATGAAATTAGTATGGATTGAAATAGAATTTTCAGGTTTCAGTTATCTATGCATTGAATTATTAATTGTGATGAGTTATGAAAGATGTGAATACATGAACATTATGCCATTGAAACATGAATTGTGATTAATCATGAAAAGATCTTATGAATATGACATTGTAATTATGAGTTGAAATTGAGAATTAGGGTATAGCGAAGCCTTATACCGGCAATGAAAGAATTGTGAAATGATATTTTGAAATGAGAAGACCAAGGTTAGTCATGTGAAAGTAAATGAAAAGACCGGTATGGTGGAAGTGCTACATTCTAAGAGATTGATTTTTATTCATTAAACTAAGGATTAGATTCATAGTGAAGATGTGATGAAAGTAAGAGAAAAATATTGAGTATGAGGGCCATTGGATTGGCGGCGTGAGAGTATTCACAGAATGTCCCATGATGAGTCATGATAGGGCGTGGATACTGCTCCAGAGTACTGTCCCGGTTGCGACGCTCGTGGGGTGTTTGACGACTGCGGGTGGTGTCATGTCTATGGTAGGAGCTGAATTACCACAGGATGCCTGCATGATGAATCATGTGTCGGTGCGTTGGGATTCCCTCCAGGGCGCCTAGACATGAGTTCGTAGGTCAGAAAACATCTAGGATACTTACCGTAGTTACAGTAGTAGATTTAGTCATGGCGAGGGATTGAACCCTACAAGATGAAGAACGATTAAGGGCTTGCCCTCGGACCTATGTAGTATGGGCTGCATAGACTCCGAACAAGTGTGCATTAGTGTCATGGAATACAAATAATTGCATTAAGGACTAAGTGCACATTCACAACATGACATCAATAGGATAGTCCCCTTAGTTCTCTTTGTGACAAGTTTGTGATTTGTTAAGAAATGATAATCGTTATACTGTTTTCGGCATAGAGAGGATGGCTGTGTATAATATTTCATCAGTTGAATGAACTGACGCGTCCACAGTTTTATATGCAGGGTAAAGATGCTTGACAATTGAAGTATACATGCTGCGCAGGATTGATTTAAATATTGTTTCATGTAATGCACTGTAATATTGCTTCGCTGTGATAATGTACAAGTGTAAATGTAACTCTGATAAAAGAAAAGTTTTTATTTTCTTGTAAAATTGTACGAAAGAAGTGTAAAGATCCTGTGGAACTCTAATTCACTTGTATTCTGGAATTCGGGGTGTTACAGAAACACTCGGACTTTCTAATACCAGGAAAAGCAGCATACGTTGGCCAGAAAACTGGCTTATTGAAGTACACTAGTACAACGAGATGAAATAGAAGAGTACAACATCCTACCCAAACGAGGGTTTAAGCGTAGTAACCATGAAGGGGAGCAAAATACAAATAGAATGACAACGTCCTTAAATGTGCATCAAGCCAAAAATATCTGACACCCCCTCAAATAGTCAAAGGAGATGAGCTGCTAGCACCTGCGAGGTCCAACAATCTCTAGCTCCAACTTAAAATTGGATGATTAATATTAGATGGATGGTTATTATAATTTTGACTTTTAATTCTCACTTGTTGTATACCCAATTATACTATTTAGCTACCTAAACTCAAAACCCAAAGAGAGATGGCGGTGGTTTGTTGATGCTTGAAGCCATCAGCAACATAACACAGGAGAATAAACGAGGATGGAACGTGAGTATTTGGAAAAGAAGGATGGAAGATCTTCTATATTCTGGAGACTTGTACGTTGCAATTAATGGAAGGCCTATAACACCCGCAACCATTGGACTGAAGCAGATGGGTCGGTTGTAACGACTCCTGAGAGTTCCCCAATGTCAGTTGATGATTGGAAATTATTTGATCACAAGATAGTTGGAGTAATTCGCCAATGGTTAGATGATGTCATTTTAAATATATGTGGACAATGCAATTAGTGCACAGTCTTCATGGAAGAAGTTGCATGATCTGTACGAGAAGAAAATGCCTGGTGATAATGCAAATTTGATAAAGAAGCTTGTTAATATGAAATTCAAGGACAACAGTTCGGTGGAAGCACAACTGAATAAGTTTCAAGGATTGGAAAATCGGTTGGCGGCAATGCAACTTTCGTTGGACGATGAGTTGCATGTATTGTTGCTCTTAGGGATGATGCCTAATAGTTAGGAGACGGTTATTGTGTATTTAAACATAATTGTTCTGTCTAAATTCACATGTAAAACAGTAGGTTCAGGATTTCAAAAAACTACAACTATTTCTATTTATAAAAATCACCGAAAGTATTATACTCCATGAAAATTTGAGTTCTTAGACTTTATATAAAGATTAATTAATCTACTTCAAAATCTCAGTAATTCAGTTCTGAATGGCATGGTAACCATGATTCAGGCTACAGGCACATTATTGATTGAGGAAGAAAGGAGAAAGTCTTATGGTACTACTTCATCTCAGACACTTTTTGTGGAGGACAGTGCAGACCTCAGAATCGAGGTAGTTGAAATCAGAAAGTATCACAGGGAAGAGGATGATCTAAGTCTGTCAACAAGATGGAAGCCCGGTGTTAGTCTTGCAAGAAAAAAAGGGCACTTCAGCAAGGTTTGTCTGACATGCCTCAAGCAGAGAGAGGCGGGTGGTGATGGTGAGAAGCAACTGTCTGTCACAATTCTTAGCGATGTCACATATTTATCCATCGCTGGGCAGATTTGTTCTTCTTCAGTTTGTGATGACTCGAAAAAGTAGGTGATTGACTCTGGGGCTTTGTTTCATGCCACTCCTCATAAAGGATTCTTTACTAGATATGTTCCATGTGATTAGGTGTGTGAAGATAGGAACCAAGACACAGGTAGGAAGCTTGTGGTAAGGATGTTAGTCATGTGCCACATCTCAAGTTAAATCTCATATCTATAGGACAATTAGAAGATGAAGGTTTTGTTTCTTACTTCGATAATGGTTTGTGGAAGCTCAAAAAATGGGGCTTTGGTTGTTGCTAATGGGCAAAACTGTTGTTCGTTGTATAAGGCTGATGCTCGCTTGTGTGATGTTGTTGTGAACAACATCAAAGATTTAAATCCAGATTTCTGGTATCGTCGGTTAGGGCATGTCAATGCAAAGGGTTTGGTAAATCTTGTTAAAAGGAACTACATACCAAGCATCGAAGGTAAGGAACTCGCACCATGTGATCACTGTTTGCTTGGTAAATCTCACATGACACAGTTTGCATCTAGCATGGGGGAGTTAAAGTTCTCGATTTAGTGTATTTAGAATTTTGTTGACCTATGGATACTCGTAGTATGGGTAGAGCCCAGTATACTTTGTCACCTTCATAGATGATGCATCAAGAAGGGTTTGGAGTTATCTGTAAAGCAGAAAAGATCAGGCATTTGAGATGTTCAAAAAGTGGCATGTGATGGTTAGGATTGAAACATCACAGAAGTTGAAGGCTCTTCGATCTGATAATGGAGGAGAATATACTTCAAAGAAACTCAAGAACTACTGTGCAGAAAGTGGCATTCGGTGCAAGAAAACTATTCCATATACTCTGCAACATAATGGGGTTGTTGAAAGAAAGAACCACTAGATTATGGAAAAGGTCTGAAGAATGTTGTCCTGGCTTGGCCTTTCCAAGGAGTTTTGGGTAGAAGTAATTAGTATTGCAATTTACATTATGAACAGGTTATTGTCAGTTCCATTGGGTTAAGAAGTACCACTGAAATTCTGGAGTGGCAAGGAAGTTGCATATTCACATCCAAGATTCTTTGAGTGTAAGTCATTTGTTCATGTGCCGAAGAAGAATCGCCAAAACTAGATGCGATAGATAATGATGAGTTCGGTTACAGGTTATGAGATCCAGTGGAGAAAAAGGTGATCAGAAGTCATGATGTTACTTTTTAATAGGATCAGAAGATTGCAGATCGCATGGATAGTTCGCCAAAGTTATTTGAGTTTGATTTTCCAGATGAACCAGTTAAACCCACTTATAATCCTGGAGAGCAACTATGCAAGATGATCTTGATGCATTGAATGTTAAGAGAGCTTTGAAAAACAAGTAGGTGTTCAAGCTGAAGTCTGATGAAAATTCACAAGTTTGATATAATTTCAGACTAATTGTGAAGGGTTTCTTTATTGACTTCAATGAGGTGTATTCACTTGTAGTAAAGATGTCATCAATTCGGTTGGTTCTGGGTATGCTAGCTAGTTTGGGGCTAGACTTGGAGCAGAAGGATGTGAAAACAGTCTTTCTCCATGATGATCTAGAAGAAAAGATATACATGGAACATTCGAAAGGTTTTGAAGTCAAGGGCAAGGAGAAAATGGTTTGTTAAGGAAAAGTTTGTATGGCCTTAAACAAGAACCTTGTCAGTGGTACAAGAAGTTCGACCCATTTATGGTTCAGAATGGGTTTGAATGGACTCATGCAAATCATTGTCTCTTTATCAAGCGGTTTGGTGAGAACTTTGTTATTCTCTTTCTATATGTAGATGACATGTTGATAGTCGGACGAGATAAGTCCAAGATTGGTAATTTGAAGGGAGAGCTGAGTAAGTCTTTTTTTATGAAGGACTGGGGACAAGAAAAACAAATACTCGGTACGAAGATATCTTGTGATAGGAAATCCTGGAGGCATTGGATATCACAAGAAAAGTATGTTGAGTGTGCCTTGAAGAAGTTCAATATGCACAATGCTAAGCTAGTCAGTACACCTTTAGCCATCCACCTCAAGTTAAGGGCTAGACAATGTCCGAATTTAGAGAGAAAGAGGATATGATCAAAATTCTGTATGCTTCAGCCTTTGGAAGTTTGATGTATGCAATGGCGTGCACAAGGCTGGACTTGGCATATACAACTGGTGTTGTTACCAGGTTTTTATCTAATCCAGGTAGACAACATTGGGAAGCTCTGAAGTGGAAAATGAGGTACTTGCAAGAATCTTTGAAATTGTATCTTTCGTTTGGAAGCTCAGAGCCTGTATTGGTCGATTACACAGATTTTGATATGGCAGGGGATCTTGACAGGAGAAATTTGACATCCGATTATTCATTTACTTTCGCAGGAAGAGTTTCCTCATAGCGGTCCACATTGCAGAAGGTGGTTGCACTGTCTACTACTGAGGTCGAGTACATGGCGGTTGTTGAAGAAGCATTTCTTAGCTAAGCTTGGGCTCGAACATGATGAGTTTGTAGTCAAGTATGATAGTCAAAGTGTCACTGATGCGAGTAAGAACTCCACTTATCATGCTAGAACTAAGCATATTGATGTCAGATATCATTTCATAAAGGATATAATTGATGATAGAGAATTAGAGCTTGACACACAATTCAGAATCTGGGGACATGTTGATGAAGGTCATCACACATGAGCACCAAAAGTTTTGTTCCATTATTGGGATGAAGATTCATGGGAGCGTCAATGTGTTGGAGGGAAAGATTGATAAAGATAAGCATAAATCCTCCACATTAAGTTTTTATCCAAACTTGGGTTTATGTTTTAAAAGGCAAAATTGAATTTTGGGGTCCATGATTATCTTACACTTGATGTTTTAATGTTATCTCTAATTTAATTAGAGGTTGAATTATTTCAATAACCATTTATATTAGGAGTTATCTCCTAAAGAGATATGAAGAATTTATTAGATGGGGATATTTTCAGTGTTTTTAAGAGAAGACATTGAATAAGTATGTGATTTTTTATTAAGAACTTGGGAGAGTAAAATTTTCAATTTCATGGGATTATAAGATACGTGAGATTAGCTAGGTGAAATCAAAAGCCCTAAATTTATTTTTTGCTATTTATAAACTCTAAAATTTCAAATTTCCCTTTTTTATTTAGTTTAGTTTTGCCTTGCATCTAATTTAATTTAGTTATCCCCCCCCCCCCCCCCCCCTCAATTTTTTGTTATCCAATAGTAAATAATTTAGTAAATTCCTCTACTTAATAAAATAATTAGTTCTTGTGGGTTCGACACTCGTTTCCTTTTAAACTATACTATTTGCTGCGATTTTGTGCACTTGCAAAATTAATCATCAAGTTTAGCTAACTAAATTATATATGTTGGACTCTTTAAATAAAGTTGTAGGTATTTTTTAAAGAACACAATTAAGAGAGTTCTACTTCCTAGAGTTCTCTAGTAGGTTTAGGAGAGAAGAAGATTGTTCGGCGTTGGGCGATTTAAGAAGAGAGAGCTTTGTACATTTTTCTTGTTCTTTAATAGAAGTGTATTTTTCTCCGGTGGTCTCCCCCCCCCCCCCCCCCTCCTCCCGGATTACAAATATCTCTCGCTTCATTTTTTTATTTATTATTACTACAACTGATGCTCACGAATTTAGTGTGGTTCTTCATGTTGCAGGAGTTATTTGATTGTTTCGCTTCATTGTGGTGTTTTTGAGTTTTCGCCAAATGGGTAGAACCGTAACAAATGCGTCCACACCTTTAATCAGAATTTCCAACCTTTTCCACTCTAAAGATAGATCCTAAACTCTATTATTGGGATTGGGGCATCGACCAAAGCCCGTTGTCGCAGTGGAACTAAATAGAGCAATGAGGAAGTCGAAGAGATGAGACGAATATATTGAGCAAGTAAGTAGATCCACCAATCCAAACACAAACACAACGATGACTTATCCCGATTAGATTTTGTTTAATCCGGGGAGAAATATAAGGAGATCTGATATTCAACTAGAAGTGAATACAAGGAGTTATTGATTCACTCAAGACAAGGAATTAAACTCACTCACGAAGACCTATCTCTCTCTCGAGCCTCTCTTTGCAATGGAGAAAAGAATCTATGAAGTACTCTCCTCTCATAAAGGAGGAGTTTACAATATGCATAGAAGAATAGAGAGAAACCTAGGTCTAATCTTGATTCTCAGTCGTCCGATATAACCTGGAAAAGAAGTAACTGAATAGGAGCCATACGATCTAACTTGGAGTTGAAGATTGGGATAAAACGACCTAACAAATCGAGGCCCAAAATGAACACAACGTCGCGGTCGGTCGACCATCCAACAAGACCGGTCGACCGTCCTCCTCTCGGCCAAACCCAGTGCAACTACGGTCGGGGTTGCGGTCGACTGCAACTTGGGACAGTTGACTGCAACTGTGCCTACACTATTGCTGCTCTGTTTTCTTCTACTCTCTTCGACCTCCGTGCTTCATTTTACCTTCTTTTAATCTGAACCATGAGTATACAAGACACAATCCTAACAAACTCCACCTTGGATTGCATACAAGTGCTATCACATGATGTGTTACTTATCTCCAAACTCTAATGAATTCCACTTGTAAAAAAACTTCGAACAATAGCTTCTTCTTCTAGTTGAACTGATCTCTACCCAATCTCACCAATTCCAGAATGCCCCTTCAAAGGTACACCTCCGTAAATGTACTCACGAAGTTGCCAAACTCCACATGAACTCCACCGATCCTTAGGCTTTCTCCACCTCTCGACGATATTCAAACGTCGTGGTCTCGTCTCGATGATTCTAGTTGCGGCAAACTAGCTGAGCTTGTGGGAATAACAGGAAAAGAACTAACAACCCCTGAGTAGGATTTTTGGATTCTCCAAAGTTTTTAGAGATTGTGTTGGCTTGGCCCAACCACTCTCATAGCTCTAATCACTTCACAAAGACCTTGAAAAATAGACACAACTCCACCTCGAGTTGCTTACCTACAACCCCGTGCATCCAGAGTTCCCAAGGAAATCAGATTCCATTTCAACAGAGGAATATGAAAAACATCCTTTAAAGTGAACATATTTAGACCTGACAACTTCAACTCGACTGTTCCCTTACCTGCTACTTCACAAATCTCCCCAGTTCCTGTTGTCACACAATGCTTTGTAGCAGACTTATAAGTAGAAAACAACTTTCTCTCGGAGCAAATATGAGAAGAACTCCCTGAGTCAAGAAGCCAACTAGATTCCACTTCTAAGGAATTTGATAAAAGAAGACACAAATCACCTGATTCAAATGCACTAACCACATTAGCGGCTGAACTCCCATTCTTTGCGCTCTCCTAATTCTGCAACTTCCAACAATCTTTCTTGATATATATGCCCTGGTCTCTTGCAATATCGACAATGGATCGAATCCTTTTGCAAAACACTTTTTCTTCCCCCTGAAGTACCATCCACTGCTAGACAACTTGTAGGAATAGACTATAATGATTTATGGGTCTCCTTCCTAAGTTGATCTTCCTTCAATGCTTTGATTTCACCATCTACCGAAATACTCTCCTTGGCAGATTTACCGTGTAGCATGGTAGTTATCAAAAGCTCGTACGAATCCGGCAGTGAATATATCAGGTTGAAAGCTTTATTGAACACACACAACCACGTTAATCGCCTTAAGTTCAGATAATATCTTATTGAACTCAGTAATGTGGTCTTGGAGATCGGTACCTTCCTTCATAGATAAACGGAACAACTTTCTCTTCCAATGCATCCGATCTAATAACGACGAACCAGAGTAGTCAGCTATGAGTTTTTCCCACAAACTTGCTGCGTCAGTTTCTTCCATAAATCTGCACTTGACCTCGTCCGCCAAGGATAGTCGGATCAGACTTATAACTTTTTTACGAATATCTTCCCAAACATCCTTCTTCATGTCGGATGGCCTTTCATTGATCTTTCTATTGAACTGCTTAATCTTCAAAAGACTGTGACCTGTCATCTTAACCAAGGGACTCGGCAACCTGAAGCTCTGATACCAGTTGTTGGGATTGGGGCATCAACAAACACCTCTGATCGCAGCGGAACTAATTAGAGCAATGAGGAAGTCGAAGAGATGTGACGAATCAATTAAGCAAGCAAGTAAATCCACCAATCCAAACACAAACACAATGATGACTTATCCCGGTTAGCTTTTGCTTAATCCGGGGGAAAATATAGGGAAATCTGATATTCAACTAGAAGAGATAACAAGGAGTTATTGATCTACTCAAAACAAGGAATTAAACTCACTCACCAAGAACTATCTCTCTCTCGAGTCTCTCTTTGCAATGGAGAAAAGAATCTATGAAGTCCTTTCCTCTCATAAAGGAGGAGTTTACAATATATTGTTGGAAATAATTTTTGCAGTTTTCCAGGCCGGATTCCGGCAGACTCCGGCCACCGTCGGCGCCGGAAAATGAGTGGATTGCGATCCTCTCGACGAGTACTATTCCGTAGTATACTCACTTGCCAAAAACGAACTCCGTATGAATGAGAAATGTTGATCCAAAGTTGGGTACTTGAAAGGTACTAACTTGGCAAATGGATAGTCCCATATCGAAAATTGGAAAAGATTTTGTCTAGTATATATACTAGAAAACTGGACTAAAGGGCGTGGTCCGGGGGTTACCACTAACGTGTAGTGGAGAGAGGACTTAGCCAAAATGACGAACACACACGCGCACGCGCGCGCCCGGCCCGGCCCTGCCCGGCCCGGCTCGGCCTCGGCCTCGGCTTGGCTTGGTCTGGTCTGGTCTGGCTTAAATTTTTTTTGCCCAGACAGAAAACTCTACCCCTACAGAACTGAAAAAACTTTTCATATTCAGTAACTGGTAACCATTACTCTGTAACAGCAGAGTAATGGCTCACCAATTATGAATCTGAAGAGTCTCCATTACTCTGCTATTACAGAGTAATGGCATCTGATCAGTCCAATTTCCTCTATAAATCCAGACAGTAACTTCTATACAGGGAGAGAATTTTTGCATTTTAGTTTTCCTCTACTTCTCCTCTGCGTCGGTCAGTGTCACTGAGAGTACACCACAGACAGAAGTTCGTTGGCTCTGAAGCAAGGGTGCTGCGTTCTTCAGAGAAGGTACAGTTGTATCCTGGGAAGCAATTCGCCGGTAACCGTCACACTACGGGGCGAATTCTGCTTTAAGGACAGAGATTCTAAATCTCGAATCTATGCAAGTTCTTTACTTACTGTTTTTCTTCCTGTATTTGATTTCTTCACAATTTTGTTGGAATTTCCTATTATTTTATATTCAGGTTCTAACAATCTTAAAGCAAAATTTTTCCTCACAGATTCTAACAATTTTGTGAAGTCTGTTTACAGGTTCTGTTCAGAAAAAATAAGAACTAACAGTCTCTGTTTCAACCAATTTCAGAGAAGAAAATCATAACATGGAGAACACACCAACTGAAGTTGCTAATGGGCTTCTCAGTACCCAAACACCGGTGACCCAAAATATGACTGCACAATCGGTTGCGGCACATTCGGTCGTTCTGCCCACGCACATAACCGTGGGAGAAAAACCGGAGAAGTTCAATGGAACTGGATTCAAAAAGTGGCAAGGGAAGATGCAGTTCTACCTGACCACAATGAAGCTGGACAAATTCCTCAATGAATCTGCCCCGATGCTGGCGCCAATGGATGCACACTCCGTTGCTGCAGCTGACGCGTGGACCCAGGGCGACTACCTCTGCAGGAACTACATCCTGAATGGCTTGGTAGACTCCCTGTACAACGTATACTGTGTCTTCAAGACATCCAAACTCCTGTGGGGGTCCCTGGAAAAGAAGTACAAAACAGAAGACGTCGGGTCCAAGAAATTTGTTGTCGGCAAATTTCTGGACTACAAGATGATTGACTCCAAAACTGTGATAAGTCAAGTCCAAGAACTGCAGGTTATAATGAACGACATTGCTGCAGAGAATATGACGCTGTGCGAACCATTCCAGGTTGCAGCGTTCATTGAAAAACTTCCACCTGGGTGGAAAGACTTCAAGAACTACCTCAAACACAAACGAAAGGAGATTTCTCTTGAAGATCTAATTGTCAGGTTGCGGATCGAAGAAGAGAATCGCAAGGCTGACAGGTCCTATGGAAATCAGTCCATAGAAAAGGCCAATGTGGTGGAGCACGAACAGAAGGGCAAGAAGAGGAAGTTTCTGCCACAGGCCTCAAACAAAAAACCTCTTGCAAAGAGGTTTGCTGGGAAATGCCACAAGTGTGGTAAGCTGGGGCACAAAATTTCAGAGTGCCGCAGTAAGGACAGTAATCATTCAAAAACAGGACATGTAAAAGGAAATGAAAAATCCCACGCACATATAGCTGAGAACTTGTCCACTGGTCTCTCTGAACTGGACCTCTGTGCTGTTGTATCATAGGTAAATCTTGTGGGGAGCAATCCTCGTGAATGGTGGTACGATACAGGGGCCACCAAGCATATCTGCTCGGACAAGGAAATGTTCACTTCCTACCAGAAGTGCAACAAAGATGAACAGCTGTTCATGGGAAACTCTTCCACCTCCAAAATTGAAGGAACAGGGAAGATAGTAGTGAAAATGACTTCAGGCAAAGAGCTAACACTCACAAATGTGCTGCATGTTCCAGACATTAGAAAGAACTTGATATCAGGTTCTTTTCTAAGCAAGAATGGGTTTAAGGTTGTTCTTGTTTCTGATAATTTTGTACTGTCTAAGAATGGGGTATACTGGGGTAAAGGATATGTAAAGGATGGACTGTTCAAGTTTAATGTAATGACAGTCATCCCTAAAACTATTGTTCCTGCTGTTCCCAAAGTCAATGAAATAACTCCTATTGCCTATATTATTGAGTCTTCCTCTGTTTGGCATGAAAGACTAGGCCATGTTAATGTAAATTCTATGCGTAGATTAGTTAACATGAATTTGCTACCAAAATTTAAGGTAGATAACTCAGAAAAATGTGAAGTTTGCACGGAGGCCAAACTCACTAAAACTCCATCACGTTCTGTAGAAAGCAATACAGAAACTCTAGGTCTAATTCACACGGATCTGTGTGAATTAAAATATGTGCAGACCAGAGGTGGGAAAAAGTACTTTGTGACTTTCATAGACGATTGCACAAAATTCTGTTATGTATATTTGTTACATAGCAAAAATGAGGCTTTGGATAAATTCAAAGAATATAAATTTGAGGTTGAGAATCAACTTGGTAAAACGATTAAAATCGTTAGAAGTGATAGAGGAGGAGAATATGATGCACCATTTAACATGTTCTGCTCGGAACATGGAATAGTTCATCAGACAACTGCTCCCTACTCACCCGAATCAAACGGTACTGCCGAGCGCAAAAACCGAACTCTAAAGGAGATGATGAATGCCTTGTTGTTGAACTCTGGCTTACCCAAAAATATGTGGGGGGAAGCGTTGCTGACTGCCAACTACATTCTCAACAAAATACCTCACAAGAAAATCGGCAAGACACCATATGAACTGTGGAAAGGTAATTTACCTTCGTATAAATACCTCAAAGTGTGGGGGTGTCTAGCAAAAGTGGCAGTACCAACCCGAAACAGGTCACCATCGGACCTAAGATGATCGATTGCATATTCATAGGCTATCCACACAACAATAGTGCATATCGGTTCTTGGTATACAAATCGGATATACCGGATATCCATGTAAATACAATAATGGAATCAAGGAATGCTTCATTCTTTGAATACGTGTTTCCGTGCAAGGATACTACGTACCCCAAACGTACACGTGAACAAGGGAATGCAAGCACTTTAGTTGATGAACCAGAACATGATACTGATGAGCCTAGACGAAGTAAACGGGCTAGAACATCAAAATCATTTGGTCCTGACTTTGTGACGGCCTTTCTGTTAGAGAATGAGCCCAGAACTTTCAATGAAGTCATATCTATGTCTGATGCTCCTATGTGGAAGGAAGCAATCAAAAGTGAAATAGACTCCATTATGCAAAATCATACATGGGAGTTAGTCGACCTGCCTTCTGGATGTAAAGCTCTAGGATGCAAATGGATTTTCAAATAAAAATTGAAACCAGATGGTTCAATAGAGAAGCATAAGGCTAGACTTGTGGTTCAAGGATTTAGGCAAAAAGAAAGCCTAGATTTCTTCGATACATATTCCCCAGTTACAAGAATAACATCCATAAGAATGTTAATAGCTATTGCAGCTCTACGTAACCTGGAAATACATCAAATGGATGTTAAAACTGCATTTCTAAATGGGGACTTAGAAGAAGAAATATACATGAAACAACCTGAGGGTTATGTAGTTCCTGGACAGGAAAACAAGATGTGCAGGCTTGTAAAATCACTGTACGGCCTGAAACAAGCTCCAAAGCAGTAGCATGCAAAATTTGAAAATGTTATGATGTCAAATGGTTTCAAAATAAATGAATGTGATAAATGTATCTACATCAAAGATACTCCAAATGGATACATTCTAGTCTGTCTATACGTAGACGACATGCTCATTATTGGAAGCAATAACGACATTATCAAACAAACTAAGAGCATGCTTAGTGGCAAGTTTGATATGAAAGATTTGGGAGTTGCAGATGTCATACTAGGAATCAAAGTTTCCAGGACATCTGAGGGGATTACTTTGTCTCAAGCTCATTATGCTGAGAAAGTACTTGAAAGCTTCAAGAATTACTCCAATGGGACAGCAAAAAGTCCCGTCGATTCAAGTTTTCACTTGTTCAAAAATACAGGCGAAAGCATATCACAACTGGAATATGCACGTGTAATTGGTAGTCTGATGTATCTAACAAATTGTACAAGACCGGACCTAGCACATTCGGTAAACGTACTGAGCCGATACACGAGTAATCCAGGACGAAGTCACTGTAAAGGAATAACTAGAGTATTGAACTATTTGCGACATACTCAGAGTTATGCACTGCATTACACCAGATATCCAGCAGTACTGGAAGGCTACAGTGATGCCAACTGGATATCGAACTCCAAGAACTCAAAATCCACAAGTGGATATGTCTTTACACTTGGTGGTGCAGCTGTGTCATAGAAATCCTCTAAACAAACGCTATTGGCTAGATCCACCATGGAATCTGAGTTTATTGCTTTAGACAAAGCGGCAGAGGAAGCAGAATGGCTTCGCAACTTTTTAGAGGATATTCCTATGTGGGAAAAACCAGTGCCTGCCTTATGTGTACATTGTGACAGCCAATCGGCTATAGCACGGGCACTGAGTTACATGTATAATGGTAAGTCTCGTCATATCAGAAGGCGACATAAAACCATTAGACAACTGCTCTCAAATGGAGTAATCTCTATAGAATATATAAAATCGGCCGACAACCTAGCGGATCCATTTACTAAAGGTCTGTCGCGAGAGCAGGTTGTCAGATCATCAAGAGGAATGGGTCTAAAGCCTATGACGAAAGAGGATACTTGATGGAAACCCTACCTAGGAATTGGAGATCCCAAGATCTAGGTTCAAGGGGACAACTAAATCTTGTTGAATCAACGGGAGCACTGAGAGATTAAAATCTCATACCCACTCTTAGGATGATAAAACAGTGCTGCCTGCAAATAGTTAGGATAAGCTTGGCTTTTAATGATTCCCATAGCTTGGAAATAAAAGTGAGGTATAGCAGGATACTCTTTCTGGGCAATCACCTTGTGAGTGTGAAATGGGGCCGTTTCTAGGAGAATGAAGAGAGGCTACATTCTCCAAGTTCACTCATGATTAACCAGGGATGTTCAAAGCCAAAATGAACACAACAAGAGAACTCAGTTCTGTGGGGAGATGAAACTGTGTGATAGTTATTGTCTAGGTTCACATCAATGCCCGGGTAGTTCAAGACATCATGATCACTACCTGGTCAAGTGAATCCGATAGCTAATTACTAAGGGTGGTTCAAAGTTGAAAAATTACTACCATTCCTGCTGCAGTGATTTTCCGATTGTACTCTCAGAGTCTTTCTGTCATGTTTTTTGTTTTTCTGTCATGTCTGGATTACATGGTCTGGTAATTTCCATTCATGTGGGGGATTGTTGGAATTAATTTTTGCAGTTTTTTCGGGCCGGATTCCGGCAGGCTCCGGCCACCGTCGGCGCCGGAAAATGAGTGGATTGCGTTCCTCTCGACGAGTACTATTCCGTAGTATACTCACTTGCTAAAAACGAACTCCGTATGAATGAGAAATGTTGATCCAAAGTTGGGTACTTGAAAGGTACTAACTTGGCAAATGGATAGTCCCATATCGGAAATTGGAAAAGATTTTGTCTAGTATATATACTAGAAAACTGGACTAAAGGGCGTGGCCTGGGGGTTACCACTAACGTGTAGTGGAGAGAGGACTTAGCCAAAATGACAAACACACGCGCGCGCGCGCGCCCGGCCCGGTCCGGCCCCGCCCCGGGCCCGGCCTCGGCTTCGGCTTGGTTTGGTTTGGTCTGGTCTGGTCTGGCTTAAATTTTTTTTTGCCCAGACAGAAAACTCTACCCCTACTGAACTGAAAAAACTTTTCATATTCAGTAACTGGTAACCATTACTCTGTAACAGCAGAGTAATGGCTCACCAGTTACAGTTATGAATCTGAAGAGTCTCCATTACTCTGCTGTTACAGAGTAATGACATCTGATCAGTCCAATTTCCTCTATAAATCCAGACAGTAACTTCTATTCAGGGAGAGAATTTTTGCATTTTAGTTTTCCTCTTCTTCTCCTCTGCGTCGGTCAGTGTCACTGAGAGTACACCACAGACAGAAGTTCGTTGGCTCTGAAGCAAGGGTGCTGCGTTCTTCAGAGAAGGTACAGTTGTATCCTGGGAAGCAATTCGCCGGTAACCGTCACACTACGGGGCGAATTCTGCTTTAAGGACAGAGATTCTAAATCTCGACTCTGTGCAAGTTCTTTACTTACTGTTTTTCTTCCTGTATTTGATTTCTTCACAATTTTGTTGGAATTTCCTATTATTTTATATTCAGGTTCTAACATATATATAGAAGAATAGAGAGAAACATAGGTCTAATCTTGATTCTCAGTCGTCCGATATAACCTGGAAAAGAAGTAATTGAATAGCAGCCGTATGATCTAACTTGGAGTTGAAGATTGCGTTGAAACGACCTAACAAATCGAGGCCCAAAACGAACACAGTGCCGCGGTCGGTCGACCGTCCAACAAGACCCGTCAACCGTCCTCCTCTCGGCCAAACCCATTGCAACTGTTGTCGGGTGTGCGGTCGGGAGTGCGGACGACCGCAACTTGGGACAGTCGATCGCAACTTGGGACAGTCAACCGCAACTATGCCTATACTATTGCTGCTCTGTTTTCTTCTACTCTCTTCGACGCTTCAACCTCCGTGCTTCATCTTACCTTATTCTAATCTGAACCACGTGTATACAAGACACAATCCTAACATCTACTTCCTTAAGTAGAGATATGTTCTCCCTCTCATTGGAAACCAAAATTAATTGATACACAATTTTCTACGAACTGATTACAAATCAATCAAATATAAATGGTTTGGAAACCAAAATAAATGGTATGGATGCTCAAGTGAAGACATAAATAGCCAGCGACGTTACCTAAACCGAATTGGTGGGGCTTGTCATGATTTTCATTTGAACCAAAAAGTGGGTACACAATCAAACAAAAGAAGTACATTTACAAATGAAACGAAACGAAACGAAACCGACATTGTATATGCAGCTCCTTCTCACTGATGACAACAAATATACAAGAGTTGTTGAAAGGAGAACATGCCAAGATCCCCATGAATCTAGTGCAGTCTGCTCCTGTCCTCGACCTCCCTAGTGTCAATATTTGTCAAGCCAGCCCAACCTCGAAGTATATATAAAAAGGTTACTACGAGTAAGCTGCTTGTGTTCTCACCAACTATGATCTCGAGAATGTCATTCTAACGGGAAGCAAGTCCAAGTCAACATACGTTCCTTTTAAATTTTTGCTTGTAGATGGAAACTATTCAGTTAGTTTGCTAATTTAGCATGAAGAGGTCGATAAAATGAGATTTTTAATCATAAATACTTCGAAGCCTAGCCATGTCATATTGGCAAAAATTAACATGGCCATCCACCTATGAACCGTTAGAAATGAGTGTATTAACAACAATTCTAAACTAGTTTTTGAGCAATCTTTTGAGTAAGATCATCAATGAACTATTGAGAGATCTTGATTAATTTGTGTTTGTCCTTCGTGAGTAGATCAAAATCATATATTTATTTGCTAAAAACAACTAAGGGGTGAATAAGAAATTGTCTCACAAAGTGAGACGTTTTCATTTTTGAAAATGGGTTGAGGGAATATAGTCCCTACATCGGAAAAATCAAAGGAATTAGAAAATGATATATAATAATCTCTTTCTAAGCATTGTAAGATAGCTAGACAAGAGGCTCTCTTTCGTGCATGCAGGATGGTGCAAATTTCGGACCAGATTACATGCAGTTTGTGTGCGCTCGCTCGTTCTGCGGACACGAATGTCAGACTGACATAACCCATCCCGTGCACAGCCACTTTTTTGCTACAATTTGAATTGTTTTCCTTTGTAAACGGCTGAAATAAATGCAGAAATGGTTTTATCTGCCGTTTCGGTGCAGTTTTAAACATTTTGTCTACCGTTACAGTGTACGCATTCAATTGATTGTCTGCAGTTACACTGAAGACATTCAAAGACATTGACTGATGTCTGCCGTTACAGTGTACACATTCAATAGATTTTCTACAGATACATTGAAGGTATTTATAGCCTTATCTGTCGTTACAGTCTCTAATCCTAACCCTATAAATAGAGCCCCCCCCTCTCACTTTCTTCCCTGCACAAAATCTCTTCTCTTCCTCTATATATATTTTGTTCCGTTTTGTAAGTTCATTTGGTAATTCGGTGATAGAGTTCTGACGCTACCAGTTCGATAGCGTTACGTGGTGTTTGAGTGAACACTCTTCATCGTTGCATCCTGAGAGACAGGCGCCTCAACTAGCTCTAACACCCTGATGAGGCGAAAATTGTTTGAAGGAGATTGCGTGCTACACAAGCCTCCACGCTCCTCTTTATTAATAATCATCTGGTTTGTAATTTTCTAAATTCATTTCCATTCAATTTTGTTTAGTTGAAAGTTTTCTTCCTCTTCTCATTCTCTTCTGATTTTGTGCCTCTTAATCGTATTGGGTTTCTTTTCGAAGTATTTGAAAATAAAATCGCAACACATTTTGTAACAATCTTAAAACAGTTTTCAGCCATCTCGTTGGATTTATTTCTTTTGATTCTGAGGCACTTCTTTTTCTTTTCTTTAATCTAGAAAACTTACACTCGTGTTGTGTATTTTTCAGAATCGAAATGACTAATGCATCAGAGAATGTTATTGTGTCTGAAACGGTTTAAGTGTCGGTTGCTAATATGACACAAGTACCGACTGCTGCTGCGGCACGAGTGCCAATGAAAACTGTTGTATCTGTCTTAGTCTCCCATGGGGAGAAACCTGAGAAGTTCAATGGGCAGAATTTCAAACGGTGTCAGTAGAAAATGATGTTCTATTTGACCGCCTTGATCCTGCAAGATTCTCGAACGAAGAAGCTCCAAATCTTTTAAAAAAAAAACAAGATAACCAAGTCATCGCCGCTATGGATACTTGGAAAAATGCTGATTAATTGTGTAGAAATTACATAATGAACGGATTAACCGATTATTTGTATACATTGACAAAAGAACTGCTAAAGAACTTTTGGAATCACTGGACCATAAGTATAAAGCTTGTGAGCGATCGCTCGTCCTGCGGACACGAATGTCGGACCGACATAACCCCACCCCGTGGAGAGCCACTTTTTGCTACAGTTTTGATTTGTTTTCTTTGTAAACGGCTGAAATAAATATAGAAACGGTTTTGTCTGCCGTTTCGGTGCAGTTTTAAACATTTTGTCTACCTTACAGTGTACGCATTCAATTGATTGTTTGCAGTTACACTGAAGGCATTCAAAGACATTGATTGATATCTGCCGTTATAGTGTACGCATTCAATATATTGTTTGCAGTTAACCTGAAGGCATTTATAGTCTTGTCTGTCGTTACAGTCTCTAACCCTGACCCTATAAATAGAGCCCCCCTCACTTTCTTCCCTACACATAATCTCCTCTCTTCATCTACGTTCTGTTTCGTTTTGTAAGTTCATTTGGTAATTCGATGATATAGTTCTGACGCTACCAGTTCTAGAGCATTACGTGGTGTTTGCGGGAACACTCTTCGTCGTTGCATCCTGGGAGACATGCGCCCCAACTAGCTCCAGCACTCGGACGTGGCGAAAACTGTTTGAAGGAGATTGTGTGCTACACAAGCCTCGATGCTCCTCTGTTTTAATAATCATCTGGTTTGTAATTTTGTAAATTCATTTCCATTCAATTTTGTTTAGTTGAAAGTTTTCTTCCTCTTCTCATTCTCTTTTGATTTTGTGCATCTTAATCGTATTGGGTTTCTTTTCGAAGTATTTGAAAATAAAATCGCAACACATTTTGTAACAATCTTAAAACAGTTTTCAGCCATCTCGTTGGATTTATTTCTTTTGATTCTGAGGCACTTCTTTTCCTTTTCTTTAATCTAGAAAACTTACACTCGTGTTGTGTATTTTTCAGAATCGAAATGGCTAATGCATCGGAGAATGTTATTGTGTCTGAAACAGTCCATGTACCGGTTGCTAATATGACACAAGTACCGACTGCTACTACGGCACGAGTGCCAATGACAACCGTTGTACCTGTCTCAGTCTCCCATCGGAAGAAACCTGAGAAGTTCAACGGGCAGAATTTCAAAAGGTGGAAACAGAAAATGATGTTCTATTTGACCACTTTGAATCTTGCAAGATTCTCGAATGAAGAAACTCCAAATCTTAAAAAAATGAGCAAGATAACCAAGTCATCGCCACTGTGGATGCTTGAAAAAATACTGATTACTTATGTAGGAATTACATAATGAACGGATTAGCCAATCCTTTGTATATATTGACAAAAAACTGCTAAAGAACTTTTGGAATCACTAGACCATAAGTATACAACTGAGGATGCCAGCGCCAAGAAATTCATTATGGGCCGCTTCATAGACTATAAAATGGTGGATTCTAAAACAATGATCAGTCAAGTTCAAGAAATACAACTGATCTTGTATGAGATTCATGCTGATGGTATGAAAAGTGAATGTTTCCAAGTTGCATTTATAATTGAAAAATTACACCAGGTTGGAAAGACTTTAAGAATTACCTAAAGCATAAGCGAAAAAATGGGCATTGAAGATCTCATTATCAGGTTTCGTATTGAAGAAGACAATAGATGATCTGAAAAGGTCGGAGTCATCAGTCATGCGGCCAAGGCAAATGTAGTGGAACATAAACAACGTCCCAACAAGCACAACAACAAGGATCCCAAGTGGGGCCTAAGGGAGGAATCTCTAAGAAGCCGAAGTTTTAAGGCAAGTGCTTCAATTGTGACAAGATGGGTCACAAGTCTACTGAATGCAGACAACCCAAGAAGAACAGGAACATAGAAGAAAACATGATTGAAGGCATTGCTGAAGATGCTTCCGATATCAACCTCTCAGCTGTGATCTCGGAGGTTAACATGATAGGTTCAAACTCCAAGGAATGGTGGATTGACACTAGAGCTACTTGACACGTGTTCTCCACTTTTAAACCATTAGAGAATGAGGAGAAGATGTTTATGGAAATTCGGCTACTTCATAAATCAAGGGCCAAGGCAAGGTGATCTTGAAGATGACTTATGGAAAGGAAACTAACTCTGAACAAGGTTGCATATGTTCCTGAAATATGCAAGAACCTTGTATTTGGTTCGTTGCTTAATAATTATGAATTTCGTCTAGTGTTTGAGTCGAACAAATTTGTTTGGTTTTGTCAAAGAGTGGAATGTATGTTGGTAGAGGATACACGAGTGGTGAATATTTAAACTCAATATAATGACCATGGTCAAGAATATCAATAAAGTTAGCTCTTCTACTTATATGCTTAAGTCTTCCAGTTTATGGTATGGTAGATTAGGACATGTTAATTATGATACTTTGCGTAGTTAATTAACTTGAACCATATACCAACATTTCAAATTGATTCCAAACACAAGTGTAATACTTGTGTTGAGGCAAAACTGACAAGATCATCTTTTAAAATTGTTGAAAGAACCAATGAACCTCTTGATCTAATTCAGACTGATATTTGTGATTTGAAAATAATACAAACAAGAGGTGGTAATAAATATTTTATTACCTTCATTGATGATGGCACAAAATACTATTATGTATATTTGCTTAAAAGCAAGGATGAAGCTATAGAGAAATTTGTTCTCTATAAAAATAAAGTTGAGAACCAACTCAACAAGAAAATTAAGGTGCTAAGAAGCGACCGAGGTGGAGAGTATAAATCGTCATTTGCTGACACTTGTGCTAAGCATGAGATTATACATGAAACTAGAGCGTCTTATTCTCCTCAGTCCAACGGTGTTGCTGAGAGGAGTAATCATACATTGAAAGAAATGATGAATGCAATGTTAATAAGTTTTGGTTTTCCACCAAACTTGTGGGAAGAAGCTATACTTTCGGCTGACTACATTTTAAATAATGTACCCAAAAAGAAAGTAGAGAAAACTGCATATAAATTATGGAAAGGAAGAAAGCCATCCTACAATTACTTGCGAATATGGGGATGTCTTGCCAAGGTGACAGTACCTCTACCTAAGAAAGTGAAAATAGGACTCAAAACGATTGATTGCATTTTTCATTGGCTATGCACTTAATAGTAGTGCTTATTAGTTCTTGGTTTACAAATTCGATATCACTGATATACCAAAGAACACGATAATGGAGTCTAGAAATGCAATTTTCTTTGAAGATGTATTTCCATGTAAGTCAAAGGAGGAACCAAGTTCCTCCAAATGAACACATGTGACTATTAGTGAAGATAGTAAAGACCAAGGTGAAGTAGTTGAGAAGGAACCTTGACGCAGTAAAAGAACAAGAACGGAAAAATCTTTTGGTCCAGATTTCTTGACTTTTATACTTGAAGGTGAACACCAAACTTCAAGGAAGCGGTGAACTCTAGTGATGGTCCTCTATGGAAAGAAGCCATCTAGAGCAAAATCATACTTGGAAACTAATGGATCTTCCACCAGGTAGGAAACCTTTAGGTTCCAAGTGGATCTTCAAGAGAAAAATGAAATATGATGGATCGTTGATAAATACAAGGCAAGACTTGTAATTAAAGGTTATAAACAAAAGGAAGGTATTGATTACTTTGATACATATTCTCCTGTGACGAGAATGAATTCCATTAGGATGGTACTTGCGATAGTAGCTCTGTGCAATCTTGAAGTACATCAAATGGATATGAAAACAACTTTTCTTAATGGAGATTTAGATAAAGAAATCTTCATGGAACAACCTAAGGGCTTTTCAGCTTCAGGACATGAAGAGAAAGTGTGTAAACTTGTGAAGTCATTATATGGCTTGAAACAAGCTCCAAAGCAGTGACATGGAAAATTTAACAATGTCATGATGACAAATGGCTTCAAGATCAATGAATGTGATAAATGTGTATATGTCAAAGATACAGAAAATTGATATGTCATATTATGTTTGTATGTAGATAACATACTTATTATTGGAAGCAATGATAAGATGACTAAATCTGTTAAAAACATGTTGAACTCGAGATTTGACATGAAAGACATGGGACTAGCTGATGTTATATTGGGAATTAAAATCACAAGAACATCAGACGAGCTTATTTTAAGCCAGTCATGTTATATAGACAATATTCTTGAAAAGTTTGATAAAGATAATTCTGGAATTGCCAGAACTCCAATCGATCTAACTATACACTTATCCAAGAATAAAGGAGAAAGTATTTCTTAAGTAGAATACTCTAGAATTATAGGCAGTCTAATGTACTTGATGAGTTGTACTAGACAAGACCTAGCCTATGCAGTTAGCAAACTAAGTAGATATATGAGTAATTCTGGAAACGAGCATTGGCAAGCGATTACAAGAGTACTGAAGTACTTACGTTTTACTCCTAACTATGGATTGCATTATACAAGATATCCGGATGTACTTGAAGGATACAGTGATGAAAACTGTATATCTAGTGATAATTCAAAATCCACTAGTGGCTATGTGTTTACAGTAGGTGGTGCAGTCGTTTCTTGAAAATCCTCAAAATAAACAGTAATCGATAAATCCATGATGGAATCTGAATTCATCGCATTGGACAAATGTGGGGAAGAGGCTGAATGGTTACGCCACTTTTTGAGGATATTCCAAGGTGGACAAGGCATGTGCTCCCAATCTGCATACATTCAAATAGCCAATCTGCAATTTGTAGAGCACAGAGCAATATGTATAATGGTAAATCTAGACATATTTGTTGAAGACATAATACCATTAGACAACTAGTCTCTACTAGGTTTATCTCTGTGGACTATGTAAAGTCAAATGATAACATTGCGGATCCGCTAACCAAAGGGTTAAATAGAGAGCTAGTTGATAAATCATCAAAAGGAGTGAGACTAAAGCCCAAGAAGAATAAGTCGATACAATGGACATCCAACATAGCTGACTGGAGATCCCAAGATCTAGGTTCAAAGGGACAACTAAATTGTAAAGACCAAGTTGGATCACTGTGGAATTTTTCCATGTCCATTCCCATGATGAAACAGTAATGCCCGTAAGGTAACAGGTTAAGCTAGGCTTTTAATGATTCTTATGCGTCGGATATCCTAGCAGAGTAATGTGGGTTACTCTTAACTAAGAAATCACCTATGTAAGAGGGAAGAAGGGCCGCTTCCAAGGGAATAATATAGGGCAATATTCCAATCAAACTCTTACCGAACCAGGTGTATGTTCATGGCCAAAATGAACATAACAGTGAGAACTGAAATGCATTAGGAAGATTCTTGTGTGAGATATGTCATCATTTACACATATGGCAGAACAGTTCAAGGACATCGGTGTCTACTGTTTACTTAGTAAAGTAAACATATTTTCATAAGGGAATGTTCAAATGGTAGCACCTACCTATCCTAAGCAGGTTTCAACTACTGAATTCTATCACAAAGTCTGTCGTGTCTGTAGTCGTCAATTTTCATTCATGTGGGGAATGTTAGAAATGAGTGTATTAACACCATTTCTGAACCAGTTTTTGACCAATTTTTTGAGTAAGATCCTCAATGAATTATTGAGAGATCTTGATTGATTTGTGTTCACGTTCGTGAGTAGATCAAAATCATATATTTATTTGCTAAAAATGGTTAAGGGGTGAACGAGAATTTGTCTCTCAAAGTGAGATGTTTTCATTTCTGATAATGGGTTGAGGGAACATAGTCCCACATCAGAAAAATCAAAGGAATTAGAAGAGGATATATAATAACCTCTTTTTAAGCATTGTAAGATAGCTAGACATGAGGCTCTTTCGCGTGCGCAGGCGGGGTGCAAATCTCGGACCATATTATATACGGCTTGTGTGCGCCCGCACGTCCTAGGGACACGAATGCTGGACCGACATAACCCCACCCCGTGCAGAGCACTTTTTGCTACAGTTTTGATTTTATTTTTTCTTTGTAAATGGCTGAAATAAATGCAGAAACGGTTTTGTCTGCCGTTTCAGTGCAGTATTAAACAATTTGTCTACCGTTACAATGTAAGCATTCAATTGATTGTTTGCAGTTACATTGAAGGCATTCAAAGGCATTGACTGCGGTCTGTCGTTACAGTGTAGGCATTCAATAGATTGTCTGCAGTTATACTGAAGATATTTATAGCCTTGTCTGCCGTTACAGTCTCTAACCCTGACCCTATAAATAGAGGCACCCCCCTCATTTTCTTCCCCTGCATAAAATCTCCTCTCTCTCTGTTCTGTTCCGTTTTGTAAGTTCATTCGGTAATTCGGTGATAGAGTTCTGACGCTACAAGTTCGAAAGCGTTACGTGGTGTCTGCGTGAACACTCTTCGTCGTTGCATCCTGGGAGACAGACGCCTCAACTAGCTCCAGCACCCGGACGAGGCGCAAAATGTTTTGAGGAGATTGTGTGCTACACAAGCCTCGACGCTCCTCTGTTTTAATAATCATCTGGTTTGTAATTTTGTAAATTCATATTCATTCAATTTTGTTTTTTTGGAAAGTTGTCTTCCTCTCCTCCTTCTCTTCTGATTTTGTGCGCCTTACTAGTAGTGGGTTTCTTTTCGAAGTATTTGTAAATAAAATCGCAACACATTTTGTAACATGAACAAATTAGATGGGGATGTGGCAGAGTACAATTTTTAATTACTAATACGAATTTTTTTTCTAATCTGTACTTAATCTCAAAAGTAATTCCCAAAAATCTCGTGTCTGCAAATTACATACCTCATTTGAGTTCCCTGCAAACTGAAATCTTGAATTGGCTGATTATTTCCATTTTCCAAAGGATTAAAAAGATGGTAGAAGGCCTTCTTTGACTCGTGAAGAAGGACAAGCATAATTTCTCCACAGTCAAGAATCGAGAGAGAATACGTACACAAAAGTTAAACTATTTTATCTTTTGCACAGCTAGCACTAAAACATGCAAAACATGCTTATCTTTCAAAGAATGAGTATGTCTGATTTAGTATAAATTGACATAATGCACCTTCTCAATATTCGCTGTAACTTCTTTGATCCCAGAAACTGATCTTTTCACTTTAGCAAACTTGTTTATTGCCTCGGTCGCCTGTGACAAAGTACTGCTGTCCTCTTTCAGATTTTCAGTTATGATCTGTATTTTTGACAAAATCATTCCAATAATCAAGTACATATATATGAAAAATAAAAATAAAAAATGATAATAAATAAATCAATAATAATAGTAATAAGGCATTGCACTCAAATCTTATTCATCCTGAAGATAATTTACAACCCAAATTCTCAGTTAATTCTAAAAGATTAGATGTACAAATACTAAGACCGTATGTGAATCGGATTTACAAATAACTACTTGATGTTGTTGGCCTCCACATCCACCAGACACAAAACTTTGGGTCTAGATTTATTTCTTTTTTTTCCCTTTTAATGCATATAGTCATTTTGAAATAGAGTTATTTCCATACTCATTTAACATTACCGGCCAAGATGTATTAATGCTTACTAATACAAGAGTCCTGGTTTTTTGGGAAGTGACAAAATTTATCCCGAAAACAAAAATAAAAAGGGTAATGCTACACCTACAACATTTACAACCTTACAATCTTATGTGGCACAATCTCATTGAAGATGTGTACAACTCATTACAACCTACTCTACAATACATTCCAATGAGATTGTGCCACCTAAGGTTGTAAAAGAAAAGGTTGTAAGAAAGGTTGTAGGTGTAGCATTACCCAAATAAAAAAGACCAACCATTGAGTCGTGGAACAATGTACCAAACCCACGAGTACCTATAATGCTATTCATTGTCAACCATACGGCTCAACTAGCATATCTAGACACAGAAAGTGAGCATCATTTAGTATTCTCTTGTCTTAGATAAGAGTAATGTGCCCAAACTACCACCTGCCTACAATAAGTAATTCAATAAATCTTTTCCCAAAAATGACATCGACGGAGTAGAACAATTATTTCAAAAAACTCTAAATGATAATGTAATATAAACCAAATCAAACAAAATAATCAATAAAGGAGAGATTTGGTATACTTTCAAATCCTATTGGGTGCCAAAAAAAATCCATCATCTCTTTAAAAATTACTAAGCTAATTAGCATGGACCTAATGTTGTTCCATAGTAGACAGACCCGAATGTTATGAAGACACATTTGTAACTACATTCTAATTAGCATCAACAAAAAGAGAGGTCCAACAAATTACAACGATGGTCATGTACTTGCAGAATGAATCTTTCACTACAGAAAAAAAAAAAAAAAGAATAAAAAATAAAACATATAGCTCTCTCTTAATTACAAATTAGATGAATCCATCCAAACAGTTTATTAAACTGTATCTATATCTATGATTTGTTAATATCTCTAATGTATTATATAGTATAGTATTATTAGGAAAAGCGTCCAAGCTACTACGGTTCCAATTGTTTGGGAGTAATTTTTTAGGGACTCGTTTTTAAAATTTGTTTGGAAGTTTTTATTTTTGAAATAAAGGATGGCATGAGAAATACCATCTGTCTCATATATAAAATCAATAAAAGTTACATCCTCATTACAACATCATTCTAGAAACTGAAAGTACAAGAGAACTCATATACAATCAGAGTCGGAGACAAAAAGAGGATCCCAAAAACAGGCATCAAACCAACGCCTTTCGAAATCCCAAAAGCCATCCCTCGACTATAGTCGACATGAACAGGACTAATCAGTTGTTGAGCTCATCCGTAGGGAACAGAGGACCCCCTCGAGCTTTCTTCCTCAAACCTGGAACGGAAAGCCAAGAAGCAGTGAGAGAAAGAATTTTATGAATCAATTGCTCGAAATTAGAAGAATGATTACGAAAGCATAAATCATTTCTATCTGACCAAATGACCCATAAAGACGCCGCAACAACACAATCCCATTCTCTCCTTCTCCCCGGACTAATCTCGCACTCTCTAAATTCTCCCCAAAGTTGGTAAACAGATAGGGGAAATCTATTGCAACCAAAACCGAAGAGAATAAGGTCCCAAATACGTCTACTGAATACGCAATCCATAAAAAGATGAAAAGTGGATTCGACAAGGTCTCCACGTCTAGGACAAGAAGCCAACAAAATTAGCTCTTTCTTAAGTAAATTCTCTCTTGTTAAAATAGCATCTTTAAGAACCAACTACATAAAGGCCTGAACCTTATGCGGTACGCTCACCCTCCATATGACTCGATTTTCTGCGCACCTCATACCCCCATCACTGAGAGACCGATACATGGATTTGACTGAGAACATTCCATTGGAAGTGAGTCGCCACCCCCTCACGTCCTGAATGTCCACGTCAATAATCGTCCTACCCTCTAAAAGTGAATGTAAAGGTATACACAGACTCTGCATATCAACATCACTAGATACGTCCAAATGGAACTGCCATGAGGAATTGACCCAATAATCAGCTACCAAGGCAAATTTATTGCGGGCGACCTCAAAGATCTCGGGAAAGAGAGATGCTAGGGTATTGGGACCAACCCACGCATCTAACCAGAATCGAGTGTAAGCTCCATTCGCCACACTGCAGGTAGCATGTGCGTGGTATAACTCTCCCAATTTATCAATCCCTTTCCACATAGGGGAGATACCTCGACGATGTTCCCCCCCCCCCCCCCCCCCCCCGAACCTGAATTGTCTACGACCTCTATATCGAGCCCAAACACCGCCCTGATCGATTGAGAATCGAGAATGAATTTTCCACCACCATTTGCAAAGCAGGGCTCGATTCATCTCGCGAAGATTAAGGATACCCAACCCTCCGAATTCTTTCCTTCTACAGACTAGGCTCCATTTAACTAATGGAAGACCCCTGCCTTCCTCTCCACTCCCCTTCCATAAAAAATCTCTATGGATCTTATCAATCTTGTTAATAACCCAGGAAGGAAACTCATAAATTGACATCCAATAGATAGGAACATTAGAGAGAACCGCATTTATGAGGGTGATTCTACCTCCAAGCGACAGGTGATTTTTCTTCCTGCCGGGGAGCCGTTTCACAATTCGCTCGATAAGGAAGTTCCAATCACCACGGATGAGCCTCCCTGGTCGCAGAGGAACTCCTAAATATTTAATGGGAAAATTCCCCACTTTACAGTCCAGGACATTAGCCAAGAGAACTGAAGTAGTCTCATCACATCTCCCTAACCCAATAAGATTGCTTTTGTCAAAATTAACTCTCAATCCACTCCAAGCCTCGTAGAATAATAAGATGCCCTTGAAGATAAGAACATCTTTAATCTCATTCCTCCCAAAAAGGAGCGTATCGTCCGCGTATTGCATTATAGGAATGCTGCGAGACTCATCCAAACATCCAATACTGCGAAGAAGTTGCTGATTGGTGCAATGTAAAATCATTTCTGCCAAAACGTCAGCGACCAGTGTAAATAGTAAGGGAGATAACGGGTCACCCTGTCTAAGACCTATTTTACACAAGATGATATTACTAGGCTCCCCATTAATCAACACAACCGATTTACTGCCCCTAAGGCACAAGTTGATCCACCCTGTCCATCTAGGTCCGAATCCTCTAGAATGAAGTGCCTCTAGAACGTAGTCCCATTCCACCATGTCGTATGCCTTTTCGAAATCAAGCTTAAGCATAAAGCCTTCCTATCTATCCCTATCACACTGATAGATGGTCTCATGGGCTGACACGATACTATCTAAGATATCTCTCCCGGGGATGAAACCACTTTGGGCCGGGTGAATGATGGAATTCATCCAGGGGTTTAGTCTATTAGCCAAGACTTTAGTAATGATTTTGAAGGAAGAGTTCAAAAGGCTGATAGGCCTGAGATTTCCAATCTCTTTGACCACCTCAGACTTTGGGATAAGAACAATTGTCGCGTAGTTGAGACGATCGATCTGAACCTGCTCCTCGAACATTTGTTCGAAAATCCGAAACAAATCCACTTTAATAACATCCCAGAAAGCCGAGAAGAAAAGATGGGAAACCCGTCAGGACCCGGAGCTTTATCCTGACCAAGCTCTTTGATGGCACCCAAAATTTCACTAAATAAAAAAGGAGATTCAAGGGCTTCTAATCCCTGAACATTCGGACGCGACCAGAAGGTGTCATCCAAAGAGCAAAACTGCCCTCTCGAGACTCCTAACATCTTTCTGAAATGGTTCTCTATGTGGTTTCGTACCATCGATTCATCCGAAACCCACGTATCTCCCATCTGAAGACTAGAAATGAAATTGGATCTCCTCCTCCCATTAGCAACACGATGGAAATATGCTGTGTTAGCGTCTCCCTCTAGGAGCCAATTAACCCGCGACCTTTGTCGCCAATGATCATCTTCAGCCTGAAAGATAATATCCAGTTCAGCTCTAGCCTTATGGAGTTCGACTATTTCATCTCTACTAAGGTCTCTGTCTTCTTCAAAAATCTCCAACGTGTGAATGCGATCCACACACCATTCCTTATTTGCTCTGACACGTCTCCTCTCTTCCCCTGCCCAATGTTTCAAGACTCGCCTAAGTCTACGGATCTTAGCATTCCAAATTGAAATAGCATCCCCTTGATCACCATGGGTGTATCCCAAGAAGAGGTCACAAGTGGACGAAGGGAGGCATCCCTAAGCCAAGCCGTTTCAAAACGAAAAGGTCTGATCCTACTACTATCCATCCTAGTAGGTGACAAGATCAAAGGCACGTGATCAGAAGTATCCCGAAGGGCTGAACGAACAGCAGCCAGAGGAAAATGAGCTTCCTAATCCTCTAAAACAAAAATACGATCTAATTTAGCCAGAATGGGCTTATCTTGCATATTAGACCATGTGAATTTTCGATCAGAGAACTGGATTTCCCGAATCTCTAAAAAGTCTATAACTTTGTTAAAGTTAGATCTGTCAGCCCCACTACCCCCCTACCGAGGTGTTCATCGGAGAATCGTGTAATATTGAAGTCCCCCCGAATAATCCAAGCATCTCCCCACTTCAAATGAATCTCGATAAGCTCATCCCAGAATTTAACCCTCTCTCCTGCCTCATTTGGACCGTAGATCATAGAGAAGACTTGACAAAAATCATCCCCTTTGGATCTAAGTCTCACTGAGACAGAAAAATCTCCAATGAAGACGTCAATGCACTGGAAAAGCTGTGAATCGAAACCTACGCTGATCCCCCCAGACTGACCCTCCGAAGGTTTGGAGGACCAAACCCAGTCCCCTTTGGGGGCCAAATAATTGAGCAAACCAGACGTCGGATTAGTCAACTTAGTCTCACATAGTCCTATAATGGACAGTCGATGATAGGACAATGTATTCCTCACTTTCCTACGTTTCTTAATACAATTCAACCCTCTAACGTTCCAGAAGGCGTACACCATTGGAAAACAAATGGAGAGGTCTCTAAGATACATAGTCTATCACAGACTATTGGGTCGCTTGACCCACTCTCGAAAATTCTTCGCACAATCTACCTGCGACACTCCCTCACAACTCAACTCGATTCGACACACCTTGGCTAGGTTAAATAACAATGAATCAGGAATAAAATCTATAATAGCAGAATTAAAAATAGGCTCACCTGCCAAAGCTGAGACTGGGACTTTGTTTTTTGCAGCAGAAGCAATGAGATCATCCTTGGAAATTGGCCGATCCCCGTGCTTTTCCCTTTGCCTGGAGCTGCGCCTGAGATCGTCCATAACCAAGTCCTTCCCTTTACCTTTATCCCTGACATCAAAACTCGACTGAGGAGAGTCCTCAACTCTAATCTCCCTCCCAATATTCCAAACGTTAGCTGCCATCATAAGGGGAGAATCCTCATCGATGTTCTTCAACGTGTCAATTAGATCATCATCATTAGGGGAATCATATTTAGCTCCCTCCAAAACTCTATCTGATACTCGACTAGAGTGCACATCCTCAACTACCTCTGCTCTCTCAAAATTTCTTTTTCTAGAGCCAGATGGTAGCAGATCTCCAAGATTAGCCTCTCTAATCGTATCTGATAAAGAAGACTTATAAGATCCTTCTCTGTGGTGTAAGATGTGCTTCCGCTTAACTAATATCCCTGAACAATCCAAATTCATCTCTAACTCTCTCGGATTGCCAATATTATCAAAGTTGTGCTGTTGAATTGGCTTGGGAGGACCATGAGAATAGGCTCTAAGAAGACTACCCCAAGAATCCAATTGGTCTCTAGATAAAGAGCTCACATCTCCTTTTAAAAATTCTAAAAAAGCAGTATGCATAGAGGTTTTTAAAGCCTCAGAAATCTGACAAGCTGTCCCCTCCACCTGCTCTCTTTCCGAACTTGACGCAGACCCCTTGACTGGCGCCTTATTCAAATCTTTCGTTGAGGCAGCGCTTGCACGAAGCGGCGCTGCGACCAAGGACTGCATCGAACTAGCTCTAGCATGAAGCGGCGCAGCTACCACACCCCTAGTCGCCTCAACTAAGTTGTCATTGTGCAGAATCGGTACAGTGGGCCCCAAGCACAGTAACTTGGGCTTTTGAAAACGTCCTCCTATCTCATCAGCCATACTCTCTTTTCCTTTACCCACCACCTCAGCAGAAAGGACAGAGGCATTAATGTCCCGTACCTTGGTGACGCCTTCAGTCGACAGTGGTTCTTCTTCCTCCTCCAAGTTTCTGACACCGACCCCGAAGCTCGCCAAACTCTCTCCGACTACCGCTGACTTCTTACTGTATTTCTCCTTCTCTATCTTCTCTTCAGCCAATCTCCTAGGAACGAATCTCTTCGTCTCTCCTACGATCTCAACTCTGTAGGAGAACCCTTTGTAGCTAGTGAAAATGGAAGAAGGCAAACTCGCTCCCTGCAGCGTGCTAACTCGAACTCGAGCAATATCGAATTTGTTGAAGAATTTGGTTGCCTGATCCACCTCCTCGACCCACCCAAATGGCTGCAGAAGCGCTTGAAAACCCTCTCGATTCCAACACTCAGACGGCAGATTGGATATTAAGACCCATCGCGATCCAAGCTTCTCCCTTTTAAACACTCCGAAATCCAAGCTCCAATGCGAAAAGACAATGGTGAAGCCCTCGCCGGAGAATGATTTTTTGCTCAACACCATCTGAACTCTGGCTTCAGTCGAGCAGGGTATGATGAAGGCATCATCTCTAAATCGTTTGATGGTCCAGTCCCAGTCATAGGTCTTAGGCCACCTAGACAAGAACTCGCGCTTGATAGTTCCTTCATTAGGGTGGCCGAAAGCAATCGTCGCAACAACGCTAAATCGAAGACGATTCCCAATCTCCTCCATTTCCGCCGTTGGAGTAATGACCACTCTCGCAACTTTCGCAATCCCCGGCGCAGGATACTCAACCTCCCGAAGCTTGAAATCTGGCACCGCAGTAACCTTCTCATAGCGGGTGCTAGGCATGAGTTCGACCTCAGGCTTGGAAGCGTTGAATATAGCTTTAGCCGAACCCGTTCCACTTCCCATAGAAGCATCATCGTCGCTGAGTGAATTCCGACGAGTACAATTGGTCGAAACATGACCCCTTCTCTTGCAATGAAAGCATTTCGTAGCTTCTTTGCACTCTATCTTCCAATGGCCCGATTTACCACAATTGTAACATAGAGGTTCGAGCTCACCGTTCTCCAAACGTCGGAAACCGTTCGGAGCTGAGAGAGAGTCCCTCTTAGGAAGTTTGGGGCTAATGACTCTAGTTTGGGTTTTCCACCCATCGTTCTCTACGAACACCAGTTTGCCCCTAGCTTTGGGCTTCTTTGAGGACGAAGGGCCAATCAGCTAGGAATGAGGGACGCCTTTGGCAACATCATCGACAGCTAAACTTGCCTGAACTCCTTCTTCGGATCCCAACGAAGGAGGATGACGGGTATTGTCGCTAGACAAAGTGATGGTTCGCCGCTCACGACTCTCAGAGTCTATACTGGCGTGAACCTTGAAGGAACGATCTCTAGGGAGAACTTTGGATGATGCTGGCGCCACCTTGGAACCTTTGCTGTGAAAACGCAAGGGACCGAGAGGGCGCTGAGGATGCTGGGCAGCTGTGGGAGCCTTTTGAGCTCTCCCCAAGGCACTCCGAGGAGATCTCATCGAAAACAAACGGAAACAGGAGAAAAAGGAAGGGACTGGCAATACTGACTTTAGTTGACCCTACTTTTGGTGGTTTTTATATTTGTTAAATTTGTTTGGAAGTTACTATCATTTTTTTGCCTTTTATATTTTTAAACACTACGATTTAATTTTTTAAAAGCACATTCTCATATGTTATACATTCTGTCTTACATGGGATGCCATATTTTTTTATGAATGAAGGATATTTTATGCGAAATTGCTACTTTATCCGGACATCCTTTTCAGTGCTTGATATCTAATAAAAACTTGTTGCAACTATCTTTTGCTGAAATGGCTATGTATTGTCAAGTTAACGAATATTTGTAATAGATCCAATTAATTGAACCATCTGGGTGTTGTGATTTGTAAGAGAGCAGATCTGAAGGTGGGGAAGAAACACACCACACCAGAAAGATGCGCATACCTATTTCTACGTAAATAAGAAAAGTACAGAAAATGCAATTGAACATGTTAATTAATAAAGAAATTTGTAAACCTTGTACTTATATTTAGGTCTTGAAAAATATATAATTTACTGTAATCGCCTTTTCTACTTTGATATCATAGTTTATTATAAAATATCCTCCATCTCAAAAGATCTAAGAAATGCAATGAAGAATAATTAATTTATCAGAATTCTAAGTAGAGTGAAGAAAAATCATAATTGATAGACCTTAATCCAATAAAATATGCCATTGAAAAAGCATTCTGATAGATTAAACAAATAGTGAAACGTATATGACTTATGTCAAATTCTTCAGTTTAGTTACAGATTAAAGAATATCATGATCAGACCTGAACTAGAAATTATTGCAACAATCTATCACAAACCCATCTCAGTCTCTCAAGAATTTATCCACTTGAAGTCACAAAGAATATCTAAATTGACGAAATTTGAGAATTTTAAAACAACTCAAATGACATTATTTTTTTAAACTTTCCTATTAAATACAAATGCAACTTTGGGCACCAGAAAATTAGAGTTATTCTGCAAATTGATTTTAAGAAACATTGAAAGTTCTACAAGCATAACAAAACTCCAAGTTTGTTCCCAGGTGCATGGGAGTGTGTTGACTCTTAGTTTGGTGTGCACAAAACGTGCTCACTCATACTAATAAGTTTGAATTTAGTGTGTCAGATTTTCAGGATCAAATAACATCAAAAAGAGATCCAAGAGAGATTCACAAATATACAAACAAGAAAAGTAATAAAGAAAGATTGCATATACAAGCAAAAGAGGAAGATGTTCAAAAAGAGTTCGCAATTAATTGACCTCCAAGCAATCTATCAAAACTGGATTTTTAGTAATATTTTTGTGAGATTTTTATTGTAAATGATTGATTAAAGATTGATTAGTTTATGGTAAGAAAACAAAGTGAATTCAATTTATACAGTCAAGACCAGTCGACCGTACATAATGTCGGTTGACCGCGTCACAGTCGACCGCAACCTGAGTTGCTTAAGATAGCGGTCGACCTTTCATCTCTCTACTTACGTCAGAGAGCTGAACGGTCGACCGCACATTTTTGATGGTCGACCGTAACCTGAGCTGTATACTATTTTGGAATGTATCGTTTCAATTTTTAATCGGTACACTTCCTCTTCAATTTAATTGAACGAATCCACTGTGTCTTCTTCACCTAATAACTTCTGAGAAAATTTTTGAACCAATCTTTCATTTAATCAATCCGAGTGTGAGCGTTTATTTGGTTGTATTCTTCAGTCAAGATCATTAACGATCTTGAGTTTTCTTTTTATTTCTTTTCCACTTCGATGAGATTGACGGGAGTTGAATTAGAAGTCCTATGGGTGTAATAGGTCTCTCGGCCTGAATCCGAGAATTACTGTACAAGGGTTTTGAGTATAGTGGAACGCTTGTGGCGGAGAATTGCTACAAGTAGGTGGTGTGGACGTAGACCTGGGAGTCGAACCACGTTATATCGCTGCGTCATCTGTGTTTGCTTTTCTTATCACTCTTACATTTTCTTTACTTTATTTTATTGTTTTAATTCCACACTATCACCCTGTTCACCCCCATTAGGGTGATTAACAGTGGTATCAGAGCGAGGTACTTATAAAAACCTTAAAAACTTAAGCAAAAGGTCCAATGGCCGAAATTCTTCCTCCCCAAAACTTGTACTCATCGGAGCCTTTCGTCTCCAATGGGACAAGTCTAACGATCACCATATTTTGATGAAAAATTTTATGACGTCTGGAAAGTTCGTATGTCTCATTTTTTACAGAAACTCGGAGAAGAGTTATGGAATGTATGTATCAACAAAATAAAAATCCCAGTTAGCGATGGAAAAACGGAATTAACAAAGGCGGAGATATCCCTCAAGACAGCAAATTCCAAAGCCATGACGACTCTTTATGCAGGGTTGAATAATGAAGTGCTAGTGCGATGCGGGTGTAACTATAAAACAGCCTACGAGATATGGAACAACATGCTGAGGTGGCATGAAGGAACCACTTCCGAGGTAAAAAGCTAAAGTGAATTTGTGTTTCTATAAGTTTGATGTGTTTTCGCATGTTGCCAGGAGAAAATGTGGATCAAATGCTCACCCGCTTTGATATCATTGCCTACAAATTTGAGAGCTTGGGTAAAGGCCTTGATGATGACCGAAAGGTCGGAAAGCTCATAAGCTGTTTCACGCCAGAGTGGGACGTTAAGGCCGCGACAATGAAAGAGACTCTCTAAGAGAAGGGATTCGATTACTATACATTTCAAGGAAAGCTAAAGACATACGAGATGAAAATGTTGGAGACAAAAAGATACAGGCAAAATATCGGGATGGAATCAAAGACTGAAGAGAAAACCATTGCACTAAAGGCAGAAAATGTCCGACCATCAAAAGTTGATTCAAATCATGAGGAGTCAGACGAGGACATTGCTCTATTAACAAGACAATTTCGTAAGTACCTTAAACACAAAAATATGAAAGGTATCAAGAAGAAAGGGAAAAGGAGGAGGATGTGTGCTACAAGTGCAAGAAGTCCGAACACATCTGTGCAAACTGTCCTATTCAACAAGACAGAAACAGGGACCACTATCGTTCAAATCCAAGTCAGAAAAAGAAGGTGCTAAAAGCAACTTGGCTAGAATCGGATTCAAGTGAGGAAGAGCAAGGTTACGACAACGTCGGCTTCATGGCTCTTGGGAGTGGTGAGGTGCAATCACCTTCTCAAGAAAAGGTAATCGAAAAACCAACTTATGATGAACTTGTAGATATGTGTAATGATTTGAAAGACTATGCTAAGAAACTAAGTCGTGAACTTAGGCAATATAAACAAAATTTTATTGAAATACATGATACTTGCAAAAAAAAATTACAAACTGAAAAATAAGAATACCTTAATTTTGGAAAAACTTGAGTCATGTCGAAAAGATCATGATGTTTTGCTAGAAGAAAATAAGATTTTAAAACAACAAATTTGTGAATCGCTAGCAAAACATGATGATCACTTAAGATAGATTCAGGAAAAATTTGTTTATATTGCCAAGCTCACAAATGATTTAGATGAATGTAAAAGAAAATTTGATGAAGTAGTAGAAGGATGTAATGAAGCCCTTAAACAAAATAGGATTCTTGATGCCACACTCGATACTCTTCGTTGGAACACAAAAGATGATGAGATAACTAGAAAAAGACTGTATAAAAAGGTAATTGAGCTTGAAAAAATTATTGAAAAGCATGAAGGGCCCAGTTACTTTATTACAAAAGATTCAAGATCCTATCATGATAATCGAGGGCTTGGTTACGAAGAGCCAGTACCTCATCAAAAACTATCATGTCATACACACTTGTATAAAAGTCAACACAATCACAAAACAAATATAAATCATACAAGTGTGCATGACCCAAGGCATAGTCAAATCACATGTCAATTTTGCTGTAGACTTGGGCATATTGCTTATAACTGTTCACTAAAAAGGAATACTAATCTTGTATGGATGAGAAAGGATACAAATGCAGGTTCAAAACAAACTTGGGCACGCAAAATTATACCTACTAATCTTGATGTAGGTACCTCAAAGCATCAAGACTAAAAATCGGTGGTACCTTGATAGTGGATGCTCAAATCACATGACTGGTGACAGCTGATATTTTTTATCACTATCAAGGGAAAAGGAGAAGGATATCATCTTTGGAGATAATAGCACTGTTCAAACCATTGCTAAAGGTAAAATTAAGTTTGGTTCCTCATGCTCCATTGAGGATGTTCTATTGGTAAAAGGTCTAAAGCATAACTTAATTAGTGTTAGCCAACAATGTGATAAAGGGTACACTGTTACTTTTGATAAAATACATGTATTGTACTAGATAACAATAAATTCTGTTTACTTCTTGCTAACATATGCAACAATGTATATGTTATAAATTCAAATGAATAAGCACAGGAAAGTGTGAGATGGTTTGTCGCACGAAATGAGGATGGATGGCTATGGCATCGAAGGCTTGGTCACACGGCCATGGACAATCTCAACAAACTTGTAAGTAAGGAGCTTATGAGAGGAATTACCAAAATCAAATTCGAAAAAGACAAACCGTGTGAGTCATACCATTTTGGTAAGCAAACTAAAAGTTCACACAAATCAAAGAAAATGGTATCAACTTCTAGACCCCTTGAACTCTTACACATGGATCTTTTTGGTCCATCACGAGCACGTAGTAATGGTGGTGCACGATATGCTTTTGTAATTGTTGATGATTATAGTAGATTTACTTGGGTTGCCTTTTTGCTACAAAAAGATGACACAGTATATGTATTTCAAAAATTCTATCGTAGAGTGGAAAATGAGAAAAGCCTCACCATTGTTACTATTCGTAGTGATCATGGTAGAGAATTTCAAAACAAACTCTTCACATCATTTTGTGACAAAAAGGGAATAAAACATGAGTTCGCATGTCCTCACACTCCCCAACAAAATGGGGTTGTTCAAAGGAAGGTTCGTTCTCTTCAAGAAATGGCTCATACTATGCTTAGTGAAAAAGATTTACATAAATTATTTTGGGCAGAGGCTGTCAATACAGCATGCTATACCATAAACCAAGTAATTATTAGAAAATATCTTAAGAAAACTCCTTTTGAACAATATTATGACAAACTTCCCAACCTAAGCTACTTTCGTGTCTTCAGATGCAGAGTATTCATTTTAAATACCCTTGATAACTTGGAAAAGTTTGATCGTAAAAGTGATAAAGGTGTTTTCCTAGGAGTGAGTGCTAGTTGGGAAAGAAAGAAAGGCAAATTGTGAGTAAAAAATTAAGAGAGTTGTGAGTCAAAAGAGTGAGTGCTAGTTGTGTGTGTTCCTCATCCAAGGAGTGGTCGGCATACCTCAAGGAGCAAGGAGAGAAGGGTCGGGTTCCATACAAGCTAGGAGGAGAAGTCAATTGGTGGCTCGATCTAGGAGGAGAAGGCTTTGCTTGTTCATTCTAGGAGATCCTTTAGGAGTTCTTGTGGTTTTTCTATCCATTAGAGGTGGGCAATTTTCTCCAACTTCTAACTAGTTACCATGCTAGGTTTAAGTGTGTAATCATGTTAAAATAAACAAGAAAAGGAAATATTACTTTATGTTAGTACCAGTTTAAGGAGAAAAGGAACCCATGTGAAATTGTATGAAATAAGTAGTAAATTGTTTGAATGATGTGAATAGAAATATTGTGGTGATGATTTGATAATATGCTCGTTTGCTAATTAAGAAATTGTGAATCTTTATGTTGAATTATTCATGAATGTGGAAAAATGCAATGTAAATAAATGTGTGGTTTATATGATGTGAACTATGAGAAAATCTCCTTGTTATGAAAGTAGATTGATTAACAAATCATAAATGCTTATTGTTATTAAGATTGATATACAAAAATCCCCAAACTTTACATGTTGTTTTGTTAGAAATGAACATTTTTGTAGTTAGGGCTAAGTTAAGAAAAGGATTGGATTTTATTGATAAAAGAAGAAAAGGAGGAAATTATTAGTTTAATAAAGAGTAACCCATTTGAGAATTGCCAATTTAGAATTTTCTCTTTGAAAAGAGACAAATTAAGAGGACATAAAGTTTTGTGACCATTTTCGTACAAATAAAAGAATAGTTTTTTATATGAAAAATGAGAGTTAAATGGTTTTAAAAATTTTGAGTTATTGTATAAAGTCCAAATTTTGGATTCTAATCGCAGAACAGTCGGCCGACTATGCCTTAACAGTCGACTGTCCTGACTATTTAATTTTTGAGTTTTTAAATCCTCGCAGAATAGTTGACCGACTATGCCTTAACAGTCGGCTGTCCTGACTATTTAATTTTCAAGTTTTTAATCATCGCAGAAAAGTCGACCGACTTTGTTTTAACAGTCGACTGCCCTGAAGTTTAAATGATATCCAGATTTCATGAGATAATTTTCTATTACCCTTGGCCTAGTATAAATGAGAATTTGAGACTATTTATGCAAGAAAGAACTTACTATAAATTGTTAGTTTAAATTGTCTTTGGATAAAGAAAAATGTATTGATTAAAAGAGATTTAAAAAGAGATTTGATAATGGAAAAATTGAAAGTATGAATGTTAGATTTAGTATTGATAAAAAGAGAATAAGAGAATTATGTGGAAAGAATGAAGAATGAATGTGACAAGTTAGAAAATGAATTTATTTGTCTTATGCATGAAATTGTACATGAAAGTGAAATCAAATATCATGATGAATTATGAAAAGTCTTATAAATATGAATACACAAATGTTATGAACATGAAATGGAATTGAAAGATAGAGGGTAGCTAAGCCTTATACCGGCATTGAAAGATATTTTTTAGATGAGATATTGAAAAGAAAAGACCAGGTTTGGTCATATTGTTGATTGTTGTTTAAAACCGGTATAGAGGAAAGAGCTAACTCTAGGGGTTGATTTTATTCATGATTCAAATAATTAAGGACTAGACAAATAGTGGTGATGTGACCAAAGTGAGAGAAAAACACGAGTATGAGGGCCATCAGATTGGCAGTGTGAGAGTGATTCATAAATTGCCTGCTTGATGCGTCATGACATGGCGTGAGCACTACTCCCGGTGGCGACGCTTGTGGGGTGTTTGGTGACTACAGGTGGTGCCATCGTTCCACGACGGAGGCTAAATTGTCCATAGATTGCCTGCATGATGCATCATGTCAGTGCATGGGATTCCCCTCCAGATTGTCTGGACATGGGCTCGTAATTCATAGAACATCTAGGATACTTACCGTAGTTACTGTAGTGGTTTAAGTCATGGCGAGGGACTGAACCCTACAAGATGAAGTACGATTAAGGGCTTGCCCTCGGACCTATGTAGTATGGAAAGCATAGAATCCGAACAAGTGCGTATTAGTGTCATATAATATAAACAACTGCATTAAGGACTAAGTGCACAACACAACACGATATCTATAGGATAGTCCCCGTAGTTTTGTTTGTCAAAAGTGTGTGCTTTCTAAGTAGGAGAAAATTGATATATTATATCCTTGCGTCAGTTGAATAAACTGACGAGCCCACAGTTTCTATGCTGGATAAAGAGATTGACAGGATTAAAGTATGCATGCTACTTAAAGAATGTTTCAAGTGTTGTACATTTTATTCATGTAATTATTGTAAATTGCTTCCGCTGTTTAAATGTAATTTAAGATGTAACTCTGATGTAATAAAAGTTTTAATTCCTTGTAAAATTGTACGAAGAGAAGTGAAAAGATCCTGTGAACTTCGAATTCAGTCTATTTTGGAATTCGGGGTGTTACACGTATTTTACTTGCTTTTGCTGCATATATGGATTTTACTCTTTTTCAAATGGATGTTAAAAGTGCATTTTTAAATGGATTTATTTCGAAAGAAGTTTATGTGGCACAACCACCGGGATTCACTAATCCCACACACCCAAACCATATTTTCGGCTTGATAAAGCTTTTTATGGTTTGAAGTAAGCCCCTCGTGCTTGGTATGAATGGCTGAGTTCGTTTCTTCTTCACATAGGCTTTTATAAAGAAAAAGTAGACACTACACTATTTATAAAGCATGCTTTTAAAGATATTTTAATTGTTCAAATTTATGTTGATGATATTATATTTGGATCCACTAATGAAAATATTTGCAAGGAGTTTTCAAAGCAAATGCAGGATGAGTTCGAAATGAGTATGATGTGAGAACTAACGTATTTCCTTGGACTTCAAATACCACAAAGAACGGATGGCATATTTATAAACCAATCCAAGTATGCAAAAGAACTTGTCAAGAAGTTCGGACTTGAAAACGCTAATACTTACAAAACTCTGATGGCCGCTACCACTAAGCTATCCAAAGACGAATCTGGTAACAATATTGATATTTCTACTTACAGAGGTATGATCGGTAGTTTATTTTATATTACTGCATCTCGTCCTGATATTATATTTAGTGTCTGTTTATGTGCATGTTTCAATCGTGTCCCAAAGAATCACATTTGGTTGCCATTAAGCGTATCATTCGATATCTCAAAGGCACACCAAATACTGGTATTTGGTACTCGAAAAATAAAATTTTTTCTCCTGTAGGATACTCTGATGCAGATTATGCCGAGAGCTTGACAGATAGAAGGAGCACTAGTGGTATATCCAAGAAGAAAAATTCTGTTACTCTCTCTACTGTCGAAGCTGAGTATATTGCAGCAGGATCTTGTTATGCGCAGGTATTATGGATGATACATACTCTCAAGGATTATAAGGTATTCTCTGATCATATTCCAATAAAATGTGACAACACTAGCACCGTTCATATGAACGAAAAATTCTGACCAACACTGTCGCACGAATTACATTGATATTACGTATCATTTCATTAAAGATCACTTTCAAAAGGGGGATATTTTACTTGAGTATATTTCCACTGAGTCGCAACTTGCTGATATTTTTGCAAAACCTTTAGATGAAAAATGTTTTTACTTCTTGTGAGGAGCATTAAATATTATTGATTTTTCCGCCTAAAAACTTTTTGTGTGGGTCGGTCGACTATGCGATTGACCGGCTCAGTCTCTGTTTTTGATTATTTTTCGTCTCGATTAATATTTGCTTATTACGGTCGACCGTACAGTCGACCAGTTCGCCCTCTGTGGGTTCTGTTGGTTTTGCGGTCGACCATGTAACACCCTAGTTTTCATTTATGAGATTTTGTGATTTTTACGTGTTGTGCACGTATGATTTCATTTGTATAATTTCTCGTATAAAATATTTTTATATAGTAATTGTTCCCGTTATTTTTCCAAAATTATTCTCTTTAAAATCCTAATTTTAAATCTAGGCCTAATTGTCCTTTTAAGCCCACTATATTTATTACTTATTTAATTATTTTGAGCTCATGGTTAGTTTGGCCCATTAGTGAGCCTATTTGCTTTAATTCTCTTTTGAAATGGTCTAACTTGTAGTGTAGACTCATTTCACGGACAATTAAATTTGTCACATGAATGAATTTGTAAATGGAGGACACTAGGTGGCACGTGCATGCAATGGAAGTGTGCATTGCACACCTTCTCATCTTAGGCTGGATTGTGATGGAGGGAGTGGGAGAGATGGAAGTGGTGGAGAGATAGTTGTTCATCATGGGTAGTTTATATAACCCCCTAGTACATCTAGGCCCTTAATCTCTAACCATTGGATCTAATCTTAGCCCTTCCATTCATCCTAAAAATTTGTATAAATACCCCCTTCATTAGTTCTCATTGCACCTAAAAGAAAGAATTGAAAGAGAGAAAAAATTCAAATTGTAAGACAAAAGATTAAGGAGTTTTGTGAGTTGAAAAGAGAGTGTTTTGTGTGAGTGCTTCAACTAGGAGAGGGGGCCGGATTTTTTGCTCTAGGGGAGGCTCGGGTTCAAGCTTGCAACAAGGAGAGTGCACAACTTGTTGGTTAATCTAGGAGGAGAAGGCTTTGTTCATTCGTTATGGGAGATTTCTCTAGGAGTTCTTTGGTTTTTCTCTCCGTTTTAAGGTGGGTATTTTGATAGAATTATTAATGAAAACTTAAGTGAGATTGGCCCCATGTTTGCATATGTAGAGATGAATTTGTAATTTAGAAGATGTTTATTGAAATGATTGCTAGTTGATAAATTATGAATTAAAATGCTAGAAGATATCATGTTTTGCCATACTAGATATTTAAGAACCATATTGTGTGAAGAAAATCTATACATTTGAGACAAAGTTGAATGTATCATGTGAAAGTGATTGTTTAAATTAAGATAAATCTATTGTAGTAAGAGGAGAATTTGTGTTTTAAAAATATTGTAGATTGTTAATAATTGGGTGAATAAAGAAATGAAGTAGCTTTGTAGAAATCAAGATTTGTAAGTCGAGTACAAATGTGATTTGTTCTCAATGTCGAAATTATGGACATAGAACATAAAATAAGATAAAAAAATGTAAGTTTTATATGCAAATAATGATTTCAAAAATACTGGTTTACTGTATTTGCATATGTTTCAAAATCTGGAAAGTGATGATTCAAAAGGAAAAGAAAAAGAACTAAAAAACGTCTTGGAAATTTTGATAACAAGTAATGAGTAGAGAATCGGATCAAAACAATTCCAACTCTCCTTGTAACAATATGGTCTCTTAGACCAATTGGTTAAGTGTGCTGGGCACTACTGTAGCGTTGAGGCGACCAAGTGGTTTCGTGTTCGAAACCCATGCTCTACTTTTATTTCTAAATTTTTTTGAATAAACCTAGAACCCGAAAACCCAAATACTTATTTATTATTTCCCTACACTTACTGTGGTTGCACCCTAGCCCAGTTGGCTTGCGGTTGTGGTTGGCTTCTCTCAGGTCGCGGGTTCGAAACCTGAGCTCGACAGTTTTGAAATATTTGATTTTTTTTTTTAGTTTTAAATTAAATTCTTGGCTTTAAAAATCCAAAAACAATTACTAAAATTATTCTTAAAATATGTAGATCCTATGAAAATTATTTGTGTACCTTTTGACTAAATAAAAGTGAGTTAGAAGTGAAAATTGTGTAGAATCCTATGGAAATTTAATTTTGGAAAATTATAAAAGTGATTTATTTTATGAGAAAAATTATGTTAAGTGATAAAGGAGAAGTTTTTAATAAAAGAGAATTTAAACGTGTCATCTATGGACTCTCATTGTTAAATTGGGTATTATTTAAGAATGGAAATACGACTTGTGGCCTTTTGAGTTAAATAATTGAAATGAACAGTAGTACGAGAATTAAACGAACTTATAGAGATTAACTTGGGTTATGAAATGCATGAATTACGATTGAACTATATGTATGAGATTTGATTCATAGAAAAGAATGGAAACCCTATTAATTGAGAATTGTGAAAAAGGACTTATGAGTATAAAGACTCAATTTTGTGATTGTGAATTGAAATTGAGAAGTAGAGTGTAGTTAAGCCTCATACCGGCATTGAAAAGAAATATGTTGAAATGAAATTTTGAAATAAAAAGACCAAGATTTGGTTAAGGTTGTGTTAATTACTTTACCCTGCATAAAAACTGTAGGCGCGTCACTTGCTTACAACCGACGAAATATTATACACGGCTATACTCTCTATGCCGAAACAGTATAATGATTCTCAAATGCTTAAACAAACCACAAGCTTCAATCACAAACAGAACATGGCCCTAGGTTTGGAGTCTTGGAACTCTTTGGCCTCTCGGTTCGAAATGGTAAAGGTCTGGACTTGGAAACTGAACTAGCGAGGGTCGATCAGACCCTCAATGTCGTTGCCATGAATCAGAATCAAGGAAGGGTGCCTGCGAATCCAATACCCGAAGTAATCAAACTCATGGAATCATTCAAGCAGATGAAACCACCCATATTTGAGGGAAAGTCAGACCCTGACACGGCTGACAATTGGATCCGACAGGTAGAGACCATCTTCGAAGTCTTGGAGACTCCGGAGGGCAGCAAGGTGAAGTTGGCAGCGCTGTAGTTTGAGAAGGATGCGGCTGTGTGGTGGCAGTAAATGAAGCGGACGATAGGAGCTATTGTTCTTAACCGGGAGGAATTTTTGGAGGAATTCCACAATCATTATTTTTCCTCAGACGTCCAGTAGAAGAAGGCCATGGAGTTTCTGGCGCTTCAGCAAGGCAACATGTCAGTTAGGGAGTATGAGACAAGATTCACCCTGCTCTAGAGGTATGCGCCCGAACTGGTGATGGATGAGGCGAAGAAGGCTCGAAAGTTCGAGCATGGGTTGAGGCCAAGTCGGAGATCAAGGATGATACCCCTCGATATCAGGAGGTTTGACAAGCTGGTCAAACGTGCTGCAGCTACTGAGGCAGATGGAGCAGTTCCATGCTGTTCAAAATCGGAGGACCAACTGGAATGTTGGAAAGAGGCCCGTAGTTTCTGGCAACTTCAGGGGACAGCCGCCGGCCCAGAGGTTCAAACCAACGGGAGTGAATGCTATCAACATAGTTGGGAGACCAGGAAATAATTGGGTGAGACCTCTTGTGGTGACTTACTTCAACTGTGGTGAGACGGGACATTACAAGTCTCACTGCCCTAAGCTGCAGAATGTCACCCATAGTGGACCAACGCAGCAAGTTGGGAAGAAGCCGTATTAGCAGGGGCGAGTATTGGCCTTGATTGAAGCTGACGCTGATGAAGTGGATCACGTCATCACTGGTACGAGGGAGGATGTTTAGGAGTATTTTCTGTTGTTTCTCTTTTTCCCGCCTTATATAGTGAACTGTTATGTAACGAGTTTGTGTTATGTAACAGGAGAACTTATTTTGAATGGAAAGAAAGCTGTTGTTTTGTTCAATACTGGGTCCTCTCACACTTTTGTATCACCTAAGTTTACTAAAGTTTTGAGAGTCGAACCGAAATTCTTTCCAGGCAAGGTCTTGGCAGTAGCTACTCCATCAGGGGAGACTCTAACCACTTATCGATACTATGCGGACTGTGAGATCGTGATTGGGAACAGAATTTTCGGGATTGATCCGATCAAGCTAAATGTCTTGGGAGTCGATGTTATCATTGGCATTGATTGGATGTCGGTGTACAGTGCGAGCATCGAGTGCAAGACTAAGGAAATAACAGTGAAGGCTCCAGGTGAACCTGAAGTCACTTTCCAAGGGAAGAAGAGATGTTCTGGTCTGGTGGCAGCTATCTGCAAGAGGGATGTTCCTGTAGAGGTGCAGCAAATTCCTGTGGTTCGGGATTATCCAATTGTGTTCTTGAAAGATTTGCCTGGGTTACCCCCGCATCGTGATGTGGAGTTCAGCATCACTATTCAGCCAGGGAGTGCACCAATTTTCAAGGCACCGTATAGGATGGCACCTATGGAGCAGGATGAGATCAAACGGCAGATTGAGGAACTGTTGGAGAAGGGCTTTATTCAATAGAGTGCATCACCCTAGGGGAGCACCGGTGCTGTTGGTAAAGAAGAAGGATGTTTCGATGAGGATGTGCATCGATTACCGGGAGCTGAATAAGGTCACTGTTTAGAATAAGTATATGATTCCCCGAATTGACGACCTGTTCGATTATCTACAAGGAGCAGCTGTTTTCTCCAAAATAGATCTTCGATCAGGTTACCATCAAGTTCGAGTGAAGACTGAAGATGTGCATAAGACTGTATTCATAACTCGACATGGGCATTACGAATTCTTAGTTATGCCATTTGGAGTGACGAATGCACCTGCAATCTTCATGGATATGATGAACAAAGTTTTAAGGCCGTTTATTGATTCTTTCATCGTGGTGTTTATCGACGATATCCTTGTGTACTCCAAGTTGGAGGAGGAGCACACAGAGCATCTGGCGGCAGTTTTGAAGAAGCTTCAGGAGCATGAGTTATATGCCAAGTTGTCCAAGTGCAATTTCTGGAAATATGAAGTGGCATTCCTGGGTCACATCCTTTCTAAGGAGGAAGTGGCAACTGATCCGCACAAGATAGAGGCGGTGAAGGATTGGGCAAGGCCTACTACAGTGAAGGAAATTAGGAATTTTCTTGGGCTAACTGGATACTACAAGAGATTTATTCAGGGCTATGTTCAGATAGTCGTGCCGTTCACTGGTCTGACCAAGAAGAATGTGAACTTCAAGTGGACTGAGCTGTGCGAGACAAGCTTTCAGGAGTTGAAAGAGATGCTGACTACTGCACCCATTTTGGCTTTGCCTAGAGCAGGAGTTGAATACAATGTCTACAGCGATGCTTCACATTGTGGGCTTGGTTGTGTCTTAATGCAAGAAGGAAAAATGATCGCTTATAGGTCTAGGCAACTATGACCGCATGAGAAGAATTATCTGACTCATGATCTGGAGTTAGCTGCGATTATCTTCGCCCTAAAGAATGAAGACATTACGTGTATGGTGAGAAGCTGAACATGTACACGGAACACAAAAGCTTGAAGTACATCTATTAGCAGAAGAATCTGAATCTAAGGCAAAGGAGATGGTTGGAGGTGCTTGTGGACATTCGTCCTGAGATTAAATACCATCCTGGGAAGGCAAATGTGGTTGATGATGCACTTAGCCGCAAGAGCAATCTGGCTAGTTTGATCACGACTCAGAGGCACCTTGCGGAGGAGTTGGATTGGGCTGGTATTGAAGTCGTTCTGCAAGGCTTGGGATCATCTTTAGCTCAGTTGAGGATTCAACCAATGCTGAATAAAAGGATTATCGGAAGTCAGAAGGAAGATGCTGAGATTCTGAAGATGAAGGAGCTGGTCGGTGCTGGCAGGTTGTCTGAGTTCCAGATCAGGGATGGAGTGTTGTGGTTTGGAGAGAGGCTGTGTGTTCCAGATCAGTCAGACTTGAAAGAAAGTATTCTTCAGGAGGCACATGCTAGTCTTTTGTCTGTACATCCTGTGAGTACCAAGATGTATATGGACATTAAATAGCATTTCTGGTGGTCAGGTTTGAAGCGGGACGTGGCCGAGTTCATGGCGAGGTGTGAGATCTGTCAGCAGTTCAAAGCCGAGAATCATAAACCCGGAGGTCTATTGCATTCGTTACTTATTCCGGAATGGAAGTGGGATAACATCAGTATGGATTTTATCACGGGTTTGCCTAAGAGTTCCAAGGGCACTGATGCGATTTCGGTCATAGTCGATCAACTAACCAAGTCCGCTCACTTCTTGGCAATGAAAGTCACTTCGTCGATGGACAAATTGGCTAAGCTGTACGTTGGTGAGATCATCATGCTTCATGGTGTTCCGTTAACCATTGTGTCTGATCAAGATGCGTGGTTTACTTCGTATTTCTGGAGGAGTCTTCAGACAGCTTTGGGTGCCAAGACGGACTTCAGCACTGCTTTCATCTGCAGACCGATGGGCAGACCGAGAGAGTCAACCATATTCTTGAGAATATGCTTCAATGCTGTGTACTAGAGTTTGGAGTCAGTTGGGAAAGACACTTGGCTCTGGTGGAGTTCGCCTACAACAACAGTTTTCAGACTAGTATTGGGATGGCACCGTACGGAGCTCTGTATGGCAGGAAGTGCAGAACACCTATCTGTTGGTTCGAAGTTGGGGAGCGGCAGATGTTTGGGCCTGAGATCGTGCAGCAGACCTCTGAAAAGATCAATCTGATCAGGAAGAGGTTGGTGGATGCTCAGAGTAGGCAGAAGAGCTATGTAGACAACCAAAGGAGGGACCTTGAGTTTGAGGTTGGTGACTTTGTCTTTCTGAAGGTTTCACCTAGCAAGGGTGTGATTCTGTAATGCCCCGATTTTTATTTATGAAAAATTTATTATTTATTTTGCATGTAGTGTGCACGTGCAATATTTTTTTGGTAATATTAAATTTTATGATTTATTTTCTTCATGATGAGTGTATGTATAAAAATATGTGCTCTTTAATTATTTTTAAGTAAAGGCCTTTTTCAAATAAACATAAACTTTCTTTTTCTTAAAAGCCCAAATTTAATTTATTTATTATCTTTTTATAATTATTATTTTGGCCTATAAACTAAAGCCCATGAGCTATTTTATTTTAAATACAACTTGTAATCTAGAATACATTTTAAAGATTATTTTTATGTAAAATTTAATGTACAACTTTTGTTAAATGGGGACAAATGCATGCACGTGCATTGCACGTACACGTGCAAAGCACCTCATGTGAGGCCGGTTTTGACATGGAGGGAAATGAAAATTCAAGTGGAGTCATGGGTGGTGGTTACTTGATCATGGTTGGTTATTGTAACTCCTCCTTGAATCCTAGCCCTTTGTTTCTAACTCCTAGTTTAATCCTGGCCTTCCATTTACCCAAATTTTTAGTATAAATACCCCCCTCCCCCTGCCTAGTTATTTTGTGCTAATTATTCCTCCAAACCTATAGTTTAAAATACATTATTAGTAGTATAGCAAGTGAGTAAAAGATTGAGAGTTGTGTGGGGAGTTTGTGCTTGCATCAACAAGGGAGTGCTCGGGTTTGGCATTTTTGGGAGCTTGTGTGCGCGTCGACGAGGAGGAGGATCGCTCTCTTGGCAAGGACATTTTTTTAGGAGGTGTTGCAAATTGTAGTCTCTCCAAATTAAGGTGGGTAATTTTTCGTATTTCTAATTAGGAAGCATGTTAGATTTGAATTGAAATGATGATGCCTAAAAAAGATTAATAAGAGTACATTTTAATTGGAAAAAATGGCTTATTGATTGATCGAAATGTTGATATGCAACTTGTATGTGGTCCTATCATTAAATTTAAGTTGTGTGTAAATTGATTATATCCATGGATTTTTTGGAGAAAACTTCATTATTAACATCAAGAACTATATGCAAAAGTTAGTAAATTGACAATGTTGCTTTATGTGCTTAAATGGACTTTTTGTGATAATGTTGAAATAAATGAATGACTTAAAAGATATAGTTTGTATGTTTGTGAAATAAATAAAAACAGAGAATTGATGTAGAGATTATGGAGATCAAAATTTGATAAGAAATGTCGAAAAAGAAACATATTAGTAGTAGCTTGTAATTCGAATTAAGTGTATGAAAAATATGTGTTAATTATTGAAAAAATTATTTTTAATATACTGGAGTATATATTATGATGAGAATAGTCAATCTGGAAATTTACTGTAAGTTTAGTAAGAGTAAAATCAAATGAGAGCTTCTTGAACATCGAAATGTTTTACTAAACAGAGAGAATTGATTTAATTGGAATTCGAGTTGCACTATGACAACCCGAGCCTATAGCTCGAGTGGTCGGGAGACTCTTAATCGCTACAGTGTATGCGGTGGGTCTCAAAGGTCGGCGGTTCGATTCCTGTTGGCAACATATATTTTGTTTTGTATTTTTGAAAAAAATAATAAAACTGCAGCCGAGAGCATTTACAGCTCTCAGCCCTTCTTTATATCGCCTAGCGCGATTGGCCTAGTGGTCTGTGCTTGCGGTTGTTTCTCTGTGGTTGTGGGTTCGAACACTGGTCTCGGCCAGTATTAAAAAGTTGTGAAAAAATATTTTTTTTGAAGTGATTTTTGGTGATTAAAAATTAGGAAAAATATGATTATTATCCTAAAAATATGTGAGACTTATGAAAAATAATTTGGGAATTATTTGTATGAAATAGAGTATATATTTGAGAACAAATGTACAAATTAGAACTATAGTTCTACACTTGTATTTTTATGAAAGTTGTACCTTGAAAAAGGACTCGAAATAAGGTGTTAGAAAAGAAATACGAATAAGAAAGAAATTATATGAAAAGAAGTGGTGTGAATTATTCTTATTGAAGAATAGTGTGACAATTATGAGTTGTGAATACTCATTGTGACCATATAATTAGCGATGATTTAATGTGAAAATGATATTTGATGAATTACTTGATGAATAATTGAATTCCATGTATGGTTATGGACACATGAATAATTTAGAAACCATATGATTGGAAAAGAGCAATGTTATTGAGTATGACAAACTCAAATATATGGATTATGAATTGAAATTGAAAATTGGAGTGTAGCCAAAACTCACACCGGCAAGTGAAAGTGATGAATAATTATGATTATTGAAATTGAAAAGACCAGGTTGGGTCATTGTGAAATGAAAGAAATAAGATCGGTAGTAGTGAGAGGGCTAACTCTAAAAGATTGATTTTGTTCATGATTTCATTAAACTAAGAATTATTACATAGTGAAGAGGTGATGAAAGTAAGAGAAAAACATTGAGTATGAGGGCCATTGGATTGGTGGCGAGAGAGTATCCCAGGATGTCCCATGATGAGTCATGATAGGGCGTGGATACTGCTCCAGAGTACCGTCCCGGTGGCGACGCCCGTGGGGTGTTGGACGACTGCGGGTGGTGTCATGTCTATGGTAGGAGCTGAATTACCACAGGATGCCTGCATGATGAGTCATGTGTCAGTGGGATTCCCTCCAGGGTGCCTAGACATGAGTTCGTATGTCAGAAAACATATAGGATACTTACCGTAGTTACAGTAGTAGATTAAGCCATGACGAGAGATTGAACCCTACAAGATGAAGAACGGTTAAGGGCTTGCCCTCGAACCTATGTAGTATGGGATGCATAGAATCCGAACAAGTGCGCATTAGTGTCATGTAATATAAATAATTGCATTAAGAACTAAGTGCACAATCACAACACGACATCATTAGGGTATTTCCTTTAGTTTGATATGTGACAAGTTTGTGTTTGTTAAATATGGAAAATCAGTTATACTATTTCCGGCATAGAGAGGATGACCGTGTATAATGTTCGTCGGTTGAATAAACTGACGTGCCCACAGTTCTGTATGCAGGGTAAATGATATGATAAAGATGAAAGAGGAACAGATGCTTAGAGATTATTCAAATATTGATGTACATTTATTTAAATGTTGTAAATTTGCTTCCGCTGTAAAATGTAAAGTGTAAAATTTTCATGTAAACTCTGATGTAAAGTGAAAAGTTTTAAATTTTCTTGTAAAATTGTACTAAATGAAGTGTAAAGATCCTGTGGAATCTCAAATTCAGTGTATTTTGGAATTCGGGGCATTACAGATTCGCTTCGGCAGAGGTGGAAAGTTAGCCCCGAGGTTCATAGGCCCATACAAGATATTGAAGCGGATTGGGAAAACTTCTTATCGGTTAGAGTTGCCGGAAGAGTTGTCTCAGGTGCACAACGTCTTCCATGTGTCTATGCTGAGAAGGTACATCCCAGATCCTAGTCACCATTTACCCAAAGTACTGGAGGGTTTGCAGTTGGATCTGAGTTACATTGAGCTTTCGATTGAGATTGTCGATCGTCGGGAGAAAGTCTTTAGGAACAAGACGATACCGATGGTCAAAGCAGTCTGGAGAAACCAGTTGGTTGAAGAGGCTACTTAGGAATCTGAGGAGAGGATGATGAAAGATCATCCTGAGCTCTTTGAGTAATTTGTATCTTCTTTTCTTTTCTTTTCTTATCTCTTTGTTGTATTCCCGTTTTCTCACTCTTTAAGTGTAATTCCGGGGATGGAACTATTCTAAGGAGGCAGTGTTGTAACACCCTAGTTTTCATTTATGAGATTTTGTGATTTTTACGTGTTGTGCACGTATGATTTCATTTGTATAATTTCTCGTATAAAATATTTTTAAATAGTAATTGTTCTCTTTATTTTTCCAAAATTATTCTCTTTAAAATCCTAATTTTAAATCTAGGCCTAATTGTCCTTTTAAGCCCACTATATTTATTAATTATTTAATTATTTTGAGCCTATGGTTAGTTTAGCCCATTAGTGAGCCCATTTACTTTAATTCTCTTTTGAAATGGTCTAACTTGTAGTGTAGACTCATTTCATGGACAATTAAATTTGTCACATGAATAAATTTGTAAATGGGGGACACTAGGTGGCACGTGCATGCAATGGAAGTGTGCATTGCACACCTTCTCATCCTAGGCCGGATTGTGATGGAGGGAGTGGGAGAGATGGAAGTGGTGGAGAGGTAGTTGTTCATCATGGATAGTTTATATAACTCCCTAGTACATCTTTGCCCTTAATCTCTAACCATTGGATCTAATCCTAGCCCTTCATTCATCCTAAAAATTTGTATAAATACCCCCCCTTCATTAGTTCTCATTGCACCTAAAAGAAAGAATTGAAAGAGAAAAAAAATTCAAGTTGTAAGACAAAAGATTAAGGAGTTTTGTGAGTTGAAAAGAGAGAGTGTTTTATGTGAGTGCTTCAACTAGGAGAGGAGGCCGGATTTTTTGCTCTAGGGGAGGCTCGGGTTCAAGCTTGCAACAAGGAGAGTGCACAACTTGGTGGTTGATCTAGGAGGAGAAGGCTTTGTTCATTCTTTGTATGAGATTTCTCTAGGAGTTCTTTGGTTTTTATCTCCATTTTAAGGTGGATGTTTCTCATGCTTCTAAATCTAGTTACCATGCTAGGAATGTTTTGATAGAATTATTAATGAAAACTTAATTGAGATTGGCCCCATGTTTGCTTATGTACAGATGAATTGGTAATTTAGAATATATTTGTTGAAATAATTGCTAGTTGATAAATTATGAATTAAAATGCTAGAAGATATCATGTTTTGCCATACTAGATATTTAAGAACCATATTGTGTGAAGAAAATCTATACATTTGAGACAAAGTTGAATGTATCATGTGAAAGTGATTGTTTAAATTAAGATAAATCTATTGTAGTAAGATGAGAATTTGTGTTTTAAAAATGTTGTAGATTGTTAATAATTGGGTGAATAAAGAAATGAAGTAGCTTTGTAGAAATCAAGATTTGTAAATCGAGTACAAATGTGATTTGTTCTCAATGTCAAAATTATGGATATAGAACATAAAATAAGATTAAAAAATGTAAGTTTTATAAGCAAATAATGAATTAAAAATACTGGTTTACTGTATTTGCATATGTTTCAAAATCTGGAAAGTGATGATTCAAAAAGAGAGGAAAAAGAACTAAAAAACATTTTGGGAATTTGATAACTAGTAATGAGCAGAGAATCGGATCAAAACAATTCCAACTCTTTTGTAACAATCTGGTCTCGTAGACCAATTGGTTATGTGTGCTGGGCGCTACTGTAGCGTTTGGGACGACCAAGTGGTCTTGTGTTCGAAACCCACGCGCTGCTTGTGGTTTGCTTAAGCATTTGAGGATCGTTATACTGTTTCGACATAGAGAGGATAGCCGTGTATAATATTTCGTCGGTTGTAAGCAACTGATGCGCCCCAATAGTTTTTATGCAGGGTAAAGTGATTAACAAGACTAAAGAATGCATGCTGATTAAAGAATGATCCAAGTGTTGTACATTTCAATTCATGTAATTTGTTCTAAATTGTTTCCGCTGTAAATATGTAATGTAAGTGTAGACTCTGATATAACAAAAAGTTTTACTTTCGTATATAATTGTACGAAAGAAGTGTAAAGATCCTGTGGAACTTCAAATTCAGTCTGTTTTGGAATTCAGGGTGTTACAGACCGTGCGGTCGACCGGCATGCTCTCTGGAAACTTTTTGAAAAGAAAAAAAAACTGCAGTGTACGTTCGATCGTGCAGGTCGACCGGTATGCGCTCTGGATGGTTCTTTTTAAAATCTCTTTTTGCTGTCGACCTTGAGGTCGACCGGTTCTCTCTCTAGCCTATATTTTCAAAGTCTTATAAAATTAATGTTCCCTTCCCAAAATTTTGATTTTTTTTGTTGCTTTCATGTGTATTGGGGAGAATCTCGAATCTATGTTATTATGAAGAGTTCTCACTGTATAGCAAAGAGTCTCGCTATTAACGGTATCATATAAGAAGATTCTCTTCCATTTTTTTTTTACAAGATTGTATTCATTGTATGTTTTCTCTTTGGTGTTTTCATTAATGATTTGTTCTACGAACTTTCCAAGGCTTATTTTACTTATGTCTCCTTTATTTATCCCCTCTTGGTGTGTTCCAAATGGGGGAGAGAGTTATTTCTAGAATGTTTTCAAAATGTTTTCTACTTATTTCATAAATTTGCAAATTATTTCATGAACAACTATGTATATTACTCTCATTCCTCTCTTATATTTGTTCTTTAAGTTCTGTATTACATGTAGCATTATATTAAGGGGGAGTATTCACTCCCTTAAAAGCTTTATCTATATGAAAATTTGTATTACAAGATGTGCTAAATTCAGGGAAAGTATTCATATGTTGTGTTTTAAATTTTTAAACATTCATGCATGTTTTGTTCACACCAAAATAGGGAGATTGTTGACTCTTAGTTTGGTGTGCACAAAACGTGCTCACTCATACTAATAAGTTTGAATTAGTTTCTTCTCTTTCTTTTCCTCTTTATATTTTTTTTTGTAAATGAGACAAAAGGTGAAGGGGAGGGGTATTTATAGGATGAATGAGAAGGGGGAGAGTGCAAATGTGCTAGGGATTTATGTAAGATTCCCCTTGGATTCATTTTGGCCGACCACTAAGGTATGAGGTGGAGGGGGTGAGGTGGAGGGGTGAGGTGGAGGAGAGTCTTCTAGTATAATACACTTATTAACTCTTATGTATTTCTAATTAATCTTAAACCCTAGGTTTAAGCCTCCAAACAAATCCTAAACATCCAATTTTGATTAATTATGATATTTTTGTCCAAAATACATACTACACGATTTGTACAAACATACAAAATCGGTACAATACTCATATATATACATATATATGTATACCGATAATTTTCGTTTGTTAACCGCAAAATCCTTATAAAATTAAATTAATTCTGAAAATTATAATAAAATAACTTCTATTATCAGCTCGGAAGATTACAGTACCAAGTTGATACAATATAGATATATACAGACTGGTATATATACATAGGTAATGTTTATTAACAAAACTGGGTAACATCCACCAAAAATATTTCAATTCTGAAAATAAAAATAAAATAATAATAAAATAATTATTTTAAATTTCTGCCCGGTATTTTCCATACATTTTCTCAGAAACGCATTTTTCATGATTTTGTACAAGTACACAAAACCGATGCAACACATATATATACTTACTAGTATATATTCACAGGTAAGTTTTTATTTAGAAAAATCAAGAAATTTTCATAATAATATTTTAATTTAAAAAATAATAATTTATACAATATAATATCCGACCGGGATATTACAATACTCCCTCCTTAGCATAGTTCTGTCCTCAGAACTACGTTAAGTCAGGAAAAACAAAAAAACATCCTATTCACTAAATAACTCGGGGAAAGAAAGCTTATACGGCTTTCCGACTCCCAAGTGACTTCTCCACGAACTGGTTCTCCAAAGAACCCGACCCCGATCCCAAATCTGCCTACAAATTCTACCAAAATCGAGATATAACTCTTGAATCTTGGTTAGAACCGCTGACACTGACACTCCATGCTGCTTCATTATGCCTTCAATGTGGACTTCCGCTAATTTCTCAAGCGTCTAAGTCATCTTCATTGGAAGAAAATGTGCAGACTCTGTCAACTAATCCCCAATATCCAAATTGAGTCATACATTTTCGAACTTCTGGGTAATCCTGTGACGAAGTCCATATCGACATTCTGAGATTTTTCTTCATCAACTTGCCGCTTTGGTGCTTCAATCCCTGCATCTTCTGCCTAAGCCTTCTAACTTGCTTACTTCGACTTGGTTGCAGCTCCCATCACGCCAAAACTGAGCTCTAATGTTGAGTAATCACTCCAACACTGGCTTGCCTGATCTCATCATCTAGCATCTTGCTTCCTTCACTGTAACCCCTATTTCTCGTTTTTCGTATTTTTGATGTATTTTCCTTTTTTCTTGAGTATTTTGTTCCTTCTTGTATTTCTCTGGATCCGTATATTGGGGTATTTTTAATATATATATTCATTTTGTGGCTCAATCTTGATCTTCTGTGACCTTATTTCTGTTTCTTGATTGGTTCTTGATTATTGTCGTAGTTTTTGCTCTCCAATTGTGTTTTGTTCTCTTTATTGTTGTCTTTTAGTGCTTGTGGTGTGTTGGTGGTACATTCCCTTTTTCAATCCCATTATTTTTATCCCAATTTGTTCACCGAAGCCTAATTAAACCAAAATCCTATTTGTATTCCTATTTGATTTGACCCAAATCCACAATCCACTAGTATAACCTATTATTACTCCTAATACCCAATTAAATCCACAACCCAACTTATATTCAAACCCTAATCTCCTCATATATAACTACCTCTCTGTCCCTCACCTAAACCCTAAACCTAGTGCCACCAAACTACCCGACCTCCCCCTATCTCTCTCTCCCGCTGCTTGTGATGCACACCCCAACCCGACCCCAGGCTACCCATGTTCGGCCTGCACCATCCCGATGCCCAAACACCCCAACACCCAACCCCCCATCTCCTTGACCATCCGACGACTCCATGCACCTCCTACACCACCATATACAATCTCTAGCCTCGCTCATCCTCTTTCTTGGTGTTCCCTCGTGGCCGCAAGCCACTATTGTCGTCATCTCTCTTTGGATCATCTTTCTCTTTTAGTGGAGTTTGTTCGTGTGGAGATTTTTGTTCGAGTTGCTTGGATTCATTAGTTTGTGGATTTTCGTTCGTGGGTTTTGCTCGTTGTCGGGATCCGTTCTCGTTATTCTTGATTTTCATCGTTCTTCAACTTGGTTAAGACAAGTAACTTGTACTCAAATTCCTTTGTATGATACAAGTCAAAAATACCACCTTTAATGTAGTTGGGTCTAGAGACGAATCTTGTTTGTGTTATTCTTGATGGGTTTTGTCTCTATAGTGCTATTTGACCATATATGACTCATGACATAAAACTTGACATGAAATAACTTAGGTTTGCCCATTCTTGATTTGATCATGTATGTGACACTTTTGTGAGAATTCGTGATTTTATTGAGATCCATGTGATATAGTTGGTGTGGACCTGCTAGATATCCTAATTCATAATGTTTGGACACTTAGTAGACTCGATTTCATGTTTGGTTGTGTTTTGAACAAGTTTTGTATGATATATGTTGAGTTGTTGTTAAAGAGGAAAATCTGTATTTTGTCGATGATCTGTTTTGTTTGCTATTTTGGACTGTCTTGAAGTCAGTTAAAACAGAAGTTTTAGAGAATTTCGTCTATTTTCTAACCCCTCTGACCTTGCTTGATTTCGTTTTTTTATGTGTGAGATATGACTATTTTACTACAGAGGTGTCGATCTTTTTCAGATTTCGTTTCATTGTGTTTTTTATGACTAAATCATTTTAATAATTGTGCTACACATATTATATTGATCCAAAAAATTGTTCAGTATTTCTTTATCTAGTTAGGGATTACCCGAAATTTTAGTGGATTTTATTGATGAGTTTTATACGTCGTTTCATGCTTGTTTATAAAGACTGTACTTGCTGTATTTTACTCGCTGTGCTGTAAAGAATCGTATTTTCACCCTGATTCCTTTTACTGTATGAAAAATATTTGTGAAATATGAAAGTTAGTATATTTTGTCTATTTTCATCTCCATTTGGCGAATTTGGATTTCGTTTCACTAGTTACGGGATATCATAGTTTTCGTACAGCAGAATTGGGAATTCCAGATTTGCCGAACTATCGTTTCTCGATGTTTTCTGATTTTTTATGACTGAGTCTAATTTTACTGGAAAATTATGAAACTTTATATTTGGATATTAGAAATATAGGGGATTACTCCAGATTTTTTGTGGATTTATCTAATGTGTTTTATTCTGTTTTCCTGCTCTTGAATTCGATTTCCTGATTTCTGGCTGAACCTATTTTCTGTATTCCAATCAGTTTTGAGCTATGTTTTTGTGAATTACTATCTTACTTATTTATATTCTCTGGATTTGGTTGGGAGTCTATTTTTTGGACGTTTTGACGGATTCAGATTTGCATGTTTGTAATACTGGAAATCACTGTTTTACTGCAGAGTGGTCTTGCTGTTCTGAACTTGAGATTATTTTATTTTATTCTTTGATGAGACATCTCGTACTCGTACATATTTATCTTGCAACTTGAACTTGCCCCATGATCATGCCATATTATTCTTGATATATTTTGCACATATACATGCTTGTTTGACATTAATAATAAATAACCAAGACGGGGTTTAAGGGACAGATCTAATGGTGGATAATTCAGAAACGTGTACTCGGAAGGGGATTCACTGATCCTACGGGATGACTTGAGACATGATACTTGACACGTGATTACTTGACACTTGCACGCAATACACGATACTTGCCACTTGCACAACTTGACATGTGATTACATGATACATGATACATGATACTTGGAGTTTGGAGCTCGATTACTTGACTTGTCCCTTAGTACACTTCCCTTTATGATCCACTATGAAATCTAAAGCGAAACTGTTTGTTGTAGCAACCATGTAAGGTGGGCTGCATGAAGTGCTACCTAGATAGTAATAACTACAAGACTTGATACATGATAATTGAACATGATACTTGAACATGATACATGCTTACTTGATACTTGACTACATGATACGTGAGACTTGAAACATGACACTTGATACATGATCACATGATACTTGACACTTGACACATGTTTACATGATACTTGTTTAAATGACTCTTGACATATGCTACATGATACTTGATCACCTTACCATACTAGTTGTTTATTTTGACATCATGATTATACCATGTTGCCAGCTAGTTTTCCCTATGTACTTGTATCCTACATTATAAGTGGCCCGTAACATGCAATTGAAGGGAACTTTCTTTTCTCTTTTCCTCTTTCCTACAATTGTTGAATTTCATATTTTGGAGAACAGGTTCTAGACGGTATTGGTGACATGAAGTATTAGTGCTGGCTTTTATTATTATTATTTCTTGTAGCTTGCTTGAACAATATTGTATTTTGAG